>CALZFC010000009.1:2837500-3202500 GCA_945643635.1 Allodiplogaster sudhausi
CGGCCAACTGGAGGACAAAAACGAACTTTTAGCCAGCGTTAGCGCATTTTCCTGTTTACATTTAACTTTCTTTTTATCTTGGTCGACTTTTGTTGTTGCTGTATAATGCCTAGTTAATTGCATGAACATGTATGAGATGCGTGTCTAGTGTCGACGATCCCGTGCTTGGCGGACGCGGCGTGCATGGAATACGCAGCCTGCGTGGCCGGCCGCTGTCGCTGCCTCTCGCCCTTCTTCCTGAACGGCGACAGCTGCGTCTCCAGCTCGCACTCACTTGGCCCTGATTCCATCCACACAATCATGGCCTCTCCTCCGGCACTCGCAGCTCCGTTAGTGATCACTCGCTTTTCTCTGCTTTTCAATATACATAGATCATTCATTTTTTCCAGATCGTTTTATCCTTTCGCCATTCCAGCGGCTCTTCGACCGAACCCTACTTATGGTTATTCTTTTTTAAACGTACATAGTTTATGACATTATTTTGATCATTAAAGACCGTCTCCTCACCTCATATCTTGCGGATTTAATCTGATAGCGTACATCTGTCGTAAAGACAAATTATTGCAGATTGCTCATTGATTGTGAGATATCTTGCAGGCATCCCTCAACCGCAGCCTCTGCCTGTGGCACCCGCTCCAGTTGTGGCCGCTCCCTCTTTTCCGGTGCTCCGTCAGCCATTACCGGCACCCGTTCTGCCAGCTCTGCTGCCACATCCGATCATGCATCATCCTCTTCCGCCTCCTCCAGCCTCATATCTCAATCCAAATCCACCGCCTTCTATAGTATGCAGTGGTTTCATTATTTATTTCTTTTTCTTTGATGTATAAATCTGATCCGAGGTACTCTTACTAAATTCAATGGAATTGTAACCTCACAGAAGAAGAAAAAAAGTACCGTACATATACATATCAGATGCGTGACGCGCCACCGCCTGCCCGCGTTCATGTTGGTGATTACACTTATGTGATGGAGGGACCGGCTCCTAATCATCCAGCACGATGCGTCCCGGTCGGGAAATGCTTGCCTCCTGCGCCCCAACCACCACCTCCCCCTCCTCCTCCACCGCCTCCTCCGCCACCCCCTCCTCCCCCGCCTCCTCCTCCTCCTAATCCGCCTCCTCCGCCTCCTCCGCCCCCATCGGCCCCTCCTCCGCCTCCTCCTCCTCCTCCTCCCCCAATCACCCTTCCACCTACCACAACAACGACGACTACCACTCTTCCTCCACCAGTGACAATCCTGGAGCCGAGTAGCTTTCCACCCACCACATCCACAACGACGACCACCACAACGACCACTACAACAACCACTCCCTCAACCACGACGACCACAACTTCCCCTTCGACCACCACCACCACTGAGCCAATAACCACTACTCCTCCCCCGACATTCCCCCCACAACGGGATCCGCCGCCGCCGATTGCCTACCCTTGCGAGCCGTGCTATATTCCAGGGACATTGTGCGTGGGCGGATCGATCTGCATCAGGGTTGGTTCATTCCATCAGCTTCGCCATGCCTTTTCAAGTATTGTCTTTGTACGAAGTTACTGAAATTTGTACGTATAACCACGCAGGGATTGTGCGAATGTCGGCCAGGCGAGATAATAGTCGAAAAGACATGCGTTCCTCCGCCTCCTCCGCCCCCTCCTCCACGACTCACGCCGCCTGTCATTATTCATGAAGTCATTCCTGTCATTTCTGCAAACCAGTTAGTGGTTCTTCGCAGTTCATTCTCATCTTTATATACTTTTAACGAAGAAATATGTTCATCTTCATAGTGGAAATATTTCAGATGTCAAAATAAGAACAACTGCTGCGAGCCAGGGTTTGTGTGGCAGTCGAACCATTGCGTGCCGAACATGAAGCTTATCAACATAGTGGTACGTGCCTGTGGTGGGGTTGCACGAGAGTAATGCACTAAATATCTAATGATCCTAGCTTTTCCTGCATTTCCATGCACTTACGAAAATTAGTGTTCCCGATAAGGCAACGCGCTTGGATATAGAGGTGGAGGAGAAAAGTGTAGAAAAAGTGGAAGAGAGAGAGAGAGATAGAGAATGAGAGATAGAGAAATGGAGAGAGCAGAAGAGTAAGAGATGAGAGAAGTGCCTTCTGCCAAGGTGGAGCCGGGCGGGAGCTGCCGCAACAGTGCGGGCTGCCCACGCCATGCGTACTGTCAGGCGGGCACTTGCCAGTGTGCTCCTCCCTTCCGATGACATGCCAGAAGATGCGTTCTTCCTTGACACGACAATTCTAGCCAACTTCGATATCCTATTGAGATCTCCTTTTTATCCTTATGAATATTTACAAATAGGTCGTAATTCCTGTTATGTTCGCCTTGAACAATTTACCGGTTGTGTTTTATTGTCTGTATTTTTTCTTCAACAGCATTAAATGATAATTTAATTTCAATAAATTGAACACAAATTTTGCATTAAATATGAATGATTTACAAATTGGAATTCATGAAACAAGATTTTATCATTGTTTGTTTCTTCTTCCAGTATATTCTCACTCAAAAATATTCACATGCAACTGGAATTTTGTTCTGCTTTGAAGCAAACCTCAATCTTTGTTGCCATGCTGCTTTTTCTCAGGCACTCGGAAAGAGTGTAGAAGGGTTCGTTGAAAACATGAGTGAAATGTTCAAAAGAAGAGAGAAAAGAGCTGGCTCCGAATACTGACATCCATCGCTGACAGGTTGGAGTCGAGAATGAGAATGAGAGAAAGTGCACTCCTTCAAAGTGCCCACACTCAATCATCTCCCTCCTTTGCCACTTTCCTTGTGGCCTCTCACATCTTCTTGGCGTTTGCAATACATATTTCTTAATTTGCGTCTACTCATTTCTTGCGTGTACTTTCACTGCCATGGAAACCGCCGAGTGGAAGAGCGCGCGCAAGCTTCTTCGTCACTTTATTTCTATTCACTCATTGCAGCTCTTCTCTTAGGCTGTTAGTCATGAACAAGGCGATCACGCCTCCGGCATCGAAATTCCAGGTAAATATTTCCTAACGTTGTACTTGATTAATTTGTTATTACAATAGTTTTTATTGAGTTACACACGAATCAAATTAACCAAATTTGATTCTAACATATTGTCGATGTCTGTATTTTAAAGCAGCCATTACAGGAGCTCTCCTGTTTTGGATGCAGCAAAGAGGCAGTGGAGAGATGGAAAAGAGAAGGACGCATGGTTATCGCAAGAGACGATTTCACAGCATACAGTTTAAATGAAAAGGAAAAAGCCCTTCTTGCACCTGGTTTGCTCATTTTCCTCTAATTACTCTATTAACTATTCTTAAAATAATGTTTGGATTGTTCAGGTGATGAGGTTGCCATTTTACGGATTCAACAGCAGCGCCTCGTTGCAGCTCTCGTGTTAAAAGTACACAACGACCTGGCGTTTCTCTACTCCGACGATTATGAAAAAGTTCCGCTTACTTCTCCAATTTATCGCATACATGCCGCAAGGCATTCCTATTCTATGGTCTGTATTCAGCAAACGGTCTAGTTCCTTTATTCTATAAATCTGAAACACAGCAGCATTGTTATGTAGCCCATTAGCAGTGATGTCTCTTTATCCACTTGCTTAGTCCCTCGCCAGTAATCATCACAACGGGATTGCCCTGCTGCCCAGTGATAAATGACCAGCAGATCAGCAGTTCCCTCTGTCCGCTCACTTGGTCGTAACTCATTTGTGCAATTTGCTACAGCTGTAACACCTGTTCCAGCGAACGTTTCTGGGTATTCCTATAGATTCCCAAGGAGACACCTGATTATCTTTTACATATGTTTCGCTGCTCAAATGCTCATAACTGATTAATCCATTAGGCGGATAGGTTCTAGGAACTGCTGACCATTGGTTTAGAAATTTTAAAAGACACATAGGGAAAGTAATCGCCAATTTCTTGTACTCAAGTTGTGTGAATTTTCTACTCTCGGGTTCGCCTCCTTCCTCTCTCTTTCTCACGGTCGTGTTATATTTTCCAGGTCGTTATATAAAACGACAATTTATTGTTGCAATTTTATTATCTATAGTAAAATTAAAGTCCAAAGTTGCATGTTGCAATTTCCAGTGGACTTGCATCCCGCGGAACACTTCCACCAGAGCATCTCAAGAAACGTCATTGCATTATACATTCAAGTGAAGATACATGCGTCTCATTTTTTCTTATAAGGTAGCATTAGAACTAACTGGCATTGATATCCTCCACTGCACGGCTTGTCCAACACTGCCAGGTAGCTTCCTCCCTCGCGTCCTTGGCACTTCTGGCAAAAGTCGGCACACGACTTCCACAAAATTCCTGTCCCTGAATTATTCTTATCTGTTTATTGCGAGAAAAAGGATATGAAAAAGTGAATGGAAGCATACAAAATGCAGTCTGAGGTGTACACCGTGACCAGTCGTCGAGGCAGGTAGAGGCCTCGTTGTGGAGAGCGGAAGATGACACGGAGGAGAGGAGCAGAAGAATGGCTACGAGCTTGTTCATCTACTATTTGGGTAGAAAAGGGAACTATGGAAGGAAAAGTAAGGACGGACTCTTTTTATACAGAACTGATGGAAGAGTGCCTATTTTGTGTCTATTCTTTTTTCATCGCCTATTTTGTTGTTGGGTGAAGATTAATTTGGCCGTGGAACACGTGGTATTTCGTAGCAAGGGATTCTTACTTGTCCGCCATATGCCCTGCCATGAAACGAATTGCTCACAAACAACAGCAAAATTCACCCAGATCACAGACCCAGGATCATCGCCCTTCGGTCTCATGACGAGACAACGTGTTCTGCTGACAGCTAATGTATGCAGACACGTTTCAGTATTCGTCGACGGAAAAGTGCAAATGAAGATTATTTTGTCCTCTCTTTGAAAAAAGGCAACAAAATAAAAATGTTTGAAATGTCTAAAAAGCAACCTAATATGTTTTTTGCCAAACACTGTTATTGAAACTATTCTGTTGCTCACTTTATAAAGAATATGCCATACTTAGAGTGTGGAGAAGGCAGCTGTTCACTCCATGGCGGTCAGTTCAGACGGAATGGCGCCTATTCTCTCTCTCTCTCTCTCTCTCTCTTTCTCTCTCTCTCCCTCTCTCTTCTCTCTGTTTTGCTCTGTCTCCCCCTCTGTCTCCATCTCTCTCGATCTCTCTCTTGCTCTCTTCATCGCTCCCTCCATCTCTCTCTCACCACCTCGTGGATTCATACCTTTAGCGCTCCTTCTCTCCTCACTCTTCTCTCTCTTCAACACGACAAATGGTGATGGATGTGAAAAGCGATGTAGAAGCGCCGCTATCAAAACGTCGATGCTGACTGACTGCCACGAATGGTGGCAGTTGCTCGTCCTTGTATATCTTTCACTTCTGGTTCCCTTCTCTCTTATTTCTATCTCTCTGTCTCTCACTCTCTTACTCGCACTCTCTCACTTTCTCTGCTGTCTCGCTGCTTCATCTCAGACAGTTCGGCGCCAGTCAAAGGCCTCTAGGCCTAACCGCCTTAGCTCATTCAAATATCTTCAATGTGGCAAGTATCCAATTTCCGGTGCACACTAGCCATGGCATTGGTACCAGAGGTTGGCCACTAGAGAGAGAATGCAACAAAGGAGAAATAAAGAGAGAGAGAGAGAGAGAGAGAAAGAGAGAGAGAACGAGAGAGAGAGAAAGATAGAGAGAGAATATCTAGACTTTGATGATCAGATCGCACATAGAAGTCTTCCATACGACCAGATACTGCATGGAGCCTTTCTCACTGACATTCCGCTCTCAAGACCAACAGCCTTCGGCGGTTTTGATCCTGATATTTGCTCTTTCTCATGCCATTTCAAGTTTACGGTAGCTTCGATGCATCCTGGGAGAAACCATTGGAGTGCGTTAATGTTCTTTTTATATTGCTCACAGATGTAGAGAACTTAAAAAAGCTATTGTTCCTACATATGCACCAGAATTATCGAATTGTTGGAAATGGTTGTGGATAGAGACGTGGAAATGTACAGCTAAATGGCCCAATATCAGTAATCGCTTTGTAGTTGATTAGCATGGTAATCATGTTCAAGGAAAATGTCATTCATTGAATAATTAAATGAGCAAACAACTAATAGATGATTAGATTCGGTCATCTCCGTTAGCGTGTTCTATAAGTGAATTGCTGGATATTCATGTGCGCATCCAGACGAGAAGGGAAACGAACGAGAGGAGTACAGGGTGTGAGCAGAGAGAAATAATTGATGGAGAGATGTGAGAGAAGCAGAGACATAGAAGGATAGAGAGAGAGAGAGAAAGAACGAGAAAGAGCTAAAAGAAGGCCAAAATGGTCGTTTCAGTCATTGACAGCAGATGCTTCGCCTCACTTCGCAACACGGCCAAACCATTTCTTAGCTCTGCTTCGAATCATCATTTCAATTAATTCCTTTCTTAAATCACTTCTTCATTGCAAACAGCGCAACAGGATTTCGCTTCTGAAGAATCGAAACAGATGATTGTATTTGCCAAGAATAGTGTAGTTTCTAGAGTGAAAAGAAAGCTAGTGTGATCAGGTATTACGAAATAGCAATATTGTAAGAGGTGGCCAAACCATTTTCATGAAAGTAAGGAGATCAGAGTAAGGATTCATTAGGAGACAAAAAACGTTCATCGGGAAACTTTAAAGAATGATCAGCGGTAAGAAGTGTAGGATAACCGAGCAAATAATGCGGAAAAAAACATTCAGAAACCCGTTCAAGTAATAAGGTGTAAGGAACATGATTTAACTACATACATGGTGCGATTACTTTGCTAATGAAGCATTTAGCTTTAGGCTATGTGAACCATTCAGGAAAAAGTGTGAAGAAGAAAGAAGAGAGTAGGAGGAGATTGGATACGATGAACCAAAGAAATAAAGTGGTGAAGAAAACGAAGACTTCGACGTTGGAGGAGAAGTCGGCGACTGAAATAAAGTTAAATTAGCGAATTAAAATTGATTTATCTCAAGATGGGGAAGTTGCCAAATAAAATGGAAGGGAATGTCTGACAGTCGAAGATGCTATCTCCTTGGAGAAAAGGGAATCGCGAGGGGGCTGAGAATGGATGTCGGAGAGGTCGGTGGGGACGGCGGTGGCAGGCACGGCTTCCGTCTGCTGCGACTCCGTCCCCGGATGCAGCTTCTTCCACTTTGTTCGCCGGTTTTGGAACCAAATCTTCACCTCAATTCCATGTTCTTTCTACTCGTCCCAAAAATTTTATGCGAATGCTGGTGATTATTCAATTACGCCCACGCTTTCGCTATAATTCGTTTTTAAGCACGCACTCACAGCTCCCATTAAAATACCATGGGGGGAAAAATGTCCCTTGCTAATTGCGATGGAGGCTTACTGACTCCTCTCCCACTTCAGCCTCATCCCTTCTGTGGCAGATTCGTCCTCTCCATTTCTGATTGCTCTCGCATTGCCTACATTTCTCGGGCGTCTATTAGCACGAATTCTTTGCACCAAAATGGCTAGAATTAATTGTATACCAAAACGAGAATTGCAACTGGGAAGACCTATAGCTTACCTGCGTCTCCGTGAGTTGCAAGGAGACAGCAAGGGCGAGTCTCTCGCAGACGCTCAGATAACGGGTGGTCTTGAACTTGCTCTCCAAGGCGAGGAGCTGCTCGTAGGTGAAGGCCGTCCGAGCACGGCGCGCCTTGCCATCTGAAGGCCGTCGACCCAGAGAGGACGGCTTCTTGTCATCTAAAATGGCTCGTATTGCTTCCATTACTTGACAACCTAGTCATTGCAATAAGGCTGACTGAGAAGTAGCATTGGCGGACTGGACGGTGCTCTGTCAGATGCTTCTCCGCCCGTCGACAGCAAGTCTTCCACCATGAAGCCCCTCTTCTTTTGCATCCTTGTCCTCGAGTGTCAGCCGAGTCCGCCTGAGGTGTCATAGGTTGAAGTGTTCTCTGTCACTTTTGACGTGTGTAAGAATAAATGATATGAAAAAGATATGGTAAAGGCATGGATGGCCGGAGGCAGAGTGGTTGATTGGCTAGAGAGAAAGAGAGGGGGGGGACCCGCCCTCCCAATGTCCTCGTCGCTTCCTTTACTCCTCCTTCTCTGCCACTTCTGCCAGCTGCAGCTGCTGCTTGGCAGAGCCCATTGCCTCTTCCTCTTCTTCTTCTTTTTCATCGCCATCTTCTCCGCTCTGCTTCTTTCTCTCCTCACAACAGGTGCCGACAAATTAGCTGCCACCGCAGGCTCTCCTTCGATAAGTGATGAGTCGCGATCAGCAGAGGAGGACGCAGCCATCACACTTCTCTCTTCGCTCAATGGCCACTCAGACAATTACATGAATGGCCGCAAGATTCATTGCTCACCGTCCGGCAATGTCTTTCGAAACGAATGACTTAAACACACAAACAACTAAAACGTTCAGGGACGACGCAATTTAATAATGTGAAACGAGCTAAGAATGTATATAGGATGGATTTGTTTTTATTCAGATAAATCCAATCAAGTCTGTTACAAAAACTTGCGGTGATAATATTATCTACATATGTGTATACCTCCCATAATGGTATTATTTTTTATCTGATGTATACGAATAACAAGAATAAAAAAGAATTCATACGTCATATGTTTGAAGTTTATTCGTCACATTATATAATTAATTACTTTGTTATCTTTAAATGCAATATTGTACAATGTCGAGATTTTCCAATTAACATGACATTAGTGGGGGGAAGCATTAAGTAATGTAACAATATTTATTATGTTGCGAAAAGTGTTATGGAGGTTGAAGAAGTAACTACAATCCCAGCTTGCATGTAGCTTTTTCCCAAAAATTCGCGTCCCTCGGAACATTTCGGCCGGAGCACCTGAATAGATGTGTACATTGTACATATTTAAAAAAAAATCGTGATTCGGTAATCTTTGATCATTGTCATCGCTATCCAGCAAAGACTTTTTAAGACAAATGAAGCGTTGTTGTTGGCTATACAACGATGAATAATGCTAACCGGCACTGGAATCCCCCGCTGCACTTCTTGTAGTGCACTCGCTTGCAGGCGCCGTCGGCACGACCGCGACATGTCTTACAATATTGGGGACATGACTTCCACAATATTCCTGTCCCTGAATAGAATGGTTCTTGGTCGTTTCATATATGTGATGACTAACAAAATGCAGTCTGGGGAGTGCAGCGCGACCAGTTGTCGTAGCACGAAGAGCACTCGCTGAGGAGAAGGCAAGACGAGAGAGTGAGAAGGGTGATTAACAGCTTGTTCATCTCTCCGTTCAGCCAGTCGAGAGGAGAGTGGAGGGGCAAGAACGGGCGATCCCTTTTATACTCAATGGATTATTGGTTGACTCAATCTCCTTTGTATTGAGCCATGCGAGTGCTCTTCGATAAACACAAAGTGGCCAGTCATGGGGCAGCCCGGATTGCTCACCTGCCATCTCTGCAATTCGCTGTCTTGCAAAACAGAAACCGCACAGCGGCCACACAACGCGGATTATCGTTTGAGCATGTGAAGGTTAAGCAGTTTTCAGACAGGTAATGTACACAGGATTGCTACGGGAATGTCCTGAGCTGCCAGTTTGATTTAATGACCTTCTGCGAAAAAGCATGCAAATGTCAACAAGCCTTATGAATGCGTAAACCGATTTTAGTTATCGAACGACGTCATAGTTTCCCCTGCCGTGATTCTACACGTTCCAAAGCGAATCTGAAAAGTTCTTGAGACAGACAAAATGGAATTAAAACAACGATCTTACAATTAGGCGTGTTTGCAAGATACATGGAGCTTTCCTGGCAGTCTTCTAACACAGAAGGGCTTGAGCACGGAATGAACTCAAGGAAGGATGTCGCATAGCCTGTGATCTGTTGTCGTAATTTTTTGCAGCTGGGTCGAATATTAAATTAATGAAAAGCAAAGATTCGGCGGGCGCACATCTAGATGCGCCCGCCGCCTCTTTGCGAGTGATCTCAACTGTTGCTTAAGTTGCTATTTGATAGTCTTTTTAGCCAGATGCATCAAGATCTAATATGTTGTTTGGGTTCGCATCCTATTGTGCCTCGGCTCGGCCCTCCCTTCTTTTCTTGCAGTATCACATCCTTCTTCTCTCATGCATGCCTCCGCCCCTTCTTCTTCACTTCACGCCTTTGCTTCAAGCTCCCTTTTTCACTATGAACATGGCGGAAGGAAGAGAGAGAGATAGAAGAGATAGAGTGAGATATAAGAGAGAGAGAGAGCTGGAAGGCAAGCATCTGGATGGAGAGAAGACGAAGAGGGCGAGCGATGCGGAAGAGAGCGAAATGGCTCTCCAACCCTCTGCGCACTTAACTCCTTGCTTGGTCGTTTCTTCTTGCCTTTCCCTCTCCCTCTTCTCTTTGCTTTGGCAGCATGTTCGACTGACCTCCTATTCAAAAGTCTCTGACGCATACATCCAACAAAGCCCCTCGTCTCACCTCCTGACGTACAAATCCAAATGTCTCTTATTTTTCTCCCGTTCTCACGAGTTTGATTGTTCCCAGGGCATTACTGCATCAACAGCGAAAGCCACGTTGTTTTTCTCCTTCTCCAAAAATTTCAAAACATCCATTTCTTCATTCTTTGTATACTAGTAGTCGCATAGTAATAGACTTCTTACTGGCAATATTAATGCTTATAAATGCTCCCCTATTCACTTTGTTCAATTATTATTATATTAAAATTATAGAATCATGAGCAGAATAAGATTAAGAAACAGGAGAATAGTTGTGATGCTCTACGACGACGATGACCACGACCTCTTCCTGACTCCGCGAGCCTCTTCTTACTCTGCCACTCGTGGAGGAGCCTCACGTCATATGATTGTTAACGGACGAAACCAAAGGTTTCATTTTTCATTCATTCAATTCTACATTTGTTCCCATCTTGGATGAGGGGTTCAGCGGTGAAAGGTTCAAAATCAAAGAACTTCATGGCACTTTCTTTCAGAATAGCGATCAAGATCAAGTGTTCGAATAATTCGATCTACCGCGTATCGCCGGTCTATTGCGCACTTGACCCGGGACAATCCGTCAGACTTCAGGTATTTTCGTTAGAAATTTTTTTGGTTTTATACCATGCACCAATATATTCATGGCTCTATCCGGCTAGCCTTAGTTGTTACCCACAAACACAGTATAGCTACTATATTCTATATTGGGACTCGAACTGTTCCTAGCCATAAATTTAAAAAGACACTAAAATTAAGAGTACGAAATAATCACAAGTTTCCACAGCCATTCGCGCGCTTGCTCAATCTTTTCACTCCAAGTCTCAGCCTCAGTAGCTGCCACACACAGCGCATCGACTTTTGCGAGAGTGGCAGATGCTTTTTTGACATTCACCCAAGGGCATCCGCTTGAATCATTTCTCTTTCTCTGCATCTCTCTTCATCTCTTCTCTCTTTCTCTGCATCTCTCACTCTCTCTTCTCAATCTCTCCCTCTTTCTCATTTCTTTTGTGTTACTTCACTCAATCCTCCTCCAGACTTCACATACTACAAAAACCTAATTTTTCCAATGCTACGATTTCTAATATTTGTAATCGACGCTTTAAAATTGCAGATTGTGCGCGATGCTGGCCAACCCGGAACCGATAAGATTGTTGTGGAGTACCGAGCGAGCAGCTGCAAGAATCCCAGAGATGCCTTTAAGGTGCTTCTCCCCGATAAGTCTCACTTGTCGGTATTCGAAGAAAGAAAAATCCTTTGATTTCCCAAAAACCACAATACTATTCTGGAAGTTCCAGGAGACATTTCCTAAGAAACAACAACATTTAGAATATAGGCGACGGTCCCAATGACATCTGCAAGAAGGTGATTGGCCTTGTGGCGCGGGACGACTCGGAAGTGGAAGACGCCCCCACGCGCGCCCCTCCGCCTGTCCCACGCGGCCCTCCGCCCTACATGCAAAACAATTCCGCTCCGCGCACCTTCCATGCATATCGGCCTAACGGCAGACAGTACGCCATCTCTCTGCCTTCTTTCCCTTCTCTCGTTTCACATCTTAGAGAAACAATCCTTAATGGAATTCTCACGCTCCATTACCTGTGAAAAACATGCATTAAACGAGGACATTGTAGCCCTTAATGTCACGTAGGATACAATGAGATAGTTTATACAATTATGAACAAAAAGAATGACATCTTTCTCTAGACAAGCCTCGAACTGCAGAGTTCCGGCCCCGCCGACAGCAGCATTGCCACCACCGACTCCGCCACCGCCTCTTCCCACTTCCAAGCCACCCGGCAGGCGTCTTCCCGGACGGAGAAGTCTCTCCAGAAGCAAGAGAACCAAGGAAGCCAGAAAATTCTCTCCATGAAATTTTTTATTTGTAAATTTTAATGAAGAGTGGCTTGGCTTACATTCCTATGTAAGTTACTATCGCGAAGAATCAGAAAGGCTTCATAGAAAGAAATTCATATCATCTGTGTCAGCAAATTCCGCAACTTGCAAATAGTTTCGTTTCATCATAAAGCTTCATCGCTTCGCAGACTTTATTAATCTATTTTCAATGTCTTAAGCAGACAAAAGCACAAAGTGGTCTTATTACAAATTTATTAAGGTTAATGTACTCCCGCTTTTCATGGTAATTGGCATGAACGGCCTTAGTGGACCTAGTTTATTGCTCTGTTAAAGTATTTCTATATTTTAAATCGGCGCTTGATGAGATTGGTTGCAGTTGGCTAAGATTAGGCACTGGGCTTGAACTTTCCTAGCAGCGGCCGCGTGTGTCTAACACCCATTAAATGTACTCGCGAATGAACTAAAAGTCAATTTGGCTACAATTATTTTCTTTTTTTTCTTTTGGCTATGGAATAGTTAATTAGCCTACCAGATTTCCGCTAATTGCATCCTAGCCCTTGAATAATCCTTCTCACGTAAGGTAACCCCCACCCATTGGAACGCCGAGATGCACAACGGATTCTTGAAGATGTGAAATCATAAAACTTGTCGCCTCTATTTAGAACACTTTCTCTAATTCTACCCTTCTCGAGCAAGGGGCTGAAAATAATAGGGTTATCTCTTCAATTTCTTTTTCTCGACCGGAGTAGGGGATATTGAACAATATATTATTAATATATTATTTCTATAAACTTAATTATTTCTGCTGGTTTTGGAAACCACTTCGAAAGAGCAACTAGGCAATACTTTGCACAATTTCCTTTCAGTTCTAAAAATAACAGTAAAAAAACATAGTTTGGTGGTCTGGAAAGTGTGCCTGAACAATTTGGATTGTAGCGGAGAAGTTGATCAATCGTGTAGGCCAGTGGAGCGAAGGTTCTGGTGGACAATGTGAGCGACGGCGGAGGAGAAGACTCGCTCAATGTTTTCCGTGTCCGTCGCGAGAGTCGTGAACACAAAGAACTTGTGCTTGTGCTGCACGTAGCGACCGAACATCTTCTTGATGAACTCGGACGCATCGTCCACCGAATTGTCGCCTGAGGTGGCCGCCTCCTTTTCATCTCTTGACTCACGCTCTTTGCTCGTACCTTTGTAATTGTTCCAGCACCTCGACAGGGGAACTGTTCGCAGTTTCTCCTTGAAGATATCGTACTTGTTCAAGAATAACACAATTGACGCGCTTCGAAACATCTCACTGGAGACTATCGTCTTGAAGATTTCGAAATTGTGCAGCATACGATTCTTAAATTGAAATTCTTTAGCAAAATGGATTTGCGATGGTCGACAACCTGTGATTTGTCCTCCGGATCGAGTAAGTCGTAATCGCTTAACGCAATTACAAACAAGATCATGTCCACATTATCGAAACAATGTATCCACTTCCTTCTTTCCGTTCTCTGGCCGCCCACATCTACCATGCTGAAGAAAGGATTATATGTAATGTCATTTCAAAAGCTAGGATATCTCACTGGAAATCAATCTTCTTGTGATGGAAGTTCATCTCGCTAATGCCGACAGTTCTGAAGCGGCAGTACAGAATGTCCTGGAGGCTCGGCGTGTAGGTTGTCTCTCCAATTCGCGCCATATTCTCCAAAAAGCTGAAAGGACCATGCATTGAAGAGGGATAGGAGGAGAGAATGCTTGTAGTGAAGGCTGACTGCTTGGCAGAGTCCAGAAGCTGATAGGAGAAGCGGCGGACGTAGGCCGCTTGCACTTGATTTGTGCTCCACATCCTTTCGATGCATCTCGAAATCGTCACGGGCATTTCGGCATTCTCCTCGTTCTCGATTGTCTTGTAGTACTCGCGAAAACGATCGACATCTTCCTGAAAAGAAATAAATTCCTTATACAACTATTCATCAGATTCTCTTTAACTTTTCTTTGCTTGAATTATTTAGGACAATAGAGAAATTTAGTGAACGCATTGAACAAACTCATTATTATAAACCGCATACACTGTTTCATAATGTATTGAAAAAAACCAAGACTGCATTTTCACTTTTAACAGTGAACGCTACGATATGATGAAAGTGAGACCTGTGTTGACAACTCATGCTTGTATTTGAACATGTCGCAAGCGTCCAGAAGTTGTCTCATCGCCTCTATGCAGTTTCTATGAATCGTTGACCGATATTCCTTTATTTGCTCTTCAGTAAATCCGTTTAAGTGAAGAATCCTGAATGAAACAGAAATTTTATTTTAAAAAATATAAAAAAAAGTCGCTGAATAAACCTCATCTGCTTGAAAATAGTTGTCTTTCCGCACTCAGATCCTCCTTAAAGTATAAAAGTACAAAGTCAATCACGTAGACAAGATAAAGCAGAATCAGATAACCCAGAAGAAGAATCTTGAACTTTCGTTCGCTGTCGTTCTTTTCCTTGCTGAGTTGCTTGTCGATCATGCGCGAGGCGCTAGCAGCTCTCTTAAAAAAATTCGTTCATTTTCTCAGACATTGCTTAAAGTGCATCATTTGTAGGGATATCTGCCGGGAAAATCGCTAATGTAGCTAGAAATGTTCGCGAGAAATGTTTGTAGGTCTGTGCCGTGTTTCTAGTCTCGCAGTTAGCTGTGTTGTGGATGTTTAGTACCAAATGAATTGTGTCTGAGAAAGTGAAGGGTGAATGTGAGAGAAACGTACACTTCCGCGTAGAGTACCAGCCGATGAACCCATCCGATCTGCTCCTCCCTGTCGCTAGCTTCTTCTCTTCTCGCGCATCACTTGACGATTTTCTCTGCCAAACTCAGCAACTCTTCTCACGATCTTTGCCTCTCCTTTCCTTCCTTCCACAAACTGGTAAAGAGACTGCTGAGAAAAACAATTTGCGGAACAGTAAGCATGCGTGGCAGTAAGAAAGGATTGAGATTGCGAGAAGTTGTGTGAGGGAGAAAAAGGAAACGTAGGGGATAATAAGGGAGCGAGTGAGTGAGCGGAGAAGAGGTGGGAACTTGGGTGGATGGAGAGCGACTCGCACGCCTTCTCTGCAACGGATAGCGCGAATCAATGGAGGAAGGGCTTGGGAGGGGAATGGAGGGAGGCCTCCGCTCGCGCATGAAATCATAAAAGCGCACACACCGAAGGAGGCAGGAGTCTGCGGACTCCCCTGCAGACTCCCCCGCATAATTGCATCATTAGGCCAGCTAAAGAAAGATCTCCTGAAAATTCATGGATATATCTTTGTGAAGAAAATCTGCATAAATAAATTCAAAAAAGTTCTGTCATCTACTTCATGGCTTCTAAAACCGTCTCTACTCAGCTACTTTTCAGATGGTCCATTTAAATTTTTACTCAATTTAATAACACAGGTTTCAAAATATCTGGAAAATCTATCACTTGCCAACTGTTGTGCTGCCTTCTACTTTATGTCTTTTGCTTCTTTTTGATGCTGGCACGGTAACATAAAGGAGACGTCGTAGAAGGGCAGGTCACCATGGAGTGCCTGAGGGTAGCCAGGCGACAGCTGCCCAGCTTCTCCTCTGACGAAGCATCTAGAAGCTTACCACAGAAGTGCTCCAATCACTGGTAAGCAACTTTTGCCTTCTTCGAGAAGCAATGGATGGAAATTCCTTACTCGAACCTCTTCTGCTCCTTCTACTCTTTCTTAAAGGTTGACATATACAAAAGCGAAAAATTGTTTTTCATATTTTACTCAAACGCTCGACGAACATCGATGCTAATTTCATCGTTGTTTTTCACCTGTCATCTAAATTGATTTCTTTTTGTATGTATATTGGTTCTCAGACATGGCAATATTCAAAGCATTCCAGGACAGAACGCTTGTTTATGCGAAGGACTGGACGTGCGGGAGTCGGACGGCTCAGAGCACTGTTTTGTTGTCAGTAGTTTGTCTCAGTGATTGTGAGCAGGAGTGGGTGGTCAGTCGACTTCTTCTGTTCCCTCCACCAGACTCTGGCCGCGTGCCAAGTGGAGGAGGCCCTCGTGAGAGCGACTTTCAGACTCGCAGAGAGAGAGAGAGAAAAGGAGGGAGGGATTGGCTGAGGCTGAGGGCATGAGCAAAGAGACATAACCATGTGTATGCGTGTGTGCCTGTCGAATGCGGAATCTTTGAGTGTGGGAATGGAAAGGAAAGAGACGACAAGCCTTGCAGATCAACAGTCGCGCATACTCCACGTGGGCGGCTGCGGATGCCTCCTGCCAGCAGGTTTCCGGGCATCTCGCCCATATCACCAGCAATGACACTCTCGATGTACTGCTTCCTTACATAAAGAAGGTACATGATTTCATGCTTTTGTTCAGAATAGTGTATCAATTATCGCAAAATTAAGTTACATTATGTAAATTATATGTAATCTTATTGTTAGAGCACAGAAGATGAATGCAGGTTTACTCACTTCCGATTTTGACTGGCTTTTCCGTCGGGAATGTCGAAACATCTGAGTTGGCCATCGTCTGTCCCAACAACACTTTCAGCGGAATTGTCGATCCAGACCAGTCACTCTACAGCGGAGTAAGAAGAGTCAAGATGACATTTACATGCTCGCTTGCTTGTTCTCAGAGTCCATCTGTGGGTGACGGCTGTGTCTTCATCGTCTCACCCGACTTCAAGCTGCACTACCTCCCTTGCACAACATCAGCGCATGTGCTCTGCGACATCCGTGCGAAATTACATTGCTTTGAGAACAGGAAATAAGTTATTTCATTTAGCCTTCAACAAGCCGGATTACTGCAAAGTCCAAGGCACATGTATCATCCCAACTGCCGCTGGCTCTACGCCAAGTTCGAAGTGAGTGCCTTTCTTGGCAATAAACATGCAATATTGCACAACTGTTTCAGCATGCTGTCGACGACGAGAGCAAACGTCTCTGTTATGCCGAGCACAGGCACGACTACGATGCACTCAGTGACCGCAAGAAGCTCCTCCTCTATCTCTTCAAATGCGACAAGCCATTCGACTGCCATCAAGACATTGCCTCCGAGCACCCTCATCAATCTCTCCTCAATGATGCCATCTCCCACAAATGCCACCCCATCCGCTCCTTCAATGAAGCCAGGCGGAGATGTGCCCAATTCCTCTACGAAAAAACAGCACGTCACAACATCGCTCCAGAACCATGAATACGAAACAACACAAACAAGATCAATGATCAGTGCAACCGGAAGGACAACCCTTAATGGAAAAGGGAGCAATAGCACAACGGCAAAAACAAGCACAAACGCAACAACCACTATCTCTTCTATTACGATTCCATCATCTGGTACATTGCCAACACGGTAGATCGTTTATGCATTTTAGCAACAATATGAAAGAACGCTGATATTTTCTTAACTGATACGATTATAGCCGTGACTCGGCTAACGTGACTATTGAACCACCTCCATTGAATGGTGGCCTCCCTAACAGATCAACGACATTTTTTCCCGCTAGTTCTATTCTTCCAATCAACACACAAAGCAGCACCGGTTAATAGTACCAAAAATTAATATTGATTTTCGAAACATGCGAATGATTGCTCCCAGAATTGCCGAGTGGCCCGCATTGCCAGAAAGGAGGCATTGCCTTCTCTGGATGGTGCGTGCCGTGGTGGCTCTTCGCCATTATGGCAGCTCTCCTCCTTCTTCTGCTTCTCTGCTGTCTCTTTTGTCTCTGCCACTATTTCTGCCGTCTCTGTTTCTGCTGCAAATCGTTCGTTTTCAACAGCAATTTGATTGATCTTTTATCGTATGTACATGCATAGACAGCTAGCTCCTTCTTTTCCGACACGAGATCCCGGCCGCAGCAAAGAGCGAGAGTAGGCCTCATCTGGATAAGGGAGTACAGTCGGATCCGGTGACTCCGACGCTACCACCTCGAGCACTGAGCAAAGAATACGGTTACAATTACGTGCAAGGCATATTACCAAGTCAATGTAAATTCCTAGAGCCGGCCGGTGAAACTGTGCCCAAGATGCCCTCGGGAGTGAAGTCGGCAGCGCCGGCCGCGCTTCTCCTCGGAGGCCTCTACGCGGATGGAGAAAAGAAGCCGCGGAGCGAGCCACTCATGCCGCCCGTGCCAATCGCCCCACTCCGCGCCGAGCCTCCCCCTGTCATCCCAATTGAAGAAGAACGACTCACTCTCGGTCTGTTTGCCGTCATTGTACGGCTGATCATCGAGGCAGCTTCTTTCAGATGCCATCGCACCCAGCCAGAACATTTCTGCTACGTCCAGGCCTGATGCTGCCAAACCACAGCATCGTCAGTTCGTCCGCGCCCCGATGACAGTACTTACAGCGAACGAGGATGAACCACTTCCACACGAGGACGAACCACGTGATCATGCACCCAAGGAGCCTTTCCCGCAGGCCATTCCGAATAAAGCGCTCAATGAAGATGCAAGAAATATTCCTGATGCTGAAGGGCATGCACCCCATCCCTCCCCTGGCCGTCCTCCGGCCCTGCCGAAGAATCCAGAAGACCCGCTCAAGTTCGAACGGAACCAGGCACCCACAAGGGATCATAGGTAATATGGTATTTGTTCTCACAATTTTATCTATCTTTTTACTAAAATTTTCTTATTTTACAGCTTCCTTCCCCTAGAGGACGATTCTGAGCAGCTGCCAAAATCGGCGATTGGCGCGCCTCCACGACGTGAATTCCCATCAAGATTCTCGAATTCAGATCCACCCCAGCCGCCCACGAATCCTCAAATTGACACACCGATTTCGCCATCAACGGACTCCGGCCCAGCAGCACCAAAGAAGGACCCACATTCATTTGCACCAATCGAGAAGGCTCCTCGGAGTTCAGGATCTGAAGTCGAGGATCCTATCCCGCAACACGAACTGACAGCCGCGACAAACCGTCCTCCAAATCGTTCCGAGGCAATCAAAGAAGACCCAGAAGTACCCCAGCAGGCCACAAAGCGACATATTGATGCACAAATTTCGCCATCAGCAGACTCCGTCCCGGAAGCACCAAAGAAGAACGCACAGTCGTTTGCTCCGATAAACAAATCTCAGAGTTCAGAGATTCCGAGGGATGACAAAAATAACAAATATGATGCGATCGAGAAAGCTCCTCAGAGTGCAGAGATTCCGAGTGCTGAGAAAGATAACAAACCGAGTGTACAGCTTGCAGTGCCAGTCAGCACTCCCTCGTCAGTCTCACGTTCTCTTTTCGTGTCAGATTAGTGATAAACGTTCGCATTAGGAAGTCCCGTTCTCTTTCTCCCGTGCGAGAGCTGCCATCGTCTGCATCCAAGAGTCGTACCCCGTCTCCTTCTCCATTCGCTCGCGCTGGTATGTACGATCAGAGAGGACGGAATGGAACATGACCCTCTCATGCACATTTAGTCTCGGCTGGCAAGACGACACCGGCCACGACGGGAAATCTGTTCAGTAACGCCTCCCCCGCTCAGTCCGCTAATCTCAAAGCTGCTCGCGGCAGACTTGGAGGAGTTGGCATTTCGTAATTCTCGTGATGTCATTGCAAAACATGAACCATTTAGGTGGCCGGCGGCAAAGGAGAGAAGCCTGAAGGATGGAAGCCATGGGCTAAAGAGACCAGAGGATTCGGTGAAAATCCTGGATATCTTAATAACGACTAAGTCATTGCAAAACGTTGGGTTGCAGGACCAAAGTAAATATGCACTTTAGAAAGGGCTTAGATTGTCAGTTTAAACGTCTGATTTGGAATAAAGCATGAAGAGGGAACCGAACACGTGGAATCTGTCGTAATCATCTTTCAAATAGAGTTTAGTTAATGAAGTTAAAAAAGGTTATTATATAATGAGTTTTAGCAATTTATTGTATGCCCATGTCAGAGTGTCGAAGAAAACTCCATGTTAAGAAATGGTTGCAGGATATTTTTTGTGTGAATGCTATGATTGAATGTAATGTGGCATAACTGCGTCGAGGCGAATGTTCCGGATAAGCATTCATTGCCCGATCCCCACATTTCCGCATCTTCCTTAAGGTGCCACCCAACATGGAGCATTCGAGACGACAACAATTACATGGCCCATTTTCTCTGGCGACCGAATGCTAGTGTCTTCTCTTTATTCGAGACCATTTGTCGTATAGCAAACGATGTGAACGGAGACTCTGTCAGTCGGTGGCAGGCGAAGCCATCTCAGCTTCCAGCGGAAGGAAGAACGCAAGGACGACGCCCTCGAGCTCAGCACAAACATACCGTAGCACCTCCCTTTGGCCTACTCAGCCACATCTCAGATGCCGGCCGCTCAGTTGCTTGACGCACCGCGTCGGAGAGAGGCCGGCTCCTCCACTTCTTTGCATCCTTTCCCATCCCATTATAAATTTTTCCTTAAAGCTATCGCACATGCTTTTGCTACATCGGAATACAAGAACTCACAGGATTAGAATAAAGCTTCAGCTGTTCCATTTCAACGTGCAGTTTGTTCCCTTCATTTATTGTCATTCTTTCAAAGCAATCACAATGTGTGGTCACAATTTCTTCTCATTCTAAACAATTCCGGAGATGGCAGATTTTGTTTACCAAGCTGGCAGGGATATTATATCAAACTTGTTCACATGTGTCGAGTTTTACGTCAAAGTAATCTAAGAGGACTTATAGTCAAACATTTATATCTCTTCTGATCTCTTACATTATTTAGGTTAATTTTCTAAGTTCTTATTTGAATCGTAACTCGCGATTGACTAAACATTTCCAGCTGAGAGCTATTCTAAGACTTCAGGTTCCCCGACCGGCTTGGCAAGATGCATTCCATCTTCTCTCTGCTTCTTCTCGCAGTCGTTGCTATCGCCATCATCCTACCAGTTACAAACTGTGAAAGTGTAAGCATGGACTCAGTTTGTAATAACGCAATAAATGATTGTTTTTGTCGAAGAGAAAGTCGTTGATCATGTTGAGAGAGCGAAGAGGGCGATCAACCCGTTCCTGGACTCAATGGGTAAACGTGCCGTGAATCCATTCCTTGACTCGGTCGGAAAGAGGGCCGCCGCCCTGAACCTCCTGCCGCTTCCTAAACGGTACTTTGACTCGCTGGCTGGCCAAAGTCTCGGCAAGCGCTCCGACCCTTCTCTATACATGGAAGAGTTCGTATACTGAGCCATCCCAGTTCAATTTCTAGCTCACTATGAACTCATTGTCGGTTCCTTCCAACGTTTCAGGCACTTTTAATATTCTCCAAAAATTTTTTTCTCTCTCTCTATGTAACCCAGCAGAATCCGTCATTGTTCATTTCACTGTCATATGTGTCATTTGCCGTCGTTATCTACATATTTTGTGTAAAATAAATTGAATAAACTAAGTTCGTTAAAATTAAAATTCCACGGTTTTGCAGCTTACAAAACCTTTTCGTCGCAGGAAAGGAACGAAACTTGGTTCTGATATACCTGCTAATACAAACATGTATGTATTTGGTGGATGGGATACTCATTGGTTGTTACATATATCACTTAAAGCACTTTATACATAAAATGCAGAATACTGCTCGGCATGACAATGGTATTATTAAATTCGAACAGATTCGCTTATTAAAATGATGTGTGACAGAAATGATTAGAAAAGGCTGATGCCAATGTTGGCAATGTGAACATGCTGCCACTTGACTTGAGTCGTCTGCGTTCGCGTGTGGAGTCGCGTAATCTTGGAACAAATCAAGGGTAAATTCCTTTGTTTGAAGACTTATATTTAAATATACAAATTTGTCAGATTAAAATTCGCACCTGGCTCTTATTCTCACAACTTGCAAGAATCGTATCAACTGTGGAGTTTGTTCCTTGGATGGCGAAGAACGTCAGGTCCTCATTAGTCTTCGAGTAAGAGACCAGCGCAGCGAGGAGCGTACTGAATCAAAATGTTTTTGAAGGCAATTCACATAAGTACGGAAGTTCTAGTTTGCGCTTTCAGAATCGACCTGATTTATATGTCGAATCAAGAAGGACAAAAGAACTAACGTTGCGGTCGCTTCATCTCCAGCGTAGCAGAACAGAATTCGGTTGCGGAGTGCCAATGCGTATCCCGTCGCCTCTTCCTCCTCATTGTAGGCAACGACTCCATGTGCCTGGATTTGCAGATGGCATCAACCAGTTTGAAAGCCCAATGAAATTCAACCTCTGGGTGCTGCAGAAGGAATTGAATAATCGACGAGCGATGGTATAGTGTGATCTGGAAAAGAACCAATCTTTATTAACAAGACATGTTCTTTCTTCTTTTACTATTGCTTATACATCGCTTGACTTGCGCGAACCTTTTCGTCGTAGTCGATGACATCGCCAATGTTGCTCTTCTCAATGCTCTTGACGGTCGCCTTGCAGCCGTGAGCAGCAGCAGAGAACGCTTCGAAGAGTGAGTCTCTGCAGAGATCCATCAGCCAATATGCACTTTTCAATCTTATTTCTTCATTCAAATAACGAAATACGGCGCCAGGGAAGGGCTAATGCACGAGCAGTCGTACTCGCGAAAACTAGAATGCGCGAGCAAAATACTCCTATTTTTGAGATTGCAAGATTAGGTTGTTTTTCTGCAACAACATGTTTTGCAATGTTCGAGGTCTCTCATTAAAGTGAAATTAGCTCTGCACACTCATTTTGAAGAAGTAAAAGTGCCTAATCGCCTCAATCAGGATGGCCAACCAGATAGGAGAGATATCAATCTCAAGACTCGAAATGGAAAGTGTCTTGTTGGGATGAGAGAAAGGAAGAAGGAAGGTTGGCCCTAACCGGTTGGCCCTCGCGAGAACTCACCTGTTGCAGGTCGCTTCAATGAACACCGACGAGTCGCTCACAACGAATCCATTCAAATCTCTCCAGATATCCGCGTTCTCGCTCAATTTGCAAAAGAGAGTTATGAATGAGAATATACTAGCAAGCTATGACCCAATCATATCTGCGAGATATCGGATATCTGGGAAAGGCTCAAGGCATGAATGAGTGAGATACCATTCTCGGCCAACAAGATCAATGGTGATGTTCTTCTCTCCGCCCATATTATGCGTTCCGATGGTCTGCTCAGTAAGCGATTCGGCGAGCAACATCTCGAGATATCTGGAAAATCAGAGGGCATTCACAGGATTCAAGATTGAAATAAATTGAGCAAAATAACCAATTAATTAGAGGAATGCACATACCCGCCCTCATCATCAGCAAAGACCGCCTCGTACGGCCGCCACTGGCTCTTGTCAACTGCGCCAGGAACTGCGTCCACCACCTGAACATGTCCAATCTTGCTCGATTCAGGCATGCCAAGAGGTATGTACCTTGAACACCGAATGATTTGATCCGTGTTCCTTCTTGTCCGCATTCAATTCTACAACGGAAACAGTGTGTCGCGCGTATTTCTCCGAGACTCGGCCAAGCATGCAGTACGCCTAAAGTACAATGCTCATTTTTGCAACGTGTTTATTGGAGATACCTGCTTGTTGGACAGCTTCTGCATGATGCCGAAGGCAACTGGCGTGGAAGCATTGGAGTCGACGACGAGAGTTGTCGCGAAGCCGGTGGACTCCACAAGGGCAGGGTTGTTGTTGAGAGGGAGAAGACAGGGAGAGAGGACTCCGCCAGCCAGAGAATCCGCGATGAACGATGAGAGAGACGCTCCCGACAGCATTCTTTGTACGCTCAGCACTCGCTAAATGCATGTCCATTTTCTTCTGCCAAAACTGGCGCGGCCATCTCCACCGAGATGGCAGTGGTAAAACTTAGAGACTCAGATGATTACCGCGTCAGTTTCACGTAGCCATGACAATTAATGGGAGCCCCAAAAAGAGAAAAGACCGTTAGAATGTTTCGTTGCTAAGGCTATGAATGAGCTTCCGTGGCAAGGAGTTCAGGAAACACGATTCATATTTTCAAGGCAATTAACAGGTATATAAGTGAATTTCAACTGTCTGCGCAAGTAAAAGGAAGAGAGGGAAAGGGTGGGGATGATGTCTGGCTATTGGAACGAGAGGAATGGAATAGGAAAGGTCACCGAGAGTGTGCGAGGAGGCTGCCTGGAGAGATCGTCTTTTATAACCCATATGAAGGATAAATGCGCTCCACCTCTCGACTCTAATCTAGAGAGCTGTTGGGGTGGCTCGGATCGGGCCGAGGGGGATCCATCCGAATAGCCTAGGGCGAGATCCGGCTCTGCCTATGCCCCACCACCTCCTATCTCTCCATCTTGCGCGCCTAACTCGACAAGATGCAGCCAATGATACGCAAAGCAGTCTTTGTATGTAGTCCTCATTCGCTTGGCTGCTTCTCCTCTCGAAACTATTCGAACTGTCTGACTGTCGGAAACTATTTTACTGCAAAAAGATGTTTTATTGGATTTATATAGGAGTAAAACTCTCTACATTTGCCCATTCACGAAGTCAACAAACAATAAAAATAGGTTACTAAGAACATTCGGTAGTCATCAAATATTATCGGAAACGAATTTAGGCTTCGAATGCGAGCGTGTAAAGAAAATAACAGAACGAGACATTGGCATTGGTTTGAAAAAGATAAACACCGACATTGTGGGAAACCGTTTTCGCCATTCAGACCGATAAATATTTGTACTAATATTTCTTTCAATGAATAACACATCTTGATGGATATCTAATTTCTGAATTACAATACGCACTTCAGTCAATAAAATCTGGAAACGCTTTCATCACACTATAATGTACTGTCCTGTATTTCATGTACACGGTTTCCGAACATGAGAATACCCTGGATTGGCGAAGCCGATTTAGGAAACAAAAAGGAAGTGGAACTGAAGAAAGGAACTCCTGCGATGGAACTTTCTTGTCGAATAATCAAAGCCTATGAAAGAATTAAATTATAATGAAGAAAGCGAAACATGGAAGACTTTGGAGTAACAGTAATAACAAGTGCAAGTGAGGTATCGCAGAAGACTTTTCAAAACTTGAACTTAGAAAACGTGCTGCGCCGTGGACTTCGATTATTGAATGCAGTTATGCAGAATGACTGATTCTCCGCATGTCTATCCAGGTTGCCAAGTCTTGAAGGGGGACAGAATCACCAGGTGAATAGTGAGAACGGGATTAGAGAAGGGGTACAAAGGAACGGAAATGCACTCTGTTATCCAGGGAAGGGTGACTTACAAGAGTATGAGAATGGCATGTCGAATGATTACATGAGATCGGGTACTTTTTAGTCTGCCACCGATTTGAGGCGGAGCAGTGGGAGAGAGTAAATGGGATGAGAGTCGAGGGAATGAAGAGAGGAAGGGTGGCCCTTTGGAAGGGCGGTGAGGGGCCAACCCTTTTTTGACCACTTTGGCGAGGCTGCTAGAAAGAGGACTGAAAGAAAGAAGCATAACCTCGAACAAATTCCATCTTATTCGCACAACTTTTCAAGGACACGCGAAAAGGTATTCATCGGCTCAAGCTCCATGCCGCTGGAAAAGTGTCGTAAAAAGTAAACTAAGTAGTCTACATGCTTAAATATAAGATTGCACAGAGAAGGGCGAAACGGTTGAGAACCGAACAGGATACGAAAGAGGTAAAGAGGACGCTGTCTAGGGAGAAAGGGGTGGAAGAGAGTGAGTAGGAGGCGTCTTCAGAATACGCGCATCTTCCCCACTCTTCAGCGTCAGAAGCCACTTATCACGAGCTGGTCTAGCAGATCATTTGAACGCTCGAAGAAGTGGTCCATCGTGAACAACTTTCGCTGCACTTGTGCTACTCTCTGAAAGAAGGAGATGCTAATCCCATTGCTTCTGACATTCATTTAAAAAATAACTGTGCATTCCACACATACATACATATAGAGTACATATCTTAAGATGTTCTTTTGCAGGATGAATTCATTTCTTTCTAGCATTATTTAAGATGAGTTGGATGTGCAAGGAAAGAGAAGAATGCTGACAGCAATGGTGTTGTTCATCATGAGCAGATTGGCATAGACGAGATGGCCTTTGCGACCCCTCTCAGAGGCCAGGAAATAGTAGAGATGCTGCACGAGCTTGTCCCTCATCAGCCGCACCCTCTTCTTTCCTCCCTCCGACATGAATGTCACATCTAAACGAATCTTGTTAATCCTTGGCTTTCCTCGCCTTTCTACGCTCGAGTGCCTCTGATGACGCACCTGTGTTGAAGAAGACCATGAGCTTGTAAAGCACGAAGGTTTTTTGATCCACTTCATTCATCCGGAAGATTCGCCAGAAGCCGTCTATCATCAGCATATACAACTCGTCCCTTAAAATAGATGTTTACGCAAGAGCTGAATTAAGCAATAAAGAAAAGAATGAAAAGAAGTAACGTCAAAAGAAAGAATGCTCTGACATTGCTTCTTTAGATGGATCTCGCTCGATGTAAGTGCCGTCGGGATAGCTGAGACGGCTGAGAACTTGCGGAGCGGGTGAAGGGTCACTGGGGGGAAGGTCGTCGTCCACTCTCTTCACTTCATCCGCCTCATTGTCCGACAAGGACTGCTCGGCCAGGTCTGTCTTCATTGATGGAGAAGATGCATCGCATTTCAGCCGCGAGCCCGGTCTCGTCGTGCTGTCATTGCCTTTGTCACTCAACTTCCTGTTCTTTGGCTGCACCTCCTCGTCTATCGTGCTCACATCGACATCGGAATCCGACTCGGACATCACACCTGAACAGAGAGTGAATGAGATGAGATGGATACACACTGCAGTAGAACAGACAGAGAGAAAGAACGAACTGCTGCTGATGCTGGCGTGCGAGTTGCTGAAGGGAGTGACAATGACTCCGGGCCGTTGCATGCCTGCCGGGGTGGGGGTTGCAGGTGGCGGCGTCTCCTTCTTCTGCTCTTCTCTCTTCTACCATAATTCAATCATTCACTCATACTATACTTAAGTAAATAAGACAGTAGAAAGAGGATTTTGTTTGCTGGCAAAATACCTTTCTTGGCCGCAGACTCTCGGTGAAGGGCGAGAAGGCGGACGCGGGCAAGAGTTGCGAGTAGAAGCCGGAGGTGGTGGCGGGGATGGCGGGATCAGAGGTGAGGGAGCCGGGCTTGGCGGCAGGTTTGATCATCATCTTGTTGTCGGCCGTGGTGTAGACTGTCTGATCTCTGCTGTAGTACGCGAGTTGCATCACGGGGTAGCACGTCGCGAACGACCGCATAAGTGCTGCCTAAGCGGAAGTTTCGTTTTGCACTTTTTGTATTCTTCTGCACCCACAGTGCACCCTGATATTTGCCTAGCTTTCTCTGCGTACGGTCCCTTTCTATCAAAATAAACCAGTCCCACCGACACATTTAACCGTTCCCAGCCTCATGACTAGGCTTTAAAGTGAAACGACAGCTTTTATCTTTCCCCCACAGTCTTATCACTGTAAGCCCTTCAGAACGACATAAAGCAGCCCATTTGAGGAAAGAGTGTACTTGTTCTAATCATCTCTCACCAAGTTGAAGTGCTTATAGTCAGTTACGAACTAATGTTAAAAACGAATGCAAAGTGTCCCTGCTGTGTTTGTGTCTCATGCATTTCTGTAGCTAATGAGACTAAACAAGGGGAGGCGAGATCGGCGAGGAGAAGAGAAGAGGATGAAGTGGGATGAAGCGACTAGAAAGAAAAGGAGAAGCTTTACTCGATGGCCTCGCTGGCCTCTCGGTGTCATTACCGAATCGTCACTCTCATTAATGGGAGAAAGAAAGAAGGAGAAGGAAGGAAAGGAACAAGGAATGCATGGCAAGAGTGTATCAAGTCACATCCATTAACCAATGCTCACACATGCAACAGTGCCAGAGAAGGCTTGCACTCTTGCAATAACGAGACATATACATAGAGAGAGAGTGGGAGAAAAAAGACAGAGAAAGGCAGAGAGGGAGTAACTGCAGAATAGGAGAGAGACCGAGGGTGTGAGATTGGGATAGAGAGAATTCTTATGTATGTAACTGAGTGCTCTGTTTACGTTGTCGCCACACGTGATAGCATGAAAGATGAGAGCGCGAGTGGAAAAGTCCAAGTGCGGAGAAGAGAGGGGAAACTCAGAGGAGGAGAATAAAGGGTGGCACGAGTTCCGGAACGATCAATGATGATGCAGAAGTCTGCCCTTTGCACACCTTGTCATTGAGCAGCATGTCCTTGGCTTCTGGCAGGCACTTCACCCACTCCATCATGAGGGTCAAGTCGCGCACGAACCACTGCCGCAGGCCGAGAAGCGAGCAGCGGCAGTCCTCTTGCGAGTTTGGCTAAACGGGCAGGAATCTACTATTGATGGATAGAACGAAAGCCATGAAACACGAAAAACTCACCAACGCAACAGAATGCGTCTTGACCCAGGAATCATCGTCCAGTAATGAACTGAAATCATTGATTGTAATCCGCATGCCCAATTCTGTTATCATTCTATGAATTTCACAAATCTGCCTATGAATGGCATAGTAAGATATCTCATGAAACACACAAGCACAAATCGTACAAGAAACATCGCGGAAACAGTATAAATAGGCATACTTGTTGTACATGTTCCACGTAGCTGACGTATGCTCCGGAAACCGGTAGGCCGTTCGCACCTTGACTATGCGCTCTTCGATGTACATGAGAGTCTCTACCGTCTTTGTTAAGTCCGTCTGAATAATCCCAACTCGTCAGTGACAAGCTCTTCAAGATCTAAGCACCATGACGTCGGAGTCGCAGCTGAGGTCAAAGTCGCTGAGACGGTTGCATGGAAGCTGAGGCGTGCAAGGGGAGCAACTATCGCCTCTGCAAAAGCTCTTCTCTCATGAACGCCACTTGCTACACATGACAGAACAGATCAAAGACATCGAGATAAAGCTGCTGACAGATTAGAGACTGGGGAGAGGTCCTCCAGCTTCACCGCATCCATAACAGCGAGCCTCTCCTTCTCTTCCGCCTCTCTCTTTGATCTCTCTGCCATCTCTGCTTCTTTCTGTTTCCTCAGCACCTTCGTGTAGCGAATCTTGTCGCGATCGTTTTGGATGGCTGCAATGCATTGCACTCTCCATTACCATACACTTTTAATTAATTATCACTAATAAACCTTTTGGATCCATGCCCATTTCGAAACATTTCTTCAAGCGACAACTGCGGCAGACACATCGGACAGCTGAATTAAGAAGAAAAAATAGTCGAAAACACAGAAGTTGTGAATAGTAAATGTCAAAAGTCTAGAATACCGTAGTAAACTGACATTTGCCGACGATGCAATCCCCGGAAAACTGGCATGTAAACTGTTGCTTGTTCTGAAATGAGTTTTGCAGAGTAGACAATACAAAATTAAAACACGACAAAATTACTGCTATACCTTTTCGTGCTTTCGAGTTACCGTAGGATGAATACTTGCACTTACGTACATAGATCTGTTTCACAAATAAATTTTTTTTTTGTACCTTCTTCTTCCAAGTGAATGAAGTGAGTTTCTCTAGGCACTGAATCCCTCTAAAGTTAGCATATGCAGTACCTACTGCGCTACATGGCCTCTGATAGCAAGCAAATGTGCTTAGAAAGATCTCTCTTCTGTTCTCGAGTGCCTTCTTCTGCCTCCCTTCAGTCCTCGGGTCTCACCTTCACTATCTTTTCAAGTCCCTTTCATGCTTGGCACCCAGAGTCACGCGCTTTTTCCTCCCACGGGGTGCTCTGAAAGCACTGGGAAAGGACAGAAATGTAACCACTGAAGCTTGCTCTATCATCATAGACTCTTGCTAACGCCGCGAGATACAAAAACGAACCTTCATGACTAAAGCTCGCAAAACCAATTAGAGATCAGAATAAAACTAGGCTAACGAAGGAAAGATAACATCAAACAGAGAAGTATGTAAGTCCACTTTTTTATTATGATTACTTCCTATGCTATACTAACCGCATGACATTGAAGAAAAAAAGCCAAATAAAAGGAGGTAGAATAACGCAAGATGGAAATGTAATTGGGAAGAAGAACTAACGACAAGAGCGCGACGGAAGAATGTCTTGCATCCATTGCAGGAGGCGACCGAGTAGTGGATGCCCGAGGCCAAGTCCCCGCACACCACGCAAAGGGTGCCTTCGGGGATCTTCTCGCGGCCTGCAATTTATTCATCATTATTTCTTCCCTCCATCTCCTGCTTCAAAGTAATCGGGAAAAAATAATGTTTCCAATCTTATATTCAATATACATACATAGGTAAATGCTCAAAGCCTAATTTAAGGAAAGCACTTAATTATATCAGTATGTAGTTGATCCGCTTCCGTTTTCGTATATTAGAAGGAATTACGCAATGACGAAGGGAGCCAGGGTTCTCTAATAGCCGGAACGACCCCGCCAGGAACGGCAGTTGCCAGGGGTCAACGGCCTCGGTTTTTTATGCTCTCCCGTCTTACTCTTCTCTTTTTATTTATCTTCGTTGCTTTCCTCTGCTCAAGATGAAAACGGTGCCCTATTTGCAGCTGAAATGTTGCAAAGAGAGCCACAAGGCCGATTTGCCGTTTTTTGTATTCGCTTTTACTCGTTCTCTCCAGCAAGAACGAAAAGAACACCTTCTGCTGCTGCTCACCAAGAGAGCACTTTTCCGCCCTCGCGTGGCCTCTGTGCTCTCTTTAATCTTATCGCTTTCTCTCCCTCTCTCTCTCCCTCTATCTCTTCCCATCTTATTCTACTCAAGTCACTCTCCTATCCTCTCATACTCCCACACATTCTCCAGTTATCTTATGTGACTCTTCCCTAATCAGTGTGAACGATAAAAAATATCTGTGCACAAAGTTTGCGCAGCCGTCAAAAGGCTCAACACAGAGTTTCCTAATCCACCTGCAGCCTTGCCACCACAAAAGATACAACTACTCATTGACATCAGAGTATAGGCGTACTTCCTGAAGTACTCTGTTGAGAGTAAAGAGAAGGCCAATGTGTTGTATGTCTTCCGAATGCGTAAAGTGCACCAAGACCTATGATGGACGCTGAGTTGTTCGATGCGTTTCTTGACAAAAGACAGCGCGTCGAAGCAAACTACTCAGCTCTTCTGTTTCTTTCTATCACTCTCTCGCTGATTCTCCCTCTCTCTCTCTCACCCTATTTCTCTAGCCACTATCACTCCCTCCTATAGTATTCGCAAAGCTCTGTTCTCACAATCTTTTTGTACATATATTGTAAACGCTTGGGCGTCCCGCTTCGGTGCAACTTGAAAGTTTCGTCAATTAAGCTACATGAAAATGATGGTGCTGGCCGCGTGAGGGATAACGACTAGAAAATAGTGTAGAGAGAGGATGGTTAGTGAGGAATGAAGGACTGCAAAGATGCGAGTTGCCGAGATAAGGAGACTGCCGTTTCTCGATCTTATCAAAGGGGGAAACAGATGGGGAGAGAGCCCTCAAACCACAGAGATTACCTCCGTCCGTCGCGAGGACGAATGTTAAAGCGAAAAGAAATAAAAAGGAATTGCTTCTTTTAAAGTGATGACACGCGAGAGGAAGGAAGGAACCTTTTGACTTAAGCGGCAAAGATTGGCCGAATGCCAGAGAGGAGCTGGCAGTGGAGACGGAGAAGGCAGGGAAGGCAGTGGAGGAGGAGGCGTCGCTCTCCCCTCGCATCTTCGGCAGTGCTGAGCAGGGTTCAGTTATGGAAGAACGAGAAAGGAAGTACAGAGTGAAAAGGTAGCTATCGACCACGGAGGAGTGGGAGAAAAGAAGCAGAGAGAGAGAGCTCAGAGCACGGATGATATTCTTGTGAAGCAGAGAGAAACACAGAGAGAAAGAGTGCAAGAGAGTGAAGAGAAGCAGAGAGAGAGAGAGCTCAGAGCACGGATGATATTCTTGTGAAGCAGAGAGAAACACAGAGAGAAAGAGTGCAAGAGAGTGAAGAGGAGTAGAGAAAGAGAGAGAGAGAACAAAGATGATGGAAAATGCGAAGAAGGGATGCGACGCTCGGGTAGATACAGTGCACGCTCGCCTCGTTGCACTGTGTGTGTAAATGTGTAAACAATGCGAAACTCTTTCTTTTCCTCTCTTTCTCTCTCTTTCTCTTCACTCTCTCTCTCTCTCTCGATCGACCGTGTCTCCCTTCTCTTTCAGACTCCACGGCTTGGACAGTTCATCACAATTCGCATTCATTCGTCCCTCTCTACCTCATCGGTCGTTGCTCTTTTCCTTTTTGAACTCCACTCTTTATGAACAGTAAAATGGTTTTCTGGAGCGCGGCTGTATACTAGTGCTAGATACTGTGTAGTGGAGTGAGAGAAGGAGTGGACGCGGAATGACAATCGATTGCAGCTGGTTCTTACTCAGCAAGTGAGAACAAGTGAGTGGTGAGACGGAAGAGCAGCGAGATGGTGGGAGTAGAAAAACGCAAGAAAAGGGCGTATTATGAGTACGAGCTTGAGAGGACTAATAAGACAATGCCATAAATGATGATGAACTAACGGTTGCTGGGCGCGCCGGCCCTGGTCAGAGTCACGGAAGGCGCCGTCGTGGACCAGTTGGACCAGTCTTGGACCAGTTGGACCAGTGACAGGCACAAGCGTCTTGGGGGTGATTCTACAAAAAAAAAAATGGAAGGGGGACTTAAGGCGGTTCACGTGGTATGACTCTACTGGACAATTGATACACTCGACAAATCGAATCAGGCACAGAGCACGTCGCGCAGATTGGCCAGATACTCGAAGAGGGAAAAGTTGAGGGAGGTAAGCGAGTTGAACATTATAAAAGGCATACATGTACATAGAACAGAATAGCACGAACGTGGTGTCAACGGTTCCGCTTTTCTCTATCGTAGCTCAAACAGCGGAGGAACCTGATTAAAAGAAACGCAATCCTTGCCTTTCCAATGCATAAATGACATGAACGAGTACGCTGTTATCGGTGAGAAAGAAATGAGAACAAGAACGACAGGGGAGACAGAGAGAAAGAGCGAAAGATGGTGGAAATCGTATGAGTGAAGTTTGACAGATTCGTTGAGTGATAGGGATGATGCTCTCTCTCCCTCTCTCTCTCTCACTCTCTCTCTCTCTCTCTGTCAACTCTCGATTATTCCCACAATCGTTTTAATCCTCTCCTTCTCTTGATCTATGCTGTTGATCTCTTACTTTATTGCTATCTCTGTCCCTTTTCCCATCCTATCCTATTCACGGTTGCCAATTGCACCCTTCGTCGTCATCGCTCTTTTTCAGTCAAATAGCTTTCTACGTAACAGGTCAGAAACCATTGTATTCGACATCACATGACAACAGCGAACCAAGAAGTAACAGTAAATGAAGACAAATAAGAAAGAAAAGCTATGGCTTGATCAGTCAGCCGTGATGAAAAATGAAAGCTTCATTGTATATAAATCTGCTTCAGTGATCTTTGGATACGGCATCGCCTTACTTCACGATAGAAAAAAGCAAATTCCTTATCCTAAAAGAAAGACGCAGTCAGAAAGCGAGAGAAATTTTGTGCAGAAGAGTGAGAGTAATCGACCGGCCATAAGAAAATGGTGTCAACTGTGACAGAATGGGGGAAGGAGAGAAGGATCATAGATAATTCATGCTAGATGATCCAAAATGGTATGAGAGAGAGAGGAACTGAGGCAATGTCTTTGAGGCCCTTCGCTGCTATGGAGCTTGTCGACAAAAAACAGCACGGCTGATGGTGAGACAGCAGCGACCTTTGCTGTCGAAAGCAGCTTTGCGAAAATAGAGCACTACAGAGATTATAAGATGGACGAAGATATAGAGAAGAGATATAGAGACGATGAGAGGAGAGGAAGAGATCGAGAGAAAGTGGAGAGAGAGTGATTCGAACTGTGTGGGAGGGAGAAGATGAAAAGGCAGAGCACAGAGGGCGCAACATGCAGGCTGTATGCACAGCTTCAGCCATGTTCGCATGCTCTTTTGGCCATATTCTACGTCTTCCTCACCTCTCTCTCTCTCTCTCTCTCTCTCTCTCTCTCTCTTTCACACCCTTTCCGATATCAGCTCACTCTTCTCCACTCTTTCTCTCTCTTTTTCTCGCTCTCACAGTTCGTCTCAGGCGAAGCAGATAAACGTTAAATAACAGGAATTAAAATGTGGTGCGGAAGCTTCGTCTGCTTCAGACTCGACTTCTCGACTTTTTCGCTCTCCGTCTACTTCTTTCTATCTTTTCCTCTCTTACTCTTCTTTACCAAAATTCATGAAACGATAGAGTCCACAATAGCACAGCCTTTTTCGCCTCTTCCATCTCCTTCTCTCTCTCTCTCTCTCTCTCTACCTCTCTCTCTCTGCTCACGTGATTGCATTGATCTCCGCGGTCCGTCGTGAGCAGACGCAGAATGCAATTCTAGGCGAGTGCCCTTGTCTGAAGAGACCAGACAACCAGAGATAGCAGCAGCTTCATGTTGCATGAGAACAGCAGGCTGGGCAATCGAATTCATTTAAGAATCATTGACAAAAAGCACACTTGCAGATTTTGGGACATTGCCTGGGCTGCAGGCATTTGGATGAGAATTTGGAAGGGAAAGAGGGACCGAACGAACGAAGCTGCTGATGTGGCCGGGAGTGGTAAGAGAAGGGAGAGGGAGATCGGATTACAAGAAGACGCCGTGACGAGGTCGGAGTGGGAAGGAGATGGAAGAGAAGGTGGACGGGATGGTATCTCCGAGGGGCACCGAATAGGCACCCGCCTCCCGCAATCTCGCAGTTTTGCCATTCCCGCTCACTCTAACTGCCAAACTTTGCTAATTACTAGAAATAGAAATTCGAAACGGCACATCGCTAGTGCAGGAGGAATTCGAAACGGCACATCGCTAGTGGTCACTATTTCTACCTACAAAAACATTTTCCCCTCATCCTGGAAGTGGCCGCTAGTCAATTAATATAAAGAAAGGCTAAAGCAGAGCGTAAGGCGCAAGCACTTAATCGTATCAATCAAAACATTATATGAGCAGCGAAGATCATATTAGAAAGCAACGAACATGATATCTGATAGTGGTGACACGAGTGAGGTACGGTAAGCACACCCTTATTGAGCATAGCACATGAGGAGTGAGGCTCATGTAGAAAGTGATAGAGTGGGGGGATAATGTGCAGAATATCAGAGAGCAGCGAAGGGGCTGCGGACGTAATCTTGGACTACGACGTCGACAAAAGGGGGACAAAAGATGATGCATGTATGCTCTGCCCTTTCGGAGAGCGCGGCGACCTCGGTTACACGTGTCCTTTCATTTGCTTTCATCAACCCTCTCTCTCCCTCTCTCTCTCTCTTTCTCTTTCTCTCCCTCTCCTCTCTCTCTCTCGCTCTCTTTTACTCTCGATTCCCGCTCGCGTGAGTATGCAGTGTGTAGCCAACAGCAGCCTTGGTCCCTCTTCCCTCGCAACTCACAGCCCCAAGCACACAGCCACACACACAAAGACACAAACACATATATACTCAAATAGACACACAAAGGCATCGCTCTCGCAGCCCTCCTTCTCCCCTTCCAAGTTGCAATACCTATCCGTATTCTCCTTCAATAGCCGAAGAAGCCGAGAGGATAGCGTCAGCACCTCCCCCATGCAAAGAAGGAATGGGTGGGAAGGTGGGAAGAAGAGGCGGAGGTTTAAGAGACCAAAGAATTCGTCATGCTGCGTCAGAGGGAGCCGCACTCTGCAATCTCTTGACCTGGAGCCAGGTCTTTCTTATCTGGAATGGGTTGACAGGCTAGAAGTTGCCATCCGTAGCATTCTAGCCGACCCTTCTTACATCATTCAAAGAATGCATCCCGATAAGGAACAGAGTGCATAGTGGAGGCGTAAACAAGCAGAGAGCGATATCTCTCAAAGTGGACTCACTCCAAGTATTGGAGAGCACCCGTTTATGCTCCTTCTTCTAGTCTCTCGCCATTAAAAGCACTTCCAGGGATCGACAACCAGGAAGTATTTTCTCTTCGGAGTACAAGAACACAACAGTGTCAAGAAGCAGCAGATTCGCAGATTACAAATGAGCAACAGGACGAGTGCAGGACAGGAAGAAGCTGCGATTAGTGAGAAGAAACGTGATCGTAGCATGGTAGAAACCGGGGAGTGCACTTTCGGGTTCTGCTATCACGGAAAGAGTAAGGGAGAACAAGTAACGAACACTGTGTCACCTGATGGAGCCAAGCTGCCACGGCAATCCAAGAGGAATGAGAGGGAAGAGGGAAATAAGGAGAGGGAGATAGTGAGAGACTGTGAAACAGAGAGAGAGAGAGAGAAAAGTACATATCTGAGATGAGCGGCAGGGACAGGGTGTGTGCGGGTTCGCCAAGAGGAAGGCGTTTCTCTACCTTCTCTGCACCACAATATCCAGAGCGTGACAAGCAACGAAGATGAGGGAAGAAGCAATAGAAGAGGAAGAGACATCTCTTTTCTCTTTCTCTCTCTTTATTTCTTTCTTATAGCCAAGAGGCCTAATGGTTGTCTCTCATTTTCGAACAACTTCTCTCTCTCTCTCGCTCTCTTTCTTTCTCTCTCGGTCTTTTCTCTCTACTTCCTGCCTTTCACTTGGAAGAATGTGGCAAAGATCAGATGGGTACACCTCTCTTACATCTGCGGTCAGATTACACCTCAGATTGCTATAAGAGTAAATTTGGACAGTTTATCCTTCATGAATGCCTTTGAGAAGATGTGAATGTGGGAAATTAGTCGTAGTTAAGACATATTTCAAATAACTTCTTTTGTGTTTTAAAAGGTGGATGGAAGGTGGATTTTGTCCTTTCATTACACATTTGTAACCATTTTGTTCACTGTTTCTTTAAAACTGTGCCTTGTCTCTCGTCCCTTCTTATATATGTAAAAGATATGAATATAGCTTTTTTCGTTAGCCTACGTAAGAGATGCTGATCTTTGTGGTCGCTCTCTGCCCATGCATCACGTGCGACTTTGTCGCTGCTCTCTTCCCTCTTTTCCACGGCACTCTCAAAACATTCGTTGTATCCCAATGCCCTTTCTTCTGCTTCTCCTCTCTTCTCTTCTTTTTTCTATCTCACTCCTCCGCCTCCATTTTCACTTTCTTGCACATCTGTTTTTCTCTAATCTTCTTCAAGTCCCGGATGTCTCTCTTCTTCCACCTTCTCTCTCCCATCATTTCCTTCCTCTCTTTTTCCAATCTTAATTTTGGCTCTTTTCTACAGAGTTTAGTGATGCGCGCACCCCTGGAAATCAGGGATAGATGGAAAGAGTTTGAAAGAGAGAGAGGGAGAGAGAGAGAGAAAGAAAGAGGAGAGAAAGAGAGTGAAGGAGAAATAAAAGGACGAGATGGCTGGGGGAATATGAGTCGGCCGCACTTTCTCTCCCCTTTCCAACGTTTGGAGCAGAGAGTTGGAGAGCAAAGTGTGCTAAACAAACGACCGACCCGCCCGTTTCCAGGGGCATAGAAAGGAGGACGAATCGTGCATTCGAGTTCGATTGGCCACACAGTACAATAAGAAACAGTAATTTGGAATGAAATTATGCGATATTATCTACGATATTCGCGTGTCCATATTTATACACGATATAAAGAGCGACATGGAAAAAAGAAGATTGATAGTAGTGAATTCAGTTCGGCGACAGGAAATAATGAGGATGTTGCAATTGGAGTGGAAAGAAGAGAGGAGAGCGTGGAAAGGGTGGTTGCATAAGGCAGAAGAGGCGGCGATTGACTTGGCGTGTCTAGCGAAACAAGAGTGCGGCTAAGTGCATTCAACCGAGGCTAAGGCTCGACCTGTATAACCCCCCCCCCTCTGACAAATGGGTGCTCATTCTGCACATTCTGCGCGCGGACTCTCATCTTAAATCTCCTCCTCAGCACATCATTGACTGGTCTTCAGCAAGGCGACACCATCCAACCGGCAGCAGAACGCGAACAAAACTGCAAACTACTCGCACCAGTCAATTTGTAACAGCAGCCGCGAGCATAGCTTTCCATCCGGGGCCAGAGATGTCAAATGGAAAGGCGAACAAGGCGCAATTTTTGCTCTCGGCCATTAAAAATACACTGTAGTCTCAGTCTCAAAATACGACGAGGACTCGGCAGTTTGACTGAGTGAAGAGGAGAACAGCTCTAGCGAGAGAAGAGTAGGAGCGGAGAGAGAATGCACGAGAGAAGGTGAGGAAAGAGAGACTCGTGGAATGGCGAGAACATGGAAGGCGAGAGGAAAGAGATAGACTCTTCCGCTTCTTCATTTACAATTTCATCGACGATCACGGAGGGGGCACAAGACAGAACGACTGTGGCACGCAACTTTAGAAGAAGGAGAGCGAGAGAAAGACGAAGGTGAAGCAGTAGGGCACAACCAGAGCCATTGTTGCATTGGACTGCATCTCTCGCCCCGATGAACTCGCGCCTGCCAAGGGGACCGGAAGGGTTCCTTTCCTTTCTTTCTACGCGGGAAAGATGTAACGAGATGAATCCTTGCTATGGAGCGGGTCAAGCGCATGAAGCATGGAGAGAGGGGGAGAGAGAGATAGAGAGAGAGAGAAATAGGGGAAGACAGAAGCAGTGGTTCGAGCCACGTGAGCAGTCATGCCCTTGACGTCAGCGTGCCGTACCATGAGGATCTACTACATTTTGTGTCTTGATTTTAGTATAACATAAACAAAATGGAAAAGAGTGCATTGAATATAACGTAATCATAAGCAAGGTGCACACGGTGGAATACTTTCAGTAGAAGCCATTTCAATGCAATCAAAGCCGAGGGTGCAAGTCCGGTTGAAATCTCAAAACAGAGACACTTTTTTTCCTCGCCCATATGTTTTTGGTTTGGAAACGGAGAAATCGGCCTAAAGTGCAGCCCAGGATAATGGTGAGATTCATCCGGAAATAGAATGAAAACAAATGAAGAAAGAAAAGACCGCGAAAACGAAGGATGTGGATGAGAAAGAAGATGGAGGTGTGTCCGGGAAGAAGAGCAGAGAAGAGAGAGAAGTGAGCAGTGATCAAATCGAGTGCACCCCACGCATCAATCAGAGCGAGGGAGGAATGCGTGGGCCGGTTTGTTCGTTGGACAAGAATCATACTCACTATGCTAGACAAACCACCGGAAGGAAGCCTATTCAGCAGAAGGTTTTAAGACAAATGTGGTAATTTGAGACTCTTATCCGCAAGCCACATCATGCTGGGAAGTCTTCAAAAATAGCGAATTTCGTATTTAGTTTGGAAAGATGTGTTGCATAACTGGCAAATGCCTTGAGTCAATATACATGAATCAGCAAGGCGAGGCTTATCTACTGCGAGGCTATGGTAATGCATCAAGCATGAAGCGAAGAAGACTATTCAAAAATTTCTTTGTTTCGCAGTTCCGCGAGACATGGGATGTCTAAAAATCAATATGTGTGCAATTGTGAGACCTAAACGTGATGTGTGATCTAAGGAGCATATCTTACGAACACACGGCTGCACAAGCAGAATGCGAGGGAATGGAGAAATGAGAAGTGAAGAGATGACGAAAGGAACGGATAAATTACGTATGAGCGTAAGCAGCAAAAGGGAAAAAAGGCTAAGACGAAGATGAGAGAGAGAGAGAGAGAGAGAGAGAGAGAGAGATGCGGAGAGGGTTTTGAGAACGCGGCAGTGGGCTGGGTGTGAGCTTATACGCCACTTGCCTGCTGCAGGGCAGCGAATGCTTCAACTGGCTGAGTTGGTCTCGTGAGAAGGAGAGAGGCCTTGCACATAGAAGAGAGAAGAGAGAGCGGAGAAGGGAGGGGAGAACGAAAGAAGCAAAAGGGGAGGGGGGGATGAGGGAGACAGACCAAGTGGACCAGTGCGTCACGAGCGAGTTTGGCCACTAAGAAGACCCCCTCGTCTGCCGGCTGAGAACATCCTAGATGGAGGGGGAAGCCATGCGGGGATGGCCACGAAGAGAAGGCCAGGAAGATATGGCTGGTGGGTAATGCCTCCTTGCGAAGATCAGCTTCATGCACTGCAGAAAAAGGGAGCAAGTGGAAAGTTAATGGAGTTTATTGAGCTCTACGTAAGGGGAACAAAAGTGCAGCCTTATAGTGAAAAGAGAGAGAGAGAGAGAGAGAGAGAGAAAGAGAGAGAGATAGTGGGAGGGGAGACGAGAGAAAGGAGAAGAGATGTGGCATGAGAGAGAAAGGGCAGCCTGTGCAGTGACGCACTCAATTCTGCATCACGAGAGCAAGGCGTGCAAGGGAGGCAAAGATGAAACATCAGAAGCAAGCGACTGAAAGACCTTCTCCCTGCCTTTCTCTCTATCTCTTCCCTTCCGCCTCCCTTTCTCTCTCTTTCTCTCTCTCTCTCTCTTTCTCTCCCTCCCTCTCTTCAATCGTTCGCTCTGCGGCCATAAACTAAGTATGGCATGTTATAATGCAAAAAAATCTTTGGCAGAATGTGCTTTTAAAAGCATCTTTTGCTTTCTGTTGCACTTTCGTGTGCCCTTCCTTCTTAAATAACTTTCCAATTCGTAATTATCCCCTTCTTCTTTTGCCTCGCCCCCTTTTCTTGCCACACTCTCTGAATGGACTCACAACCATTCGTATTTACCTCTCACAAGGATCTTCAAACGCAAAACTCTCGTCTAATGTGTGGGCATGGAAAGAAGTGAGAGAAGCAGCATCCATAGGCGAGCTAGAGAGCCATAATTTATTTGATGAGGAATCCTGATATATGATCTTTGAAATAATTTGCTAACTAAGTAAGTGTCATGCATCGAGACGAGAGTGAGAAAGAAACGGAAGCTGAAATGTTGTGATACCCGCACGCAGAAAAAAAATTCCATGCTGAAAATTTTAGAAAAGACTGCTTTACTCTTTGGACAACTCAATCGTCGATCAAAGTGCATGGTTACACCGTTTCATCTGCAGATGGTGATAAACGGATTCGGCAAATGCAAACTTGGCACAGCAGAAGTGATCCCTCTCTTCAACATGAACATACAGAGAAAAGAGTATGTTTATTCCAATTTAATGACCCATAATGATATTCACATAGTCATCGATAATTATAGAAAGAGGAACCTCGTCACTCGCAATCTCTGCTCCAAGGGGTGGAGAAAAAGGCGAATAATCTATTCTGTAAGGCGCATTTGCTGTCGTCTGCGCTGTTTTCCACTAGGCAATTTCTTCCTGCTTACAATTTCATAGAACTGCTTTTTATGGCTGCGAGGCAGCAGAGCTCTCGCATGTCATAAGCCATCATGCATCCAGCGTTTCTTTCATCTTCAATAACACAAAAAGGATCTTCATCCTCAAACGCTTAGAAATATGAGTAACAAAAAAAAGAAACACAAGCAGAATGTTTCACATCGGCATATGGCATTGTGCTGCAGCCATGGCGACAACACTTTCCGGCCAATCAATTGAATGCATCACAGGCAAAGAGGCATATCAAAGCTTTTACAGGGCACTCGTCAGCTACTGCGGGAATGTTAGATGCATGAGTAGAATGAAAAATAGCCAGGCATTCAGTACAGGAAAGTGAGAACATCACCATAAAGAAAAGAAGCTTGCCCAAGGTGGGATAATCTGAAAAGCAAAAAAGGAAGAGACATTAGAATATACTACAGAGCACTCCGTATGTACAGCCGCACAAGAGGGAAACGATAGATTGCGAGAGAGACAGAGAAAGAAATAAGGAGAGAGAGAGAAGGAGAGAGTGACAGAGAAAGAGAAGGAGAGAGATCGAGAACACCTAACCATCAAATAGAAAACCGTGCCTCGCGGACTCTGCTTGCATCAAGTACAAATGGTCTGCAAATTCGCAACATAAGCTACATGAATACGCACTTACTCACGATTGTCAGCGTTCGCCCTTTCTCTTTTCTCTATTTCTCACTTATTCACTCACTTGACCTCCTATAACCGGTGCATTCTCATCCATTCTTATCTCTTTCTCTCTCTTTCGATCTCTCTCTTTCTATCCCTTTCTCTCTCTCTCTCTCTCTCTCTCTCTCTGTGCCTCGCAGCCTCTTCGAAAGAGAACATCATGGGAATTGGCCTATTTTCTTTGCAACATATTAATCTTTTGTTCCCTCTATGTGGTCATCGAATTCTCGTTAGATTCATATGTAACACTTATTTATTTTCTTGGTTGTAATTTTGTCTCCGGAGCATGTTGAAAAGAAATTTGATTGAATTGGGTGGGATAACACATTTATACATATTTTCAAAAACAACAAAACGTGAAGCCCGATGCGGGGCTCGAACCCGCGACAGCCAGATTAAGAGTCTGGTGCTCTACCGACTGAGCTAACCGGGCTGCGAAGTAGAATCGGGGAGGAAAGCTTTTGAAGAAGTAAACTTTTATGATCGGAAGCGTGAAGAGTTCAGCAAGAGTAGCTCACCTAACAATAAGCAATTTATTTAAATTCAATGATCTCGTATTGTTCTCACCGATGGTCGGAATAAGATTTATTGTAGGTATAGTTAATTATGTCAATCATCTAGGTATTTCGCATATTTGTTTTACTCTTACATCGCATCTTCATTGTTCATGTTTTCAACATCTGTCATGTTTTCATTATAAAAAAAATCAAACATGGAATGCCATAAACATAAGCACATGGTGTAAATCATTTTTCTGTAGTTTGACGAATACAGCAGTACAATTGAAGCTTGTTAGCATGTAAGAAATTATCGAACCTGATTATACATATGTATGTATTTAAGTAAACGACTTGTGATGATGGGATGCGACTGGTTCTAGGATAGACGGCTATCACAAAAGTGATCATTTAATTGACAGAAGTGTTAGGTAGTAGGTAATGGTAGGTAGAAGGAAAACTTTCTTTGTATATTTCTCTCTTTTTTGAATACACTGCAGACAACGCCCATTTTACCAACCATGAGCTCAGGTAATACTCGTGGATAGCAACAACGAATAGCACAACACTAATTGTCTGGCTTACCGTTGGGCAAAGGAATACACATATACATATAAAAATGTATTTATATCTCTGTTTTGTCTTCAAATAATTGAATGAATTTAAATTCATTTTTCTCTTTTCTCTTTCTTCTTATGTGGCTTTCTTATAATGTTCCTTCTTGTAATATCACCTATTCGCCACCTATTGTGCGCCTTTTATTATTTGATTGCGTTATTTTACACCTACTCCTACACATGCTGCCTTATTTCTATTGTACATGCAAGCCTGAAGAAACTTTATCTATTTTGGGCTATCAATTTATCTAAGTTTCAGAAAAGAAAATGCAGATTTAAAGTTTAAAAACTATATGCATTACTCTTCAACTCTCCTGTGAAAAAGAGAGATAATTTTGTTCATTGTTCTAGTGCTATTCCTATTTCAGTTTTTTCTACTACCTATTACAACAAGAGAACTCGCTTCAGACTAATTAAACGTTCTATGAAAAGGCCTTGGCAAAACTTGAATTTACCTCACCATACGCTTGTTTTCCACTTGGGAAACATATGAATTCGTATGATTTCTTCCTTGAACGAATACGTAGGAATATCCTCAAGTGTTGTTGTTTTACCGCGAACGTCCAAATGTGACGCAAGAAGTAAATTCCTCCAGCTCGTTTAGTATGGCTGAAGGTGCTAGCGATTTGTGTAACCGCACAATTTTCATGCGAAATGTTATAATGACAACTCTGTTTGCTGCTTTATGCCACATTTGAACACTACGGCCTTGGCACTCCTCCTTTCTCGTTTCGTATGTCAGCACCTCGAATTGTTAGCTCATTTGTTCTGGCTTCCGACCCTTCTCCCCTCACCCCTTATTCTCGGTTTCTCTGCCAGCCTCCTTGTCTCTTCCCTTCCTCCTGAGCATTCATCAACAATGCCAGCAGCACGAGATGAGCAATGGGTGTCAAGCAGAGAAGAATAAGAAGAAGCACAATGTTCCTCTCTTCCTTCCACCTTTCGCTTCCTTATTCTTCCTGTAGCCTTTTAATAACAGTCATATACCACGCATTCTTGAGAAAGAGTGTTTCAAACACTGTATTCGAATTTAAACAATTGTTTCTTTTCTGGAATTCCTAGGATAGAATCAAGACTTGACTAGGGAAGTGGTAATCAACTGCACCATATTCTTTTCATCCCTTCCTTTCCATGACCGCTCTTCTCCGTAGTAATTTATATTTTTTGTGATGCATTTAGCCTTGCGTGGCATCCGCATCCCTCCTGCCTGCCCATTCCTTCCCCTGAATGGTGGCTGCCTTGGCCATGGCTGGTTGGCTCGAAGAAGGAAGGGCACAGCATGCGTGCCATTTCAGCTCGCTCTTTCCTCTTTCCCCTTTCATCCATATCCATCCATCCCCTGTGTCTCTTTATCTGCCCACAAACGCTCATCACTCCGTCGACTCCAGTGCTCTCTTCCTAATACAACACAGTATTTGACTCTAGCTCCGCCTCACTCTTACTATTTGCCGTAACTCTCTCCCACTTCTTGCAGTGCCGCTTTAGTTCTTTTACTATCTCTTGTTTCTCAAGCGCGTAACTCAATGCGTGCTACCATTTTGTTGATTATCCACTCCTCGATAAAATGAGCAGCAATGCATGGAAATCTCACTGTTTGGAGAGAGGAATCTCAGTCTCAGTGGTTGCGTCCAGTTTCCTGTTGTTGCCTAGGGTGCCGAGGGTGTTATCAATCCGCGAGTTGCGTGCACGGCCCGTGATCAGCAGTCCCGGCCCACGCTTTGCTCTCTTCTTCTTCCCTCATTCCTATCCTTCTCTCCTCTCTCTCTCTCTCCTTCTCTCCCATCCTACTCTGCCTCGCTTCCTCCTCTCTGCTCCCCGAACATTGCCCTCAGAAGTAGCATTCCGTTGTTGACCGTTGGCCTGCCGAAGCATTCCATAGGAAAGAAGGGGCAGAGATGAGACAAGAAGATTCATCTGCTAGCCGTGGGGATTCCAGCAAGGATAGATATTATATATATGTAGTGCCTCCTAGTGAGGAAATGGCTTTTGCGAGACAGGGATGGAGAAAGACTTTTGTCATGGAATGTGCACTCTCACCCAAATTGCTTGTGTGTCTTTGCGAGCGGAGACGCGCGTGTCCTCCGCCTCCCTTCCCTCTCTCTGCCTCCCCCCCCAGGGGTGCGGGCGGATCAATGCTCGCATGGCAGCACGCCGTTCGATGGCCACCCAGACACTGCCGACCGTCGCAGCTTCTCCTTCTCATTCCAGGCCAGAATCAGCTGCCTTCTCTTCCTCCTCCACCAGAATAGCCTCACCGTCCACTCTTCACGCCAATGAGTAACGGTTAGCGCTTCCTGAACATCTTCCAATTTGTTTACACCGGCGATGGTTCACCTTGCCGTCTTTCTTCCCAGCAATTTTTGTGACACGTTATTCGTTCATGGTCCATTAATTTTGCGAAACTCAACATTTCCTCCGATGCTGCAATTAATCTAGCTGCAATCGTCGAGCCACAATGAAAAAAGCAAGAACGAAATGCTTTAGCCGCGCGACAGTTCAACCCTAGCTACGGTCGCAGTTCCTTTCCTCAATAGCTTCTAGTATCTCAGAGCCTGAGACGGAGGTTCTGCTTGCTTCCGTTTCGATTGCAGTGCTCTCCGCATTAGGTTAAGCTCTTCCGCCCTGTCACACCCGTTCAATCCTCGAGCCTCTTTCCTTGATGCGCTTCCTAATTTCATGAATCTTCCATTTACATTACTTTCTACCATTCCTCGCTTCTTCCCTTGGGTTTTCATCACACAATTAGCGATAGTCTAAAGATAAAAAGAAAGAAAGCCACTTCTCCCGCCGTCTCATCTGTCTATCGAGTGCTCTCGAGGCTGTTTTCTTGTAATAATCTAATTTGTAGCCGTGTAAGTAAAATTGCAATCCATTCTGTCCCAATGTCTTGGAGTTTTATGTTCTACTCGTGTTACAAATCCTGCCAACTTTGCCGAAGCTCAAAATTAGCTGATACTGTAATTAAGGACAGTTCAACAGTCAAGAAGAAGTTCATGGAAAACGGTAAGGCAAAGGCAAATTTGTAAAATTACAGCCCAAATGGGGTAATTAACTTGGAAGCACAATAGTAATTCAAATTTACTTAAGCACGGCGTCGACCCCCAAAGATTTCTATGCCGGATGTACTGGAGACTCCAACACTCGATCTGGACGACAAATGTGTAGTCAAGTACGATACTTTAAAATCATTAATGCATATGTCATACATAATTTCAACTTTATACCTGGTTTATTAGTTTGTTTCGGCCGCAAGTAATATTAATAAACATTTCAAAGAAGCTAAAAACTTAAAGGTTTGTTGGGTTTTCTCTCAACTATCATCCATAACTGTGCGTTCTGGCCGAAATAATGTCAAATTAATTACATTGAATGTTTCTTTTCTTTCAAACAATCGCATAATTGATACCACATTTTTTCAATGATTATGATTAAGACTAGATGAGAATACACCGGAAATCGATATCAAAGCAACGGAGCTGATTAAGCTGGAGGATCTTGGGAAAGGAGCATACGGTGTTGTCGAGAAGATGCAACACAGTAAAAGCGGACTCATCATGGCTGTTAAGGTTTGCATTTCACTTTTCTATATTCCATAGTTTTTACCTATTATCATCAGTAAAGTATTTTTATCCACAACTAAATTTACTCATTTGTTCATGCCCTTTTGTCTAGTTGTTTCGCAGAATAAAGAAAAGAAAAGGGAAATTTTCAGCGAATTCACTCTTCCGTAAATGATGAATCGCAAAAACGGATGCTAGTTGAACTGCATGCTTGTATGAAAAGCGACTGCTGTCCACAGGTTGACTTCTAAGAGTTATTTTTATCCAACTTCTTTGTCTTGTTTGTGTGTAGTGGGCTCGCTCTTATAATGATGCTTCTCAGATGGTCCGCTTCTATGGAGCAATGTTCCGCGAGGGCGACGTCTGGATTTGCATGGAGGTTTCATAACACACAGCAATATTCGTAATATCAAGTTATTTTCGTATTCTAAGGTAATGGACATCTCATTGGATCGCTTCTATAAAAGAGCATTCGCCCACCAAGTAGTTATCCCCGAATACTTTATCGCCAAACTCGCACTCAGTGTCAGTTTCACTTATTCTATTTGTTCTTGCATAAAAAAATATTTGTTTGCTCGCATGATACCGACTCACTACTCTATGGAAGTATATCCGATATCCTAGAAAGGATTTAGGCATGAAAAGAGGAGGTATGAATAATCTTTTCTGCTTGAGGTTGTCGAGGGCCTCAACTTTATGAAAGAGCAGATGAATCTGATGCATCGAGATATAAAACCGTCAAATATCCTTCTAAACCATGCGGGTGCCATCAAGATTTGCGATTTCGGTATTTCGGGTCATCTAACAAATAGTGTTGCGAAGACGGTACGTTGAAAATGCGTTGCTCCTTCTTTATTTCTATCATATTAATAAATCATCTACTATCCTAATGTGATTTTACTTATATGTACTATTTGACCCAATTTGAAGGTCTCTGCCGGCTGTAAGCCATACATGCCTCCAGAGCGAATTGACGGGGACAACAAAGTAGCATATGACGTCCGTGCCGATGTCTGGAGTCTCGGTATCACTGTGGTAAGCGCAGAACTAGATTAATGGCTTCTTTCTCGTTGTAATCAAATTCTTGTATTTTCAATCAGAAAATCCCAACTTTGTACATTTTAGGTAGAAGTTGCTACAGGATCACATCCCTATTCCAAATGGAAAACTCCGTTCGATCAACTTAAACAAGTGCGTGCTATAATTTTGACGATTTTTACTTTTTTATTTTCAATAATTTTCCCACTCGTAGTATATCAGTACGCATTTACATATACTCAATAAAGCACGTGGATATTAAACTGTATAATCAAACTTATTCAGTTGTGTTTAAGGTTGTAACAGAGCCGCCTCCCAAGCTACCGGCTGAAAAATTCAGTCCCGAACTGAATCACTTTGTAGATAGATGGTTGGTGATTCTCAATGATATCAGCTTATTTATGAATAGTTATATTCTTTCTAGCTTAGCAAAGGACTTCCACGACCGTCCAAAGTATCCAGAGCTTCTCTGCAACCCCTTTCTCGAAAAGGCACGCAGTCGTCATCCCGACTTCAACATGGCCACTTTTGTTCAAAGTGTAAGCGTTTGTTATCGTGACATTCTCAGAACTTTTGTGTTATGGCTCATCGCTTTGTGTGCATCTCCATGAGAATTGATCAACCAAGACAATATTGCATCGTCTCCAGTGCAAGAATACGAAAAACAAGACAAACAATGCTATTTCAATGATGGTACTGATTCCATAATATGTTTGCACTTCACTTGAAGATTTCTGCCTTTCTTATATAGTACAAGTTCAGGTACTGGAATTAGCAGACGTGCCGGTGACTTCTCGCTGAGCAGCGGGCAACCTTTCCTCTTATATTCTTGCTGTTGTCGACCCATCTTTTCTGGTCTATTCGCATTCTAAACTACTCTAGAAATGGACTTTTTTTATATAGGAATGAGTCATATTCTGTTCTTTGCCCGGTTATCGGCATTCTTTATAGGATAGCCGGATATTTTTCTATGAGAGGGTTTCTAGCGCGTCTTTTTTTTTATATTTTCACTGTTAGCATATTCGAGAGGTCATATGCCAAATAGTCTGTTGCTTTCACTGCAATGCGAGACAGGAGCCTCCATTGCGGCATTTCTCTTCCAATGGCCATTTCTCACATTCCGTTGTTTCTTCACTTTTAGCACGATATATGTATGTACATGCACATCTATCCATGTTTCACATACATAGCACAATTTGAGTTCAAATGTATACATATTTGTAGGAATAGTATGGTAAGCACTAACACGTTGTTGATGAACATTTCTCTGAGTTTATCAAAGTACATAATCTTAAAAAAAAAGAATTGAGATTGGATATATAAAAGAAATCTAGTTTAATAGCAATTTTTTTGAAATTGCAGCCGTTTTAGCCAAAATATTAAGTTAGTTAATATTTGTGTTGACTTGGAATCCTCAGAAATTCGAATGCTTTCATATTAGTCAATTTCTGTCTTTTCAGTTGTTCAAGAGTTTCGACTGTCCATTACTTTTCCCTCTCATTTCACATTGTCCATTACGTTTAACAAGTACCATATCTCTTTCTACATTATCGCCATGCTGTCATAAACATGAAGAATGCATCTGTGTTTTCGGCTAAGAATTGCAGCAATGATCTAGAACATCGGAGAGTTGGAATGCTAGCATGCATTAAGCAGATCCCTGCTATGAAGAGAGTGGCCGAGAGAAGAATCTAGAAAAGGAGTTCAAAGTTCACTGTAGGAAAGAATTATTGCATTGGGCGAGTGTGCGCGATGTCATCACTAAAGATGCCGGTCATGTTCCGGCGCAGAAGAAAGCAGAGACAGAAGTGAAGGGGCTCGGGGCATCGGCGCCGAACCGGTTTGGCAGCCTTTCGAGGCTCCTGCAGTAGGAAGAAAGGCAGAAGAGATTCAGTGAGTATCGCGTCTGGCAAACTGTGAGGGGAAATTGAATAGTTGGAGAAGGAAAAAAAAGATAACAACGACGACCATGCAATTCGCAAAAGAAGCCGTTGCGTGACATTCAACCGATCTCTGCAGATTATCAAGGCCGTTAAATGAAACGATACAAATCGTCTTCATTCTTTTCTCGCCAGAATTATCACACTCGGCAGATGTAGAGTATCCTTGTTGCTTTTTTCTTCTACTTGCTTTGTCGTTTCGTTGTAAGTAAATAGTAGACGCATTCATATCTGGCTTATGTACGTAGTGAAGAAGTTGGGAGGGAGGAAGAATGAATGAAAGAGAAAGCCGGTGACATGTTAGTGGAGATGAGTGTCCCCCTGTCCCTCCCTCCCCATGGCCCAGTCCCCTCCATCCCATGCATGAGCCGTGGTGACCTCGATTTGGTAGTCTTTGGGTGTGCTCAGAGGGACGTTGGTCTCGTCCTAGTCGATGTTCTCCTCTCCTCTTTGCCAAGTGCATGAATCAGTGCTCACCTCAGATGTTCTTTCCACGAGATGTTTCTGTCTCGCCCTCAAGAGTTCGCATATTTGTTCCACGCAAGCCGCGCCTTTTTGCCTTTCTTGACGCCACAATTACAACGCATTTTAGAAGCCATGCTTTTGCTTGGAGAAAAACAAACAACCAGACTAGGAAATTCAGCGAGTACTTTATAGAGAGAGAGAAAGCAAGTGTGACCCTGAGAAAGAACGAAAATAAGGAAGAGCGAGAGGTAGAGAGAAGGAAAGAAAAGAGGTAGAACGTCTAGCTAGCTGTTGCTTTTGATGTTGCTACCACTGCAGCTGTTGCTGTTTTAGATGTGCTTTTTGCTGGAATGTTCTCAGCAAGTGCAGCACAGACTGGACGGAAATTGTGATCCTCTGCATTCTTTACAGCTTTCTGTCTCTCTCTCTCTCTCGTTCTCATTCTTTCTCTGACTCTCTCTCTCTCCCATTCTCTGTCATTCTGTCTCCTACTCAAAGTGCAGGAACGATCTTGAATTGGTAATCTAAGGGGTAGAGACATGAAGAAGTGGTCGAGAACTTTTGTGGCAGACATTAAGCAAGGCGAGCGAGTTCGCGATGCCCATTCAATCAAGTCTCCCACCATCTTCTCTCTATTCTTGTTGATTCCAACTGTATTTTGATGATGCCATTCGAGCTCCCCTCTCTCTCTCACACTCTTCTCTATCTCTTTCTTTCTCTCTATCTCTTTTTCTCTCTGTTTCTTGCCCCCCCCTCTCTCTCTATCTGCTTTCCCTTACTCGACTTCCTCCTTTGTTAACAGTATACTAATAACGACGTGTTTTGGTGGTGTGCTTGTCAGGACTGAAAATCAGCCCACCAAGCATTCATTGAAGAATAGGACTGCTGTCCTTCGTTGCCAAGGTGTTTTCTTCCTAGCCAAGATGAAGAATGGATAATACCTCTCCTCCTTCCGCATTTCCAGTCTCTGTCCTTGTCTGGCCAGCAAACCTAGGATAGTTGGGAGGAATGCAAGAGGCGAGGGGTGAGCATGGCCGAGCTGCCGCTATCACGCCTTTTGATCTCTGCCACTCCCCCCTCCTTCTCTTCTCTCTCTCTCTGTGCAGATCATCTTCGCTGTATCTCAAAACTCATTTTATCCATTCATCAAATCTCTCGATTTCTTGTCTAGCATCGTTACTTTTCCGGTCGCTGCTTCGTTCAATTGGATCTTCCAGTAATTTGCGCAACCTAGAAGAAGCGACTCGGCGAGTCTGTGGAAACAGACAACTCCTCGCAATGAGCATGACCGAAGATCTTCTCTCCACAAATAAGTTTGTAGCGCTTTCATTTTCTTATGTCTTTGTGTTCAAAAGCGTTGTTCAACTCCACAAATCAGAAAAAAGTTATGATAGAAGATATGTCTTGCTGGCTCCACTATGACTGTAACATTTACGAATCATGAACGCTCTCTTTTAGCAATGAGGAAGTCTGCAAATGTCTACGATGGGCAGTCAGTCTCTCGAGTGGCTTCGAGAATCCACAAGTTTGTCATGAATTTAAATGCTTTTTTTAAATGGAGTTCTGTATGAGATGACTGAGTGACCGACCCTTCCTTTGTTGTGCATCCTAGTTGCTCTGCCATGTGAAACGAGATCATGCAATACGAAGGAGTACTACTGATATTTAACCACTACACATCCCTGATTATTCAAAATTGTGAGGAAAATTGTAATTTTTAAAAACGTAAACATTGTGGTTCTAGTGATGACATTAAATGTGTACCATTTATAATTGAGCTCGAGAGATTGTTCCGGAAGGGAGTGCAATGCATCACACAAGCAGAGTTTGATAAGCTGTCTCTCATGAGACACAAAGAGGACACACTCGCTGCTCTCTACGGACGACTTCTTCTGAGGGAAGGAACGCGCAAGGTAAGAGTCATTTTGAGATCGTTGGAAAATGTACAAATTGAACATGCATTTAATGTACAAATTGTATATATGTATGTAATTTAGTTTTACTACAGACACCTTAAAAAGACTAATGTGGTCAACGATTCGTGCGCATTAGACTGCACACTTGTTGCTTTTCTTGAAATTGTACGAGCTTAGTGTGCATGCAGCGAAACCGATTACCTTATAAAACTCAGTAAAAGCAGAGAGGAATGCAGCGTTTAAATGCGAAATGTAGAAGACTGGTAGCTGTGTTGATCGCGATAAGAAATGGTAAAACAGTGAGAGGAAAGTAGTTAACGAAGTGCTGGAGAAGTAAAGGAGATTCGTATCGCGAAAATAAAAAATAAATAAAACCTAGCTGTAGTCAATTACATGACAACCTTTTGACTCTCTAAAATATATAAAATTTGCTACCTGATTCTTGAATGCTAGTGGAAGTGCTTAATGCTTGAAGATGTAAAGTGTTAGCATTTGTATTCATGTATGTTTGTGTCTTTACTGTCAGTAAGCATTTTAAATATTGCGATTCACGTGCATTTCCTGCTGCGATAAGAGGCTTGTGATTGAATGTGGCGAGGAGGGAGCACACGAGTCATACGATTGAGGGTTGAGGGTGGTGTTCTCATTCGCGGGTCTGGGCAGCCTCTTCAAAGATGTGGTGTGATCGACACTTTTATACGTCACACGCGCTTGCAGCGAACTTGTAAAGTCGGAAACGAGCCAGTGGTTGCTCTGCTAGAATACGCTAACAGAACTGCGGTAGATGCTAAAACTGAACATTGAGTAATGCTATGAAAATACGTAGATATTTGTGGTATTGAAGCATACGGGCGTTGAGTGGGACGAGATCACCTTCGATCGAACCGAACGGGGAAAGCCATTCATCGTAACGCCTGCGAATGTCTCCTTTGGCATCAACATCTCTCATCAGGTAATCGTGATCTCTCTGCTGAATTCTAATGACGTCAGCAACGTGAAGGCATTGATTGATTATACCGAGTTAGTTATGACGCACTGGCCAATGGCTGAAGAAAGAAGGCCAGTTCGGCGAAGAATGAACAAAGGAAGATCGCAATGACGTGATCCTGTTTAGGGCAACTATGTTGCCTTCGCGAGCAGCTGCGCAGGCCAAGTCGGAGTGGATATCATGAGGCTCGACAAGGAACGTCAGTGCATTCATCATCTTTTTTTGTTCCCTTCAAAAGGATGACCAAACAATCACCATTCACTTAAGAATATTCATAAAACTTGTGAGTACAGGCAACAACAAGACAGCAGACGAATACATAAACTCGATGGCAAAATCAGCGTCGGATGAAGAACTAAAGCAGATGAGAAGTCAACCGACTGAGGCCATGAAAATGACAATGTTCTACAGATATTGGGTGAGCAGTTGAATTTGATTAAAAGTACCTGAGAATCCACATATTCCACTACTTTGGAAAATTATCTGACTTCTATCTTTTTTAAGCAAAAAAATTTATAATTCTATTTTTCAAATATTCCTTGCAGTGCCTAAAAGAGGCGATTCTGAAGGCAACGGGTGAAGGCATCATGAAGGATCTCAACCGCCTAGACTTCCGGTGCAATTTTGCTGACCGCTACAGGCAAGGTACCAAGCTTTTATGTACAATATATTTTCTGCATTTTGTTTCTAAATTATAATAGACTTGGTAATATCTGCGGTGTTTTCAGGGTGCTTCGTGACGTCAACAACTGTGCTGGAAGACGGAAAACTTCAGCGTCAGTGGGTCTTCGAGGAGTCTTTCATTGACAACAACCATTCGGTTGCCGTCTGTAAACAGGTTGGTTTTTTTTTATCCGTGCTTGCTCCTTGACCTTTAAAATCCATGCATTTCTCATCTAGTTTGGCTAAATTCACTTACTGCCACTAACCCCCCCCCCCACCTATAGCTACGTCCCTTTTCCAGGTAAAAGTAGATTAGAGAGATAAGATCAAAATGGTATCACAAGAAGGAATGTCTGCTTGCTTTGTACAAACATAAATGCGTACATGTACACACATATAGATTTATCCATTCGCCCGCAATTTTGGTGTGTGGTGTTGATCGTTGGGATGATTATTGGATCAGTAGTCGAAAGGGGAGAGCGCGAGAGAGAAAAGCGTTATCACGACAAACTGCTTCTCACCGCTCACTTGAGCAAAACCGTTGCTGCACTCTTTAGACGCCTTCCCAATCCACTTAATAGAAGAGAATTAGTAGAGCGGCCGCTTCATCCCGGTCCATCCTAATCCCTTGTTCTCTGTCATCACTGAATCGTCTGGAATGTAACCATTGAAGCAGCGTTCCTCCCGTAGGCACTCTTTGTTGACCTATCTGATGGTAGACAAGAATCCCAGACAGCATGCCATTTCTGTCTCTTTCCCTCTCCTCGATGTTTGCTTCTTCCATTCTTCATTTCTCTCACCTTTCAACCCCGGGTGGCCTCAGATGACAAGCCCGCTGCTTCCTGATGGAAGAAGGGACACACGCGAATGGAACGGGTGCACCCGCAACAAAGAGTGGGGACTGCTGTTTGGTATATGAAAAAAAACAATGGGATTATAAATGAAAATGCAAAGAAATTCCAGCACATGTATATGTTTTGAAGTAGTCTTTGCATTTGCAAGGCGACACGAATACAACTTGCATTTGTTTCAGAAGCGTACGCCTCCATACTGTATCTTCGGAAAGGATCCGGAAGGCAAGCTCTTCTTCTCCAAGGTTTCTTTCGCTCTCAACTCGATTCTGTAGATAGAAGAGAACTCGATGATCTCGGCAAAGAATAACTCTTTTGAATCAATTTTTTTTATTTGTTCTCCAGATGGTCTTAATGGCGCGTTAGTAGCAAATATTTCTGGAGGCACTAAGCATGGTCCATCCTCAGGAGAAACAGGAAGATGGGCTTAGAGGATCACATCTGATACGTGGCGCCATGCAAATAAAGTGACGCATCCTGACTGATATGTAATCTCTAAATAACGGCGCCCTCTAGAAGGCTGGTCATCCGAACAATGCCCCCTTCATCTCAATGTTGTATTTGTGATGGTCTCTCTCTCTCTTTCTCTCTCTCTCTCTTCCTCTCTTAGTTCACTCTTTCTCTGCTTCGACCTTAGTCTACCATCTCTCGAGGAGACAAATCAGCTGTGCTCCCCTCGCAGCTGAGAGAATGCTCGCTTTCTCAGAGTCGAGTGTTTTTGCTTCTTCCGCGCGGAGCAGCGCCGGCCGCCGCTTTATTTCCCTCTCAATCATTCTCATCTTTGCGCTCAACAGCCTCAAATACTTTCGGCCCCTCTCCCTTCTTCTTTTGCTTTCCTTCTCTCCTTCCTTCCCTCCAGACAATCCGTTCAAACCATCAGCGGTCTGCTGAAGGACTGTTCTGGTGGGAGCAAGACCCTTCTCATAAGACAGCCTTCCTGCTTGCAAGTGCAAGGGAATCAATGCCTTCAATCTCAATTGTTCAAACAAACATCAATGGTCTACGGATCTGCAATCATAAAAATGAAAACAAACGAACACCAATGCGTCCCATTGCGCGAGGCGCTTTCAACAGTTCGAATGCATACCACCAAAATGAGTATGCAAATGTTCTTTTGAGATCTCGCTGGAATCGCTGCTGGAGAACGCGATGATCATCAACCCGCTGCCGGCCGACGGGATCCACGCCTGGGAGGAGTTCAGTGCCAAGCCAAGAAAGTCATTCTGAGGCTCTTCTCTCCATTCTCATCTGCAGCAATCTCCAACAAGAACTTTAAGTCCCAATCTCTCAAATATCACATCATTTTCAAAATACCTTTTCTGTTTCTCGCTTCGTTCCCGCTTCTCCGTAACTTTTCCTTCTTCTTTTCTTTTAATCATAGGTGGATTATGATATTCATATAGAAGAACAGATCATATTGAGTACAACATGAATCTGGAGCATATACATATTTGCTGTTCACGAATTTAGACTATCATAAAGGAATGTTATATTTTTCGTTGGCATGATGAAGTCTGAAGGAAGATGGTGGGGATGGGCTCACGAAGCAGCTTCACGTCTCGTTCCAATAGTTAAGAAGTCGAGTCTATTGTTGAGAACGCTTTGTACGGACTTTCATCTCCATCTCTAGTTCTATCTCTTTCGTTGCCTTCTCCTTGTCTCTTTTTTTCTCTTTCTGAATCCTCAAATATCCACGACGTTCTTCCTTCCTCTGTCTGACTCGTGCTCGCGTCTCCTCCGAGATGGCCTCAGAGTGGATACTCTCTCTTCGTTGATTCCTCCTCTCTCTCCACGTTCTCTCCGAGCTTCTCCACCCTTGGGCGCTCCTCCCCTCGCCTTCAAATATAAGCCTGTCAACCAAAAAAGTCTCCTTGCTTTACCGGCTGAACGCTAAGCGCCGAATATGTATTTATTTTTCCTCTTCACCTGTGAGAAGAGCACTGGCGTATAGCACTCATAACTCCTAGGTTGAGAGTTGTCGTTTCGTCATTTCTTACCTGGCCTTCACAATCAGATCGTTCTTATTGAAGAGGCTAAACAAAGTGTATTATGCAAGTTCGATGATTCTCAAAATATGACTGAGCGAGTTGGAAGATGTGCATGACTGAAGAATGTTCCATGTTCGAACATTCTCTTTTTCATTGTGCGCGAGAAGTTCTTTTGAAAAACTTTTTTTGCCTCTGTTATGTTGTGCCTGCTGGGCACGTTCTCTTGCTTTGCGAAGTCGCGAGGACAAACGCATTCGGTCTGTGGTCAGTTCAGAGAATGTAGCCGTTCCATCAAGCAAGACAGTGAACATGATCAGCGAGAGAGAGACAGAGAGACAGAGAGAGTAAGAAAGAGAGAGCGAGAGATGGAGAGAGAGAGAGAGGGACGACTGTCTGAATGCTTGCTCCTGTAATCCGAACTGTGGGCGGGCGAGGGCGGTGCTCGCCCTCAAACCATAAGCAGTTCATCATCTCATCTTTCGGCGTCCCAGATGACTGTCTCCAGTGGTCCATTCTGGAGCTTCTTTTCCTTTCTTTCTTATCTCTTCCATCCAACTCCATCCTCCATACAGTCCGCCTCTCCATGATGACACTGCTGGCTTCCTCAATTCTATATCTCACTTATCTCGTTCCCTTCCCAATCTGAATCCCTTTCTTCCTCCATGCTTCTTTTTCTCTCCGTCTCTTCATTCCAATACGTTTCCCCCGTTCGTTCTTTTCCATTATTCAAAGTGTTTCAATAGGAAGCGCGATATTTGGCATGCTAACGAGCCGGCTCTTCTTCTGTTTGCACTCTTCTGCAGCTGTTATTGTCTTTTTCAGAAGGAAATAGTGGAATAGCGCGAGAGGAGGAGAGATCAGAGAAAAGATTGAGTGTGGAGACCCTGAGGGTGGAAACGGCGGATAAGGCTTCATGCTAAGCGATCGCTCTCTCTCTCTCTCTCTATCTCTCTGTTTCTCTGTTTCCTTCTTTCTCTCTCTCTCGGCCCATTCCCGGCTTCCTCCATCACTCTTTGGCGATCCAAATAGGCCTCTGTTATTTTCTGGAGAGCTGTCCAATCGTTCCATCCGATATGCTGCATTTCCGTATCTTATTATTTAAAGTGCCAACCGTTCAATTCAACATTTCATTTCTCATACGCCTAGATTCCTAGATGATTGTTCGAGCCATCACGATCTACAGCTTAGTGGCTATCGCTTTCTCACAAAAAATCCACAAGTCAAAGGCAATCAAACGTGATGATCCAACTCTGGTAAATATTTTGCCCTATAATTTTTATTGAACGAATGCCGGAATAAGCATTTTTTCTTTTCGATTATTGAGGCGTATTTTTTTATTTATGATTTGTTCTGAGTGGACAATTTTGGCAGTTCTTCAACGACGGTCCCGACTATGAGACCGTCCTGACTCCGGCCGACTTTGAAGCTGCAGCAAGTCAGTTGGATGCAGATAGTGAATCCGAGGATGACATTTGGGATTCTGATGCCATGTACGGCAAGGATCTATTCGAAGGAGACATCTCAAACGATAACGTTAGACATCACCTTTGTTTTCTTTTTTTGGAATTTTAAGAAGTATATATTATCAGTTCTAGCATGTTATTAAACAACTAATCTTATTTCAGATGACCGCAGGCAACATTGACCTTTTTCTGAACGGTGGCAGAAGAGGCGAAGGCTTTCAAAGCAATGCGATCCGCAATCGCCATCAGCTGTGGCCGAACGGGAAGATCCCCTATGCTCTGAGCTCGCAGTACAGCAGCTACAGGTTGGAGATGCTCTATTTTGAACCACTATCAGGACTGCTTCTTCTGATTTGCCAAAAAAAGGATGGATTGTTCAGTCGGTCGCTGATTGCTGCTTCGATGCAAGAGTACGCCTCTCACACCTGTATCCAGTGGGTGCCCAAGACCCAGAGTGACGTCAACTACGTGTACATCATGCCTGACAGAGGCTGCTACTCCATGGTCGGCAAGATGGGTGGGTATTTCAGAACCTTTTTGTATGCATTTTTACAAATAGCGAAAATATTACAGCTTATAAAAAAGATGAGATGATACTATGTTCCTTGATTGTTTGAGGAGGCCGCCAGATGCTGTCGCTCGGCTCGGGTTGCATCCAAAAGGGCATCATCATCCACGAGTTGATGCACGCTGTGGGTTTCTTCCACGAGCAGAGTCGCACCGATCGGGACCAGTTCATCACCATCCTCTGGAACAACATCCAGCCTGGCATGCAAGGCTAGAGCATCTTCGCATCCATTCTGTTCTCACCAGAGATATGTATGACACAATCTATAGACTATATATTTTAATTTGCATCTAGATTGTTTTTGACATGATTAAGGATTTAAGCACTAAATAAAAGTATATAAAAAAAGAACATCATTTGCCTTATCTTAAAATCGCTTTGTTCAGGTCAGTTTGAAAAGTACGGACAAGGGACGATCCAGTCGTTGGGCGCTGAGTACGACTACGCCTCCATCATGCATTATGGATCGAAGGCCTTCTCTCGGAATGGACAGCCCACTATCGTCCCGAAGGTTCAGGTCAGTTCAGCAGCAAAAGCAAAGTGGCTATGGAATTCGCCTTCGGATCAACCACTTTTTCTCACTCTTCTCATAGACAGCGGATCTGTTTGCTTTTTTGAGAGCGTTGCCGCATCTTCGCTCTCTGATCAGTCTGTGTTGCACATTTGGTGATGCCTCACCTGGTCGTAGCCAAGGTGTGGCGAGATAAGTGACTGCGGAGCGTCTCTCTCTCTCTCTCTATCTCTTCCTCTCTCTCCCTCTCTCTAGAACCCCTCTCAATCCCAAGTCTCTCTCTCTCTCTCTCTCTCTCTCTCTCTCAGTTCTCTTACTTTCGTCCTCAACCTCTCTTTCTCATACACATTCTCTCTATCTCTCTCAGTTCAATTAGTTTCGTCCTCAACCTCTCTTTCTCATACACTCTCCCTTTTTCTCTCACAGTCTCCTTTTCTCCCTCTGTTTTCCTGTCCAGCTTCAGGCGACGATCGGTCAGCGTTCGGGCTTCTCGAAGACGGACGCTTTCAAGATAAACAAACTATACGGATGCAGCACGGGTCAGAACATCAAAATATTTTATTTTTATCTGTGCATTCTTTAAAACAGAATATTCACAATTATCGCAAAAACATTATTTTATTCGTTCACTGGAAAAAAACTTTTAATAAACTTTCCAAGTAAATATTACATTTCAATTACCATTGCGCGGTAAGCATTTTTTTGAATAGTCTAGTAATTTTTGCAGGCAAATGTTAACGTTGTGGAAACTGAATGAAAAAAACTGTAGGATATTCATTTGTTCTCTCTTGGTGAGCTTCGAGGTAGTGAAAGAGAGAGAAAGGGATAGAGAGAGAGAGTCTCGTGAGTTGACTTCGTGATCTTCGTGAATGGTGGGAAGACGATCTGATCTGTCCGTGTATTCTGTCCCTTTCAAGTGCGCGTGTTCACCCTCCGCAGTCATTCTGAAGGAGAAACGACGCAACGCAAATGTTGAAGGATCTCAGTGGATCGGATGCGCTATGCTCACTCTGCACCACGAGACAGGCCATTCATGGTTGCTATCGCCCCTATGAGAGGGGCAGATCGAAAGATGAGAAGGGATGGGATCAAAGCAGATGTTTGTGTGCATTCAATGAAGAGAAGTCACACGGAGGGCATATCACGCAATTCCGGCAAAGCGAGGAATACGAATAAAAAAACTATACAACTGGACCACCAAAGCACAGTCCTCATAACACAATGTTTTTGAGAACCCGGAGTGGTGACGACGACTGCGGCGCCCGTGACTGCGGCGACGACGGCAGCGCCAGTCAGGACAATCGCGCCCACCACTGCGCCTCCCATGCCGACTGTCGACAACTGCCAGAATCATCGAGGAGACTGCGCACAACTTGCCGTTCAAGGTTTTTACACATTACAGAATGAATGCCTGAAATCTTTTGTTTCCATTCGTTACGGAGATACATAACTTCTTAGAACGAAAAACTGACAGAAATTCAAAGAAAATTAAAATTAAGGGTGGTGCCAGCGGAATCCCGGCTGGATGAAGCAGTACTGCCCTGTGGCCTGTGGCATGTGCCCAACACGTTAGTTCAACTTCTAGAAAGGCGCGACATTGACCACCGGATTCATGGAATGCAAGCTTTAGAAAAATATTATTGCCTATTTGTTTATATATGAAGAAACATTAGACCCCTGATATCGATGCCAGAGTAAATGTGCCCGCAGGCCCTCCGCCAACTGTCACCACAGTCACCCTACCGCCCCCTCCGCCCGTCCCCTCAGTTCCGACCGGTGAATGCGATGATCTCCGTGTCGATTGTGACTTGCTCGTCCAGAAGCGTTATTGTCGTCTCTCGCAGACTTTCATGAAGACCTACTGCGCCAAGTCCTGCGGCTTCTGCTTCAAGGTTTAAATGCTTTGAGATTACTAACAAACATTCTCTTTTGTCAGATTCGATACAGAGATATTATTAATTGAATCAAAATGTTTATTTTCATACCATTTGTCTGAAGAAAAAAGTCTTTTACAATTTTATGAGAAAAAAAACCCGCATCTTCAGCCCCCTCCCACTGAGATTCCGGATGTTGCCGTCGGTCGACCTGAGGCAACGACGACTCAGCCGCTCATCACTCTCTGGAGAACAACCACGCCGTTAGGAAGGCTCATGAATTTGGGAAAGAGAGTCAAAATACAACCATGAAAAATAACTTTTATATTTCATTCAGATAAAATTGGAGTTTATTGAAGAGCAAAGAGTCATTCGTTATTCCGTTATGGGTGGTAATTAATATAAGATAATTAAATGAATCGAAGTGTGCTTGCAGGGTAGTGAATAGTAGCACGGCAGCACCGCCGCCCGCTCCTCCCTCAGCCACGGAGGGCCCTCCGACTCCCCATCCGTGCAGGGACAGAAAACACTTTTGCCAGCACTGGAAGGGCGCTGGCTTCTGTGAGGGCATTTTCCAGAACTACATGAGGAAGAACTGTCCGGCCTCTTGCGGCCTCTGCTAGTCAGGAGTGACTTGATGTCAACTCCTTTTAAATATCGTGTCATAATTATCTAATAATAATGTCTTTCTTTGCTGCCACACGAGCTCGGTTACCGTGAGGCCATTCATTGTCTATTTTTTTAACCATTTGCATTGATATGTATCTTCCTTTTAAAAAGAAAAAAATATATATGTATAATATTATGATATATTGAGAGTGTATGTCATTTGTGACACTGTTGCCAGACTGCTCCTTCCTTCTCTTGTGGTGCTAGTCTTCTCACCCTTTTATGCCTGATCAGCTCAACCATTGCTGAAGCCGTTATCAGTGACTGTGAGAACAGCCACCTCTTCCCCATTTGCCTTCAAGCATATCCATTGTTAAACTTCGATGTTTGCTCCCTTCCATTCGTGTTAGTTCAGTGAATGTTACACTAAATAGGTGCATAGAGATAGCTCTGCCTTGCTATTTGAATGCGCACGCTGTAATCAAGACTCTCATCTTCTCTGCTCCTCTCATTTCTCCGTCATGATCATTCTCCATGCACATGGGTACTCTACGTTGTCGAATGCCTGCAGCAATAATTCTTTTTTTTTAATATGTTGAGCGAGAGCCGCTGTACTTCGTTAACTAACTGCAATAAAAAGGCGTTCTTGACGACAAGCCTGGCTAAACATGACACTCCCTTATTCCAATATGTGGATAATATTTATGTATTTTGGACAAACTGATATTAAAAAAAACTTACGTGTAATTTTGCTTTACAATCTCTTCACAATAATCGTGCAAGCGGTTCCCATTTTAGCATAGAGAAAGAAAAAATTCACTTAGTGAAAAGTATCCTCAAAACGCAAATGAGTGTAAAATAAATAAATAATAGTAATGATTAGGTGAAGTGGCCCCACGTGGCGAGTGATCATCAGAAACGCATCAGAGAAAAGACAAAGAGATGGTGAAGACGAAGAAGAAGAAGAAGAAAAGGCTGACAATCCAATGAGCACTTTTCTCTTGATCTCTAGTATTACTCTGCTCTCATTCTCTCAGAGACTCTTCATGTGAATGGACCGGTTTGTGACTAAGTCTGGGTGGTAGGAGAACAGAGAGGTGATGATGCTACGGCGCTTGAATGACAGGAGACAGCGAGCTCGTAAGGGTGGGGGGGGGGGCAGAAACGCGCTTTGCATGCCTCCCCATCTCGGGCAGACAGTGTAACTTTCCTGAGAGTGATAGGGAGATGAGCTCGATAATGAATGCAGTGATGACTGAGAGGGAGGGAACTGTTCGCTACTCATCTACTGTACTCGAGTGGGAATAGCAGTCAGTAGTGTATATAAAACAGAGATGAGGAAGAAGCACGCGACTCTTTTACTTGACGATAAGAAGCGGCACAATGATATCTGTTTTTCTGATAACGACAAATATACTAGTGACTATTCCATGGGTCCCGACCAACAACACCTATGAAGTTTCAAGTAACTGTCTTACCCTATAGCACAACCTTCTGCCCTCCACTCCTAACTGAAAGTCCTGAATGGCCAAAAAGCCGCTTTCTCTCTCTCTCTCTCTCTCTCTCTCTCTCTCTCTGCCTCCCTCTTATCCTTTCACATCTCTCGCCATCCCTCTCAGCCTGAAGGAGAGAATCGGCCCAGCAGCACTCTCTACTCGTTCACTCTCTACTCTCTAACCCGTTGTTTCTCTCCACTCTCCACTCTCTAGTCGTAGTCTCTCTGCACTCTCTACTCTCTATCCGTTGTCTCTCTCCACTCTCAACCGCACCTCTCACCCGATTGATCGACAGGAAACCGCCGGCGAAGGCAGAGAGTGCATGAAGGGAAAGGAGATGAGAGGCAGTCAGCGAAAGTCTTGCGTCCTGCGTCCTTTCTCTACGCAAAAGCATCACTGGGTGAGCGCGCGAGGCGGTCGTTTGAATTCCGTTTTTTCGCCGGCTTCGAAACATATGACTTTGGCCTCAGTTCGTTTATATTTTAAATACTTTATACGTAAGTAAACACTTTTAATATAAATATATATGTACATATATGTAATCAAGTAGCATCACGGATATCTCTCTCGTTTCGTTTAAACTCGTTAACTAAATAGCAGCTTCCTCTATAGACTTGAATAAAATTTTAAATAGTTTCCGCTTCAAATTTTAAGGTTTATGTGTACGGATTGTGAAGAATGCATGTAATCACAGTCTCGTCAGTCTCGTTCATCAATGATTTCCTCCTATAAGTATGAAAAACGTACATTCAATAAGCTTACGTCATAATTCGAAAATCATCTCGCAAATTAGTTATTTTTTGTTCTTACGTGACAGCTCATCAAGTTTTAACATATTATTCAGAAGAATTGAAGTTCTCCATGCTCAGTAGACAACGCGCCAAGTCTTAGCGATCGACAATCTGCTTCAAAATGTCTCGAGGTAGAAAAAAAATTTAAATTTAAATATGACACACTGTTTCTTTATCTAATTCTAATGAAAAATAACTTTAGATCTCACTTGCAAGGAGACAATGCCGAAGGACGACGACAGGGTCTGTCATGGTTTTATTCTTAAAAAAAAAATTCCTTTAATTGTATGGTCAGTACATTTTCGCCTGCCTAGACATTTTTCACATTATCACAAGTGTCATATAACATATGATAATGGTAAGTTATTTGTACAACAAAAACCGCGGTGCGATGCAGGGGAGCCGCTATGCACCGCCTCGCTTCCAAATGGGCTTGCCGATTGGGGGGATGTCCGGCATTGCTGGATCGTCCGGCCTCTCTTCCATTCCAGCCTCTGCTGCCACGGCTGTTGCTAATCTCGCGCAATCTACTTCTTCCACAACATTACAGGCTCCGCTTACTCCAGGAAACAAGTTTCAACTTCCTAAGGTTGGAAGCATGTAGCAAAGGGTGCAAACAAAATCTTTCTTTAAACAATTACTGTAAGCCTCACTCAGTCATTCACTAGAATAATAACACCGAAACCGTAATACTATGCTAGAAAATTCGCAAACACAATTATACCAACCCTAAATACATATAATTTAAATATGTACGAGAAGAGTGAATTACTTGTGGTGTCCTTAGCCTGCGGTTGGTCGTCCTGTCTACTCGTCTGGAATGGTGGCCAATCTCCAGGCAGCTGGCCTTGTTGGCCCTCCGATGCCTTCGACTGGAAAGCCACAGAACTCAGCCACGAGCATTCCATCCAATCTCGCCGCCAGCTACAGTGGCTCTACCCCAACTTTTAATTCTGTGCGTCCTTAATTAATGATTTCTGAAAATTTCTTGATTTTTTTATTATTTTCTTTTTTTGCCTTGTCAAACATTTCATTTTTTTGATTTTCCAATCACGTTTGTTATCTTGGATAGTTAATTTTTTCAGCAAAAATTTTTTTCAATATAAATTACGCAAACTTTTTACGTGCAGTCCTTTAAACGGGTATTATAGTTATAATTTATTCATAGGTATATGAACGAGTCAGAACACCTTTGCCTGCTACCTCCTCGCAGCCTTCCAAGAGTACTTACAAAGGTTTGGGCTAACGTCTGCCATTGTTTTTGTTCAGCTATCTTGCACATAATATTTATATGTTGTCAGAACAACATCAAATGTCTTTATTTCCATCGTTTATAGCGTTATAAATTGCAGAGGTAGCATGTCACATTCAATTACAGCATCAGATTCGCATTCTTCGGTGATGGAACCTTCGATGGCAGGCGCAGCTGCTGCGGTTGCTCTCGCAAGGGAAAGTGAAGACATCAAAATGCATGATATCAACACCGAGAAAATGAGGAATGAGGTCAGCATTTCTTTGAACATTAGCATTTATATATGCTGTTCTTTAATTACTTGCATTTTAAAATATTAAAGTGACTTATGTTTCTCACGAATATTTTATTTCTTATCATTTTTTTTCGTAACGTCATTTTATTTTTTTCTGTACATTTCAGCTGCAAAACTTCGAGCAGGCACTTTTTAACGAGCGTCTAGCTGGTGTTCTAAGGTTTGTTATACTTTGGAAAAGAAAGTTAAATTAGTTAAAAAATGTTTCGCGCATTATTATTATGCCAATTCACTATTTTTTCGTACTTTCTTTTAATATTATAATTTAAAATAAATTTGCAACTATTGCAGAGATCTTGAATGAATCCAGAAATTATGCTTTAAAGGCAGCATGCCGCAGCGGCAAGCCAAGCGCAGCATACAGCAGCAGCCTCTCAGCTCCTCGGCATCCCCCGACCGACTCCTCAGGTGGCTGGCCCTGGCTCGCTTTCCCCCGTCCTAGGCAGTGGGACAAGCCCTCACTCGCCTTATGGTGCGTCCACGCCAGCTTCTACTTCCGTCGCGGTTCCTACACCGGCGCCGACCCCTCAACCACCTCGCCCAACACCGGTTCCAACCATTTCAATTTTTTCTCTTCAATAATTCACATTATTTATTTCTATTAAATGTTTTACAATAATGAATTATAGGTTGCGACACCATCATCGTTGCCTGCTTCATTATCAAATGTAATTCATCATCCTACTGCTATTCACGCCGGTGGTATGTTTCTTTGAACTGCTTGCAATGAATTTTACAGAAGTTTTATAATTTATATATTTTTAGCGTTGAGTACTATTAGCGGTATGCTTTAATCATGTATTTATGAACATGAATTTTCTTCTCACTTTTTCCTCAACATTATCATGTATGAATATGGCAGGAAACTCTGCGTCCCAAAGTCGCATGGACTTTCGGCACATATTCGAGCCAACGGCAACAGTCCGATCAGTCGCGCGCGCCAACGTCGGCTTTCCAGCGGAGCCAGCAGTGAAGCAGATCATGAGGGGAGGAGGGCAGATCACGGCCCCCTTCCTACCGGGTGGACGACATCGACAGCAGCCGCCAGCGCAGCCGGAGCAGCCAGCCGCGCAGCCAAAGCATCAGTCGCAGCAACTGCAGCAGGAACTGCAGAGACAACAGCAGCAACAGCAGATGCAGCAGCAGCAGAGACAGCAGCAGATGCAGCAGTGGCAGCAGTTATCTCAGGTATGTCTCCTTCCATCTTTCATCCAATCAGGACCACAAATATTCAAGACAAAAATATTTGAGCATTTATCAATTTATTTTGGCACCGCGAATATGCAATTCCTATTTTAGCATTCTTCCAACATTGGCGAAAAGTGTACGTAATTATAATTTTGAAAGAAACATTAGCATGAAAATAATTTTATAGGAAACCTGCAATCTGAGCGCGAAGGATTGGGCAATTTCTGAATGCAGACGAAAGGCACGCGATGCCATTAAGGTATTCATTTATTCAATAAGTGCAAGACTGGTTTGTATCCACGATTTGTCAAAGACGTGATAGCAAACGCGGAATGTAGTTGTTTGACATGTCGGAACAAGAGATTGGTACTTTGTTCTCAGGCGAGTGAGCCAGTTCGCCCAGTGGCCAGGCCTGCCACGGCTGCTCCCGTTGAGACTCTGACTCCGCAGCAGCAGCAGCTTCTCCGCTCGGTGCATCAGAGGAGTGGACATCACACGCCCACGCCCTCTTCTGCTGAATTCTTCGGGCAGAACAATGTTCACGGCATGCCTGATATGGTCAGTTTCTTGTGAATGAAAAAGATGTAAAAGATGAAAGGATGAAAATAATTATTCAGTCGCAATCGAATGACTCATTGGCTCGTCTGACGCCCTTCTCGACACAGCAGCCAGTCTCCGCGGCGGCTGCCGCCTCCTCCATCTTCGCGCAGCACTCGGCTCTGCAGCAAGCGCTGCAGCAGAAGCTGTCTTCCGACCTGCAGAGACAGAGCGAGGACTTGCAGCGGCTGCAGCAACTGCAGAAGCAGCAAGCGGAAGAGGCGCAGCGACTGCAGCAGGCACACCAACTCGAACAGGCGAGGCTGCACATGCACAATGCACCCCTGACACAGCAAGCACAGCACACCCTTCCGCCTGTTAGTCGCACGGCCGTAGACTCTGTTCGACAAGTGCACGTGTGGAGATTTGTTAGCTTCAAGTATTGAAGAAGTTCAGATGATGAGTGCCTCTCGCATCAACTTCTCTGCGGCAGCACAGTCCATTGTAAGACAAGCACAGCAGCAACAGGAGCAAGAACACGCACAACCGCCCGCTTCGCTCGCGCAGCCAATGAGGGTGCTGTCTTTTTTCTGGGCTTGACGATTGCCTAGTTGATAAGGCAGTTGATAATCGAAATGCTTGTCTCCTTCAGCCACAGTCTCAACTTCCTCCCGGAATGCATCCAGCGGCTGCTCTGCTCAGCCAGATGCAGAATCTCCCGGCACATCTCATGAACACCCTGGGCCTGTCGTCATCCACCTTTGCTCGGCTCAATGCTCAAAGCATTCTCCAGCAACACCAACAACAGGTGGGATTCGAAATAGTTTCAGAAAAAAAATAGTTTTTTTGCGCTTAATTTAATATCTTGTTACGAGAAAGTTTAAATATTTAATGTAGATGCAGCAGCCGTCAGCGTCCATGCAGCCACAGCCGGCAACCCAGCTGAACAACTCTTCTCCCGGCCCAGGAACACCCAATGCAACTCTCGCCACTCCTAGTCCTCGGCCGTCCATACTCCGGAAGAGAACTGCCGACCCGTCTTCAGGTCAGAAACTTTTATATTCTTTGATAAACCAGGATTTCAAGTTAAACTTATTGTTAGTTCAAGATCGAAAATATTTCGAAAGTCCGTAGAAATTATTCTACTTGCCCACTTTAGTCCCATCTCTTACAGCGACTGAATAGTTCTCTTACTTCTCATTCAAACACTTCTGCTCGCTGTTCTATATACCTTGTAATGCATCATGCTTTCTTTAACACTATTATCCATCGACACATAAATACATCATTACATATACATAATTATCTCTTTAATTATGATCATATAACCATTCCAACCAAACATTATTCGCTTTGTTGCGAAAAAAAATTATGTGGTTAACGAACTTCATAGCCTATCTTATGCTAAGATTTAGAAGTTAACAGTCCTTGAAGATATGTATGTACATACATACGTGTTCTTCTTCAAGATCATTCCTCTGAACCGTCTACTTCGTTTACTGTCAAACATGGAGAGAGCTCAGAGCACAAAAGCGGTAATGAATGACTGACGTAAGAAGATGGCGAACCAATACGATGGGTTGTCCGTTTTTGTACGGACTGATCTGCAGCTGCGTAGCAAGAGAGCCCTCCTTCCCTTCTTTCTCAAAACTTCACTTTTGCAGCTGCGAAGCGAAGACTTGGCTTTGATGAGCAGCCTGGCATATCCAATATTCCTCAGTCGACCACTCCGGGGTATATCGCTCTTTTATTGCATCACTTCAAATTTGTTGTAAACATATTTTTGTCCCATTCCAGAGGAACGGTTCAAGCGAATGATATCAACCTCAGCGGCATAAAGAGGAATCGGCCTGCCTCCCTCGACAGAGAAATCAAAGTGATTTATTTAAACATAATAGATACTTACACGCTTTTTAATAATTGGCACAGTTGTTTCACATGCATTGCTAAATGATTTTAAAGTAATGTAATTTTAGAGAAGGTACAAGTTAGACACAAGGAATGAATAACAATCTTTGCTTGAGACGGAGCCAGGCGTGGGAGTCCAGTCGCAGCAGCTCCTTCCCAATGGCCATTGCATGCTTCCAAATGCGCAGCGCGAGGAAACTCCTCGGAAGCGCATGAGAAAACAGCAGTTTGATGCGAACCAAGCACCAGATCAGATTAGGGTTTGTTTTCTGCCACCATTTCATTGTGCCCTTGCTAATGTCTGCTCGGCTTCTTCAGATGGAGATCAGTGTGCCTATCAATCCAAACGCTCCGATGCCTGTCGTCACCGGTCCTCACGGGTATTTTTTTATTGCTACTCCTCTCATTTCCATTATACCCAAATGGAGTCACAATTTCATGGCGGGAAATTTGCAGTTTGTTTGTGAAAGGTTGTCGTTAATTATATATTTGAATTAATATTAAGTGGAATTATTGATTGATTAATTGTTTTTTTATAATTTTAATTTGAGTTTCTACTTCCAACCCGAGATGAAGAAGAAGCGCGGCCGGCCATCGGCGCATTCCAAGCAGGACAAAGACAACTACTCCGTCAAGATTGCCTCCATCGTCGTGGATGTCGACCAGAAGCCAGGAGCCTCTCCGATCCACAGTCTTGTCTCTCCTCCCGGACCTGCCTTTCCAGGCGGCATGGTTACTAGGATTGACTATTCTTCTTGCTGTATTTGAATCATAATTTCATTCTTGTGTTTTAATGGCTCCACTAACTGATTGCATTTCTAGCCTCATAAGAGTGTCTCGCCCAAGAAGCCAATGCCTTTCAAGCGATCGGAGCTGATGCATGGTTGGACATATTGTTTCATTTTGACACTAAAAGTTATTTATATAATTTTACGCTTCATTTTCAGAAGATGGCTCTAACAGAACACGGCCGATCATAATGGCAGAGAGAAAGATGAAGCCGCCGTCTCCTGCGAAGCAGGGTACACCAAAAGTGAAGAGAAACAAGGCCAACTCTTCTTCTCATCACAATATCGATCAGAAAATGGTTAGTCCACATCTTGCATAATCGATAAAAAAAAACCGAACAAATACCTGTATTAGGCTGAGAATCTGCTACGCGCGGCAACCGTAGGCTTGAGCCATCTCGCTCCGCCTACTCCTGCGCCTACTTTCACTTCGAAAGCTGCACTCAAACAGGCAAATTGAAATTGCTACTTAAAAAAATCTAAAACAAAAAATATCGCATTTCACGTTAACCAAGACAAAAGCAATTCTGGATTTGTCAGAATGTTACTATTTAAGATGGTCATCCCGCCGGACTCCGCACCAGAAAGCTCTACATCCCCGTCGAAGCTGCTAACAAACAGGAATCAACCAGACACGGCTAGACAACTGTCGGAGACTGCGTCGTCGAATGGAAATGAAAAGGGTTCCGAGAAAGAGGAAGCGAAGAACAAGAAGACGAGCTCTGCATCTACGGGAAGTAGAAAGACCACGGGGACTATGAAGAATAAAAGGGGAAGTCGAAGAAAAGAGAAGAAGCAGACGGATGCCAGTGATCGGGCGACCAAACTAAGAAGAGAGCCGTTTGAAATGAACCCTTCTGTTCAGCCATCGTCTTCCTTCTTCGAGAATGCTGCAGTTCAAGAGGTTCTATTGCTCATAGTATAATTCTTATGATAAGAATAAATTCTAGGTGCTATTGAAGTATCTCATGCAAATACCGCCGTCAACATCTTCTGCCGGCAATGACGGGGAGTTGGAAAATACATTCCATCATCCGATTGGGTTCACTGCTGATCCGGAGACAACGTTAAATGTGCTCGCGAGTAGAAGAGCGTTTCTTGACGGCGAAGGCGGTCATTCCGTTGTTTCGGCCGTTCAACAAGTCCAGCAAAAGAAGCGCTTAAAAAAGGTAAGTCATTCAGGCAGTCGAAAGACCTTCCGATTGATATTTTCGCGCATATTTTATATCAGTTATAAAATTGTTTTAAGGCTCTCCGCACTCGAAAGCTGGAGCTCAAAGATATCAGAAAAATGAAAGTGACAAGGTTGAGAAGAAGCGAGCTGCTGGAGCAGATAGAAGCGGAGGTAGTAGAATGCATATATGTATGTAGCTATACCTAAATACTTATGCTTGTTTCACTGTTAATAAACCTGTCTCACATTTTTTTTTATAGTAAGAAGAGTACTTTTCTATCGTTGTAGGAGAACGACGACAGTCCAATACCATTAGAGAACGGCGTCAAGGTCTTCAAGTCGATTGTCACTGTCTACGGCATGAAATTCGTCGTCCTGGGCAAAAAGAAGAAGCTTGTGCCGTTGATGACAATAGAAGTAAGTAAAATAATACATTCGTTCACTCATAACGTGCCTTTAAACATCTGATTAAATATCAGAAGAAAGTTCGATACCAACAGCGACTGGCACGGCACTTTTCTCAAATGAAGAACTCTTGCTCCGGTTTGCGTCGCTGGAGAAGGAAAGGTGTAACACGAAGGGCCACTCGAAGGAAACAGATTGAGTTGGCCGCGTTGGATTTAGCCATCGATCACTGGCCGAGAAAGAGTGCCTCCTACCAGAGAAGTGTCGAGGAGAAGACGAAGGAAAACGAGGTATCAGAACACAACACAAATTATCTGTTATTTTACCAATTCCCATGTTATCAGGTAATCGGCTTCCTCTCGCGTTCACTGGCTATTAATGCTCACGAAGCCGCGTTGGAACGAGAGATTGTCAAGATCGAATCGAAGTGCAAGGCGAAGACTTTCAAGGACAAATCTGTGGATGTTAGTTCAATCACCGAAATGTACAATGAAGATAGATGTTACACAAGTTAATTTTTTTTTTAATATTGATTAAACAATTTTTAAGGAACGCCTTCGCTCACCGGTCATGTTCTTCCATCGTCATCCGAATCAACGAAGTATTCTGGGAGACTTCAACATCGATTATAATCCTAGGAACTCGTTCATTAATCAGAGACAGGTTATTATATAATATTCCGTGCTTGCTCTCCGCTTGAATGATCCGCAAATATATTTTAATAACAGGGCGAACAAGGATCGGCGGAGCTGGAAAAGACCGAGGCTTACCGACAATTCTACGACCAACTCCTTGTTGAACGTCGCGAGAGATGCGATGATTACGTAGAGGTTGGTCAATCAGCTTTAACTAAAATAGATTTATTTTGCACCATTTTTCTTTCTGTTGTGTATTTTGCTCAAGGAGCCAATTTTACAGCACATCCTGACAAGTCGATCAGTGCAGGCTGCAGGGCTAGATGATGAGCAGATTGCTCAATTCCAGCAGTTCGTGTTCGACACATATAACGACAGGAAGGTACATATGTACAAAAATGACCTTTCAGAAAGTAATATTTTATCAGTCGTAAATAAAATTTGCTATTGTAAAAAAAAAGCGAATGAAACGAATATATGCATGTACATATAATGGCAGTTATGTATTATTAAATATACACAAATTGGTAACGAATAATCTCAGCGTCGCTTGCTGATGGAGCTTCATCGTCGACTGCACCATCGGAACGGAGTTTTTCGGGAGAAAGAGGTGTCATCAAGCAATGTAGAGGCTGAAGAACAAATGCAGAACTCGAGGAGGAGTGAAAATAGGAAAGAACAAGGTGCTCGATACATTGCAATGATAAGTAAAGCAGCGAAGCGATGGGAAGAGGAGATGATGACGAGGAGGAAGGAGAAGAGAGAGCAGTTGAGAATGAAGAAGAAGCTCATGAGGGAGGCTCAGCTGCTGAGGCAGAAGGCGGCCGAGCTGAAGGCAGCGAGGGCGGCTGGCATCAAGGTGTCCGCTGATCCAGACTCCATCGTTAAGGCTGAGGCACTGGCAAGAGCGAAAGCAAAGGAGAACCAGCCAGCGGAAGAGCCAGTCAAGAAGAAGAAGAAGAAGAGAAGGAAGCCGCTCTGTCCCGGCATCAAGCTGGAGCCTGTCGATGACTGCGAAGAACCCGCGCAAACTCCGGAAAGGGTTCTCACGGCACCGGCCAGACAGAGCAACTTGCCTGGCACCTCATCAGACGGACTCTCTTCCGAATCTTCTCTCTCCAATGGTACAGCCCCTGGCAAAAGGAAGAAGGAAAGGGGTGGTGGGCAGAAGTCGAACAAGCCAAGCATTAACGACTCGAACGATCAGGAAAGCCTTGAGAGACTCCGCGACCGACTTCATATTCAATCGATTGGAGTGGCTCCATTGACGGAGAAGCAGAAGGATGTCATGAAGGAGTCGATGCAGCGACAGAGATGGCAGCTGGCGGGCATCCGCTCGCCACGGGGCTTTGCCAATCCCATCTTTCGAGACGAAACTCGTCCGCCTCAGGGTTTCGTGAACATCGCTCGCTGGCTCTCCAGGCGAGAAGGAAGACACTTCTTGGTGGAGAAGGAGAAGAGACGACTCAGACAGGCCATTGAGTTGAAGCGACGCAGTCGGATGGCAAGAGGTCCTTCTCCAGGTTCTGGACAAGATTACACTGAAGAGAAGCGACGGTCAAGGAGGCTGAATGCTACCCCCAGCATGGCTAACGGGCACGCCAAGACTGGCATGAAGAATGAAGGACACCTTGATGTCAGTTTCGAATATGTTAACACTTTTATGCAACTGAATATACAATAATATTTGTAAGAGTTACGCAATTACAAATCACTTCGTAATATACAGGAACTGCAGTCAGGAATAATACCGTCAAACACAACTCCAGCTTCGTTGATTCTGCCTGAGCAATCTCCGACTCCTTCTCCACCACGGGGAACAACTGAACTGATATCGACCACGGATGTTTCCGGAATCGACGCTCTTGAAGGAGGAGTAGACATCGACCTCTCCAGGGTAGTTTTATCTACATATGTTACATAAACAATATCGTAGAGAAGCAAAAAAAAAACAGTTGAAAACAAATTTTTATTCATATGTACGTATGCTCATGCGTTTAAGAAGCTACAGCATGAGCGTCCGATCACCCTTGCTCAGCGAAAGCAGATGTTTCAATTAGAAGAAGCAGCGAGAAAGGTGAGTTTTTTTAAGGGACTTTGCTCTAACTTTGTTTTACTCCTTTGTTGTATTTGATAGAAGGAACTGGAGATCTCTGCCGCTGAGCGAGAGGAAGCAAGGAAGGTGGAGATGGAGAGGCTAAACTCTGAATGGGACATGAAGGCAAAAAATATTCTCGTTCAGAAGGCGAGTCCAACTTTATCAGTATGTGTATACCACTTCCTGAGAAACAAAAGGTGTGATTTAGATCCTAAATGAATGCAAGCCTGAGTGCATCCCTGGGTTGCTGCCAGTGCTGGCTGCTGAACTTCAGACATCTACAGATCGCCTTCAAGCACTCTTGGATGATTGCAAACGGGAATATCCTTCACTGAGGTTCGAAATGCTCATAAGATGTCTGAAATCGAATCGCGGAATTGTTTTCAGTGGCAGAAAGAAGGGCACTCAATCGTATGCGAGGTTTTCCTCAATCTTCAAACTTGGTGGAAACCTTGTTCTTGACGAAATCGGTACTCAGACGGACAGAAAGAAGAAGGTAAACAATAAAAAAATCAATTTTGTAATTTAGATAAATAAGTTCCTATATGCTGTTTTGGGAAAAGATGAGTGCTCAGGTTTGCTACTCGACGGAGACAGTGGTGGAGGATCTCGTCGATTCAATGTGTGCCTTTGTGGCCGCACACGTCGACAGCAACACCGTTCTCGCTGCCACTCGCATGCCCACTCAGCCTGGCGCGAGTCGTGTTCCCATCGTTGTCTTCCAACCAGACAAAGTGCTACTTTTTCTTTCATTCAAAGCAGAATTGAGATTATCTTTCGACTCGTAAATGCATATTCCTACAAAATTAGGCTTGAATCTCATTTTCAGATCAAGCTGAAAACGGATGGACTTGCACAGACACAACAAACCGATTCCGTGCTGCCTGCACTTCGTACAGGCGAGCCGTTCCCAAGACAACCTCCCTTGTCGATGTCAGTAAATTCCATTTTCCAGAAATTAAAATAGGGCTAACATTTTCATCTAATTAAAAAAAGAATTTTTGTGCAAAAGAGCCTCAGCGAGTAAATTTAAGTAAAATATCACGAGAATATAATGAAAAAATAATAATTTGTCCTTATTCTTATTGTAAGTCGCTGTCTGGAAGCTCGACTGGCAAAGGCATCGAAGAGCTTTCGCCTTTCTCTCGACCGGATCTTCCGTCTCCAACGGCCTTCATCTGGCCCTTCCCTGAATGAGCGGGTGGCTGAGCAGCCGGATTGTAGACTTGTTCGTCAGCTGGTCCATCGAAACCTCAAGCTCCGCCCATCCGGCAAGACTCAACGGCAGCTCATTCCTGTTCTAGTTGTCCGTCGACTGCCGATTACGTCGGGCAACGAGGAGGAGAATGATGGTGGAATTGACGACCAGGAGTGTGACAGCTATAGTGATCGAATTGTTAAGGTATAAATTGAATGCTTATCGTTCTTTTCAATAACCTAACCAACCGTGTCTTCCAGGTCTTTCGCCCTTTGGCTGGGCGGCATCGTCGTGTCTTGCTCAAACAGCTCAGCTGCGTACAATGGCTGAGAAGGCAGCTAAGTTACAGGCCTGTCCCATCGGCCGAGTACAGGGATGCCTTCGACGACTTCGCTAAGAATCCTAGACAGAATGGCAAGCCAACACTCGTCTTCGCTTGCTCCAAGGACGTTATGCAGAAAGAACAGAAGCGGCTCTACACAATCAATGACGTATGCTCGATTTGCTTGCTCCTCTTCTAAACTTAAGATTCACTCATGCTAATTAATTATTAATTTCCGAATGTGCTCTTGCAGTTTCTGGAAGCCCGGCGCCGTCACTCTGCACGAGCCGAATCCTCTCAGCCAGTCGGAACAGACCAGGACGTCATTGAATCATTCTCCCGAATACGAGCGAGAGAGCTCCACTGCACAGGTAAGTAACATTGCTCTATTTTTAAATTCATTCACTTTACGTTCTGTGCATTTGATTTCTTTAGAACTAACATTCCAAGAAGTGCTGAGAAAGGCCGTCGAGCGACCACTCACCTGCGCGGCAGATGATGACAGTGACGAACTACTGAAAGGGAATAAAATGGAGGAAGAGACGCGGATCATTCGATTACTCAAGAACAAAGCTCAAGAAGAGGTAATTCAACAAATGAAGAAACGGCAAAAGGTACTTACATATTACATATATCAAACTAGAAACATTTATTCAATAAATTTATTTAAGGCGAGATCTCGAGCAGAAAAGCTGGCCGCGCATTTTCTGGCTGTGAAGGAACACCGAAGGAAAAAGCAGCAGCTTCTTTCCAAGATCAAAAGTGGCAATGAACCAAAGAGAAGAGCGTCAGAAGACACCAGCTTAAGGGGAAAACGAAAGGTTTGTCTAATTTTATGTTATTATTAATTCTTAAATTGGTATCATCTTTAAATTCATTGGTAATATTTCAGATCAAGCGGTCGCTCTGTAAAAAGATTAAGTTGGAAGCTACCGATGGAGGATATCCGTATGAAGCAAATGCACTTGATTCTACTCCATCTGAGTCTTGCTCGATAAAGAATGGAGATGACTGTGTTCATCCAAGCGATCGAGCTCTTGAACTGTGCGAACCTGCGCCTTTAACGTTAATGGAATCATCTGTGCAGGTAGCTATTATCATTGTTATCGGGAGTATTTGATATCTCATGAATTGCTACAGGAGAAGGGGCGCTCAGATGTGCTTGGCCGCTCAGCAGAAGAGTGGAATGAGCATTACGCGCTGGCTTCGGCTGCCGCTCGTCTGCTGAAAGAAGAAGGCCTTGCTGAGGAGAGGGAAAGACTTCTAGCCAAGCACGTCCGCGCTCTCAGAACAAAGCAGAGGGAACCGTTAGTCTACTTTCTTTGTCTTCTCTGCTTCTTCTCATGAGACGCAAGCTCCGATTATGTTTGAGAAGTCTGCTCGTGCTCTACCGCCGCACTTGTCGAGAGTACACTGAGGCTGTCGATAATGAGCGGCGCCTTCTGGAGAACTACGTCGACCTCGTCCGGGCAATCGATGCTCAGGAATACGCCGACATCCTTCAGATGATGAACTTCGATACCGGTTTGGATTTCCAATTCAAAAAAAAACAAAAAAATTTTTCTTGTTTATTGTTAGTGATTACGGTTGATTTAGACGATGACGACAGTGAAGAAAGTTCGAGGGAGAAGAGATATGAGCGCCTCCGCGCAGTCATCCTCTCCACTCCCGGTGAACCTCTGCCAAACTCGCTGCCTGTATGGGGTGACCACTGCGATTCACTCACAATTCAGCCTTCAACTGATTATGTCAACCGCGTCCTCGGGGTCAGCTGCTTCCTATCGTTTGAGAATTTTACCTCTATTTCTTCATTTCTATTATTTAATAATAACTTAATATTGATTATTAATTTCAGCCTCTTTCGCCATTCCACAGAGGCCCTCCAGGCAGGCAGTTTGGGGGAAAGTTCATCAATCGACGAGGCGCTCTTGTTCATCCCCGAGGCGAAGACTTTGTTCCTCTGCCGGATGATGAAGATCCAGTGTCCAGGAAGGATATCTGGAATCTTGTGCACTTCGCTGAACATGACCTCCTCCTTCAGCATTATGTACTACGCATTGACATAAGCGATGAGCTGTCAGTATTATTGCTGAGCACGTCTTCTTGCATTATTCTGTTAATTTCCTTTTTTTCAGGAATTATCAATTTTACAATTCGGAAAGGAAGAGACTGCATGACTCTTATGAAAGAATCGCTGCAAACGGATTAGTGAAGCTAGAGGGGGAGGAAACATCGGCAACTCCATTTAATCCACAGAAAATTGAAGGTGGGTAACTGCTTTCGGAGTATTATAATTAATAAAATACAAAAAGCAAAAGTGTTTCTTGTAGTGAGCGAACTGGACAAGAGACGGCGCAAGAATCCGAGGTTGAAGGAGAAGTTGGAGATGGAGATGAGACGGCTGAGGGAACTCTTCGCTGCCGCCCTCCTGCCCATGCATGCAACTACTCGACTTCTTCGTGCGACCAACCAGAAACTCTACGACAGATTGTTCAGAAGGGTAGGAGATGCAGCATTGCTAGTTCATCACATTCCGGGAAATGGTGTCATTAATCGCAAAGGTGGCAAACTTGCAGCAAGACAACGCTGAAAATACCGACGAAGAGCCAAAGAAAGCGAAGCGCCGCATGCGAAAGGCGCAGCTGATCCCGCAGTCAAATGGCATCCAGACATCGAGTTCCAACTCTGCCATCGTCACAAGGAGATCCCTCGACAGGAGCGAGATGACTTCTCCCGTCAATACTCCTCTTAATTCGAGCAACAATGGACGTAAGCTTCCACTCGCGAGAAAGGTCAGTTCAATCATTTAGAATACAGCCGCGCACCGCTTATTACAAACAAGATTGTTCAGAACATGTCTGTGAATGGCTCGACGTGGACCAAGAGAGTGCCTTCCATCGGAAAGGATCGGACAGCCAAGTTGAATGGGAGAAGAGATGTTCCCGAGTACTACGACGAAGAAGAGCAGCTGAGGCTGGCCATTGAGGAGTCACTTAAGGATCTCCCCTCAACGAGCAAAGGCATTTATTAATTCAATTGCACGATCTCAGACTATTTCGCGGGTAGGCCTAAAGAATTCAAAGTGTTTTTATATCTCTATAATCTCTCCACTCTTCGTTTTCGCTCCATTCCGTGTCTTCATAACCCTTCCGTTTCCCGTTCCGAAAGCGCCAGACGCACTGCTCATAGGCCCAATATATTGATTATATCTTGCAAATATTACGCATTACTCAAAGGTCAAGCATTTGCTTGCTGGTTTCACATTGTATACCCGAGTGCTTTTAGTGATATCAATTGAATTTCAAATACAAATAATCTTAAAGAATTAGGGATGCCCCGGTATTAGCAATCGTGTTGTACGTGCCGTTTTATAATGTTCAAGTGCTATTTTCAATCAACCAGCTTGTTCTCTCATCAGCTAAGCCGTATTCTTTAGGCTTCTAGCAAATGCATGAATATGGATTTCAGTCTAGCACTATGCTGTTTATCTTTCTTACTGATTGAACATAATAGTAGCCCATGAGAGTTATCTTGATTTCTTTACCTTTTTAATTGGCAGGAGCCATTCTCCTTTATGTCTTAGTGTGGCCTTTCCCTCACAGAAATAGTAATCACTCATCTTCCAAGCGTTCATTTCTCAGAGGACAAATCTCCGCAACAATCTCATGTGAAAGGATAATGTAAGTACTTTCCGCATATTTTCTGTTCTTTTGTCGACACTCCGAATAGGCGAGAGTTTATGAGTTATTCCTATCAGCATGTCTTCTTTTCTTTTACTTAGATTTAATCAGCTATCACCGCAGTGCGATTACTAGTAAGTTATACGGTAGTTTGACACTAGCAACATTTCTCGCGGATAGCAAGCAGTCCATTGAATACTGTCAAGGTGACCTCGCTACTAATGAAAGCTGCCTCTCAACCTTGTCGCCCTCTACTGTTCAGATGCCTTCTATGATTCTTATAGTTTGTCGCAACAACGTCATCCCAACTTTTCTCATTCACAGTTGAGAACATTTTGCATGTGTCATAGCACTGGTTCTCAAATAGTAGGGCGCAGATTTACTCCGTTTCTGATTTGCTATCTCTATAAATGCCTTTATCTTGAAACTATGGAGATTATAGTAAAGCAATAATGATCTGAAATAAAATTTCACATAAAGACTGTTAATGCTTCTCGGAAGCCAATGCTGTTAATTTGAAATTAATTGAGCAATAGAAGCAAGGAGTGAGTGAGGAAAACGATTCGCATTTATAAGACGGTAAGAACGTTGGTAAGTCATGCCCGCATTATTTCTCTCAGTATCAGTACAACGGATATCGACTGGACAATGAGATGCAATAAATTAACTGTAGTGAGAAAAGAATAGCGCTAAGAGGGCGAAGATACAACCGCTAGAGGAATGTGTCGTGGGCCGAACTGGCGGTGGAAGGCTGCGAGGTGCGGCGGCAAGAGCGTCGTCTCTGCTGCTCCGAGAGCAGAGCAGTGGCCGGCGTCGCATCTTCTCCCGCCGTGCTACCGTAAGTTGTGCTGTTGCGGCCAATCGTTGAGTGATTATTTTGGGATCTAAATAGGCATAATGTGTGCAAACAAGAAAATTCAGTATCCCAGATGAATTGAAGGAATTCTGCTCAAAACACACCTCTTGAGCATGTACTCTCCATCTGGCTTCCGGACGTTCTTGTGCTTTTCAAACAAGATTATCCAAATTTTCGGCGAGAAGATGCAGATGAGAGCGGCGTTCGCGGACATTGAAATTGCTATGCACAAGGAGGAAGTTTGAATCTGAAAAGGACACTCAAATGATATTTCATATTTTTAATAGATTCACAGCCGCATACCTGAAAATCGTTTCCTGTTCCTATGAAGAAGAATATCCAAGTCAGCCACAAGACACATGTTGTATACATCGTGAAGCCAATGAATTTGGTTTCATTAAAGTTTTCAGGAACCTGAATAGCAGGACAAACCATTTTTACTCGTCCTATGCTAGTTATTAGAACATTGAATCGTTTGCGCACCCTTCTCGTCTTGACTGCATAATAAGTGCAAAGGATGATTAATGCCGCGATATAAACTAAGGAGTAGAGGAAATGATGGTCGGGAATGTTGCAGGTGAGCACAACTTCAGCCCGAGTCGGATGCACGTGTCTGACTCCTTCAAGGCAAACAACTCGAGCATTGTCGCTCATTCTAAAGCTAGATCTGAGAATGACAGAAGTAATTCGCACCAGCCGGAATGATGATCAGCCATACGACGGAGTAGAACAGCTGAAAGCCAGCAAGAAGTCCACAAAGCGCCAGCTGGCTTAGTGGTGAAATACAAATTGGCCTGATCGCCGTGCGCGGTGTCTTAACAAGTCAATGGTAGGTTGAACATTAGAAAGTGAAGCCAACCTTTGAAAATATCCGAGCTATCCTATTCGTCTTGACCAGCAGTGCTGAATATAAGCACGAGAAGGCAAAGCCGATACCTACGATTACAATGGATATGATCGGGCAATAATTGCGATTTGACTGAGCGAGCAAAATAATGAAAGTACCTGTTCGTTTAATGGCACAAGATATTTTGGACGGCTTGGCTAGCAGCACAAAGGTCATCATGTAGCACATAATCATGGCAATGAGGAGCATGTAGCTGAGTTCGCGGCCTGACGCTTTCACGACAGGGGTCTCATTGTATCTTAAAGAAAAGGTAATATAAAACGTGAAAAGTGAATGTAAAATAAACATGTGAATTATTTGATTGTGAGAAATAGACCAACAGAATATAAGTGACGATAACAAAAAGAGTTCCGACAATTCCGAGAGTTGCAAACACGACAGGAACTACTGCGTACGCTGAAGTCCATCGCATGTATTGCAGTCTCGCGGAGGAGATGTTATAGCAGCTGAAAGGGATGATATCGAGATTGGACGCGGCCGAAGGAATCCGAAAACATAACCTGCTCCTGTTTGGATACGGCCACATTCCCTCTCCACAATCAATGCATGCTGTCTCGTTCGGTAAGAATTCGTAGTCCTCGCACTTGACACAAGCCCAGCAACATTGCTCATCCTTAATATTTATTTTTAAAATGAGAATTCATTGTGAAAAAACTGAAATCGATGTTTTCACCTTAATGAGCTGCTTCCTCTCGTTAATCTCGCATTCTCGAGAGCACACCGAACGAGGAAAGCCAGACGACCAAAGAAGTCGTTCATTGTGCATCACCAACTAATTACCACACTTTTTATGTTCTTCGTTTTCCATAGAATGATAGGAGCGAGACCGCGAACCTTGCCCTCAGTCCACTCTCCCACTTCCACGTAGTCATATCTCTGCATGCCCTCGGCGTCTTGTGCTTGCCCGTTGCCGACCGGCTGGTAGTTTAGAATGGTATAGGACGCTGGGCCATCGCCTTCAGGAGAGAAATGAAAGGGCTCGCCCGCCGAATCTTTAAAAGATTTAAGTATTCTAAAAATTTCTCTCGTCTCCACCTTCTCATGTTACAATTTAAAAAAGGACAACAGTTGACAAGTGACCGACCGTTGAACTTGACTTTGAGCAGGTAGTTATTGTAAAAGCGGGCTCCGTCCACCTTCCTCATGGCATTGCAGATGTCTGGCTGCGGAATGCCCCTGGCCAGCCAGCGATGCTCGATCGACTGCTCGTGGGGACATTCCGCCTTCCGCATCGCCTCCAATTACTACCTTAGCTAGTCACCGAGACATTTTCTTGCTAAGTCCATGAAAAGAACGATGCATGATTTCATTAGCTAGTGACATCAAGAGCATGAGCGATGGCATAGACGGCGTTGATTGTGAACTGCACTTTGTCGTCGGCGTGGAAATCAGCGAAATCATGAGTCTGGTCTTCACACCTCAAAAGATACCATGATATCAAACCATTCCTTACTGATCTCCCACTCTCATGCTTGGCTCACTTCTCTACCTGTTCATCTTTGTCTCCTCTGCTCGAAGGCCAAAGTCGCAGTTGAATTTCTCTCGCCATAACTCTTCTAACCAAGGGTTTCGCTTGAACTTCTCGTCATTAGGACTGAGCTTCTTGTAATACTAAAGAAAGCGATGTTTTGTTAGGATAGTAATCGAATAACATTGACGTGCCTGCTCGAATTGCGGGATTCGCTTCGATTTGAGCATGAGGACAATGGCGCCCTCGGCGGCCCTTCTCCTCTCCCCCGAAGTGTACTGGGCGTTGTTCCGGTCCCAGCCTTCGCTCGCCATCCTAAAAAGGGGTTCGAAGTCCTTTTCCTAATTTAATTAGTCACATCATTCGGTGGCAATAAGGGAGAAATGCGGGTGTCTCGACCGAGTACAATTATTGTAGATGGCGAGACTAATTCGAGAAAAATTATGGTGCAGACAGAAGCGACAAACCAAATGATTTTCTTCTTGGCGAGTCCTGACTTCATCTTCATCTTCCTCACTGTCTCATCCATGAGCGGTGGAATGTAGTCCGTGTTCACAAAAAGAATCACCACCTGCGCCCCGACTTCCTTCTCGGTTTGCAGTCTGAAGAGAAGGAAGTTAGGCAGAGGGCATAGAACAGCGATAATTAATGGACATCTCGATGTCACGAATTAATACAGCAAGACAATTAAAGATTAAAACATCATTCTCTTTCCAGACACTCAGTGCTATTATAGCAAAAAGCAAAAAAGAGCATAGATCAGAAACAGAAGAAACCTATTTGTTTTTGTAGTGGTATTTTAAAAATAATGCATACTTGTTGACCAGATTGTTGATTGACTCCCGCATGCTCTCCCTCTTCAGCATCACTCGCTCTTCCGTAGCTATGCAGATATTTTCCTAAGAATAGAAAAAAAGGTAATGAATATATCATGCGGCTATGACGATAACCTTTCTCGCTTCTTTCTTGAATGCTTCAGCTCCAAGCTCGCCATACTCGTCGGCTGAGTAAAGTAGAGAGACGTACGTCCAGTTGAATTCTTTGGCAATTGCAATCATGGCACGAGCCTGAGAAAGAAAGGAAGATGACGTCAAGTTGGATCTTGATGAAAACAAATTGACTTGATAGTTATCGGAAGGAACGGTGCGGGCGAAGAACTCGAAGCGGCTCTTGTCAGACAAGTCAGCATTTGTGCTAGCCGGGCTTACTTGGACGATTCGGAAGAGTCGAAGAAGATTGGCCACCTCAAAACCATGCTAGTTACTCCTCTTCCATTTGTAATCCAGAAAAGACTACTTTAGTCGCCGACTTAATATTCCCACGCTCTCATGGTCTTCTGCAGCTTCTCATAGCTCTTGAACTTTTGCTCGCTTTTATATAATATCCGTAAATTCTTGCAGATTTCTTTTTCAATAGTAGATAATTATCGCCTTCCTGTTTTTTTCTCAAAATGATTTGTGTTTTTTTATGCCCTGCCACTATGGAGAATCCCGTCATGAAAAAGGGGTCAAGACAAAGAAATAGGAAAGGGAGTGGAAGACGGCTTAGAAATGCAGAGAGAGCAGCAGTTGAGTATCGTAGACCAGCTGAGCGGGCTACAGGTGGTCTACGATACTCAACACCTCTGGCGACTGCCTTCACACTGCAAACAGTACGTAGTCGGCATAACTGATGAGAGCTGAAGCGCCCGGCCAAGCAACATGAGCTGCCTTCTCAGTCGCGTCACAAATATCTCTCTGAATTTCTATGCTCTCACAAGAGGACGAGAGCTCCTGGCAAAATCCGTGAGAATGCGCTTTTTAAAGGGTGCGAAAAGAGAGAGAGAGAGCGCTGTTTAAGAAACACATCGACTCAAGTGTGAACATTTAAGTTATAACAGAACGGCACAATGCTAATATTTTGTCTGATCTTAGCAGTGGTGTATGCACTTTGTGAATGACATCATGTTGTGAAGAGGGAGCAGAAGAATACCTGGACGGTGACGGAAGAGTAGCTGCCGCCAACCACGGCAACCACATTCTTGCGTGGAGACTCGGCTGGCCGAGGCTCCTCTCCGTCCGAGCAGACAAAGTCACTCCCTTCACTCGTGCCAATCATATCGCGCACAAAGTCCAGACTCTGGTTCAGGGCATACGCCGGGTTCGAGCACGAGTCCATGATCACTGCTCCCTTAAAGGTCATCTTTTTGACATAATATCACAATACATCATCTCTTCATGTAGTAAAATAATCATACTTCAAATTTTCCTATGCAAAACATTTAAAGAATCAAACAAACCAGAGTGAGTCCCCGGAGTAGTTCCTTCTGCTCGTTCACCTGGTCCAGAGCATACAGCATGGCCTCCACACGATGAACGCCTCTAAAGAAGTGACTTTCTGAATGAGCCTGCCAATTACACCAAGAGAAAACCTTGTCTCGGCAATCTTGCCACAGGAATCTCCGTCCATGGAGGATGCCTTGGAATGCACTGGAAAGACGCCGCCAATCATCACGTCGCCAGCAATGCGAAGTGTTCGGATCTGGAAGGACATTGGCTGGCTCGTCTATACGATTCACTTTATGCGATTCTCAACCTGGGGTGAATGTCTTGAAATGCCCTCTGTTTCCAAAGTTGTCTGCAAGAATGGTACTCATTAACTGATACTCATTTCTTTTCTCCTTTAATGATTGATAATGAAGTCGAAATGTTTCTTTAAATTCCGCGTGATTACTTAATTAAATGCTCTTTATCGCTTTCTGTTTAAAAAGGAAAAACATGCCTGAGCAAGTGCGAGGTTAATTTGCAGAGCAATGTGGGTAGTGAGGGTGATGATGGAGAGCATGAGAAGGAAGGAAGGGCACAGGGAGGCGGAGCGACGTCCGCTTCTCCGCCAGCCCGCTGCCCTACTAGCCAGTGTCGGTCGACGAGTCTAATCTCATCAGCAGAGACTATCCCATAAAAGAGAAAGAGTTCGAAATGGGGATAATAACCAGCAGCATGCACAACTATTACTGCGATTGAAGACTCGAGACTGGAGAGTAGATCCATACAAAAACATTGATCAGTGGCATTGTGTAGAGAGCAACGACAATTTCCGCACAGTGTTAGAATATTCACAAGAGAATGGAATATTTGTATTCGAGAACAAATACAAAAATAGCGCCCAGGATGGGTAAATAGCATTTGACAGAACACATATTTTACTGATATTGTTATCGTAATACCTACAATTAGCGTTCAGAAAAACAATGCTCAAATCGATGAAGACAAAGAAAGAAGAAATGAGAAAAGAGGGAGGAATGGCGGAGGCTGCTGAGCCAAGAGAAGAAGAAGAAGAAGAAGCATCTAAGAAGAAGTCGCTCCTCCCCTCTCCCTCCCCTTCCACACTCGAGGTTTGCCTTCTATTTACTTGCTCAGTGACAGAAAAATAAGGCGAAAGAGAGAATAGAAGGACGGATTCGGCATGGATGAGCCTGGCAGAAGAACGAACGAGTGCATTGTGCTCGTGAGAAGAGCGGCTGCAGCTTCTCCCCCCCCCCCCAACGCGCCTTAACAGGAAATCAGAAGCCGCCCCCCGGATGGGCCCATGGAAGGGGCCAACAAGAAATTAGAAGAGAATGAACAGAAAAGGTACACTTGCATAAAGCCATTTGATCCGGTGAGACACTCCTTTCAGAAGAGGAAAACAGCTATCCAAGGGACAAACGCCTTCTTCCCGAAGACAATGGACATTTCTTCCTTGACACAAGATAAAAACAATATCATCTTTCCAAATTTTCTTGACTGGTGTTTAAAAAATTCTACCAAAGATAGTTCTATCAATGCGAGGATGGAAGAGCATTAAAGCTAAAAAGAAATAGATCCACTTTGGGTATATTAAAATGTTTAATAATAAATTCAAAAGTATATGGCTTGGAGAACAGGCAAATAAATTTTTCATCTGCTGACCTTAATAAATGCACAAGATAAATACCGAGAGGATCAATTAGGTGCTCCGGCAATCCGTATGATATATTTGGACATAAAAAGATGATGTCATGCCATAATGAATTATAAATGTAGAATTAGTTCTTTGTTGCTCTTGAGTGGATACGAAATACGTCATGGAGCCCGAATCTCGAATTCATATCAATAAATGAATATTCTGTGGTAAGAATCGCGGTTTCCTGCCGCGTAGATTAAAAGGGGAGAATGGGATGAAGAGTGAAAGGAAAGAGTCACACGATGCGGCTAAAAAGGCAACGTTTCTGGATGCCCTGCCGCTTTCTCTGCGGAATCGCTTGTGGGAACGAAAACGGTAGTGAATGCGAAGAATCTCTTCAGAGCGGGGGACTCTCTTGAGATGTTCGCCTTCTATTCTTAAACACGCGACTCTGGCTCTCCAGCAGAAGAAGGTAGCAATCGTCGCATACCCAGAGGAATGCCATGAAAAAGAACAATGCACTGCTTGGGCAATTTATTGTTTGAAAGAGATTCATGTCCTCACTAATAAAGCATTGCATCGCTTGGAATGAGCTGGGTACCAACACCAACACCAATACTCGCGAAACACTTCACCCTCATGATTGCGTTTCTATTTGCTTAGTAGTAGCATCGTCATAATGAATAAATCCATCCACTTCCTGGATTTTCATGTATGATGAACTATTATGGAAAAGAAAGTAAATAAGGACTTGACGGACGAATTGTTTTGCCTCTGTAAATGTCGAGTTGTCCTCGCAACTCTCGAAAACGCTGAATGCGGAAGAATAGGTTCTTGCGTGAGAAGAAGGAATGAGGAGGCAAAGGAAGGAAGAGACAACAGCGAGACGAACAAATCAACTGCACGAGGGAGGGAGAGGCAGAAGCAGAGATAGAAAGAGAGATGTAGATGGAGAGAGGAAGATAGGGAGAATCAGAGAGAGAGAAAGATGGAGAGAAATCGGCATCGCAATGGATTCCATGAGACGCCAGGGAGAGAGAGGGAGAGAGAGAGAGAGTTCGGGAGGCAAATGAGTGCCACTACTCAACATGCCGTATCCACATGTATTCAAATGAGACGCGCCAAAATTAGGGGCTCTTCAATCTCGGAGTCAACTCCATTCATTGTGTGTGGTGTTGACAGGCGACATCAGAGAGAGAGAGAGGGAGAGAGAGAGAGAGAAAGAGAGAAAGAGGCAAAGAACCGTGTGTGAGTGAAGGTGTGAGAGAAGAATGAGTGGCTTGCCAAGTGGTAAAGACTAAAAAAAGAGAAGAAGTGAAGTAGCCAAAGACAAAACGTGGCCGCCGAGCTTGTATCAGGGGAGGGGGGGGGGTGGAGAAGAATGGGTGTGTCTCGGGCTGAATGGGAACTCTGGCCAGAGACAATGGCACGTCACTCCAATCTACTATGAGGGCAAAACAAGTGAAGAGGGAGACTCTGCCACGTGCGGGAGGAGGACTCCAGGAGGAGAGCAATCCGCTTTTCTTGCCTGGCAAAAAATGGTGCGTACTCCCGAATAGGAGGCGGCTTTTGAATGAGGCGGTGCTGAGAATATGCAGTGAGAGAAGAGAAGGAACAATGTTAGGCGATTTGCATGTGTTTGTGGAGGGAGGAGTCTGAAGTCGCCCACTCACTCATCCCTTTCCCTGTCGAGCCTCCATGCATCATGAAGAGCACAAGATTGACGATGCGGGTAGGCCGGCCTGCCTGCCTAACATTTACATGGAACGGCAGGTAGATCCTGCCCGAGGCCACCAAGATTCCCTCTCCCCGATTCCCATCGGACTCTGCAGGCCCCGCAAAGTCGCTTACAACAGCATTCAACGCATCCGAATTGACAGCGTAGATCAAATTTGCTACGAGACAGACGAAGAGGGAAAGTAGGCGCGGATGTGATGAGAGAGAAGAGAGATGGAGAACACGAGAGAAGTAGAGGAGAACAGACGCAGTGAAAGGCACAATACGGGAGCAAGACGTACTCTAACTACATGCCAACGCTCAGGAAATAAAGGAACCACAAAGTTGCAGATGATATTAGAGATTCTAATGATTTGGAAAAATTCACCATACGCTTCAGATATTTCGATTATAGGAAGAATTTTTTTATAGACTTAATCGAAATTTCCATATCTACATAAATGTGAATTAACTATATCAAATATAGTATGTACAACAAATCAAGATGAATTGTTTCGTATTTTGTAAATCGAATTAATTAGCACGGAAAAAGAAGGAAAGGATCGAGGGACAGTACAAAAGGGAAGAAGAGAAACTCGCTCATTAGCCTCTCCCCCTCAGCGAGAATCCGATGGTGCGCCCCTTCCTCTTCTTCTTCTCTCATTACGAGCTGCGCAAGTGACACGGGCAATTATAACAGCTTGGCGCGCCATCCGAAGGATCATTCTGCTCTTTCTCTCTCTCTTTCTCTCACTCTCTCCCTCTCTCTCTCCCTCTCTCTCTCTCTATCCTTTCATGTTTTCCATCAACCACGTCATTGACGTCGCTGTGGCTATTAGAAGTATTTGTTTGAGTACGACAACAAGAAGAGCGTGTCTTTTGAGGAAGAGAGACTGATGAAGGAAGGGGAGGGGATGAGTGGCGCCAAGTGTTTTGGAGATTAAAATGACAATGCTAAAAGTCTCACTCTTTTTGCATACATAAGTGGAGATCGCAGAGTGCAAAAGACACATGGAGGGGCTCATTCGGGTGCATGCTGTGTGAATGGCGGATGAGTGGCCACAAAAAAGGGAACTAAGCGGAAGAGGATATGGGCAGCGGCGAGACTTCGGCATCGGACGGTCTGGAAAGCCTTGAAAGTTATTCCATGAGGAATCTATCATTGAGTGGAGAGAAGAAAGAAATAGAGAGAGACACAGAGGGAGATAGACAGAAGAGAGAGGGGCAGAGAGATAGGGAGACAGAGAGAGAAAGAGGCAGAGAAGGACAGCCAGAAAAGTAGACATTCAACGAAGCCAATTCCACTTCAATACTATAGCGTGTATTCAGTGGCTGCTCAATGTAGACTAGATCGTTTCTCTTCTTCTCTTACTACCCAGGCCTTCTCTGCCGTTCCTTCCCCGATTGTTTTCTTAATCAAACCGCACTTTTAAAAATAAATTATATTTGCGAGCTAGAAGACGTCGACTTTTTACGTTTCCTCCACTTTCGCATGGTATAAGTGAAAGTATTATTTTTAGAGAAGGTTGAGATTGTTCGCCCCCCCCCCCAACCGGTTACAATAGTTTTCGTCTTAAGTTAGGAAACATTTCGAATGTTGGCTATAGAATAAACTCATTTAAGTAAAACAAATTCTTATTGTTTATAAATCATTTTTCCTCATTATGTTCAGCATTTGTTTAAATATGTTTCAATGGTATTTAAAGAAAATTTGAGTTATGCTGTGTATATTTAGCGTTTAAACATTATTGAAGGCAACAATTTAAGTTCCAACGATTCGCTTTTTCACTTGGCTGTTCTTATTGAACAATGTGTTTTCCATGGAATTTGGCAATAAAAGGGATGCTTTTTCGCATAGAAAGTGGTGCTATCAGCATAAATCAAGGCTGCCGCACGCTGTTTACGGTGGTCCATTTCGGGAGCAGCCTTCCTTAGTCAATGCCTTCGTTATCTACTAATGTCCCTCCAAGTTCCTTGTCTAGTTTTTTTTCTCGTATTCGACGCCCAAGAGCTCCCTGACTCTTCATGGCTCAAAAATAGCGCTCATCAGCCAGGGTTCACGCTTGTCGACTAGTGAATAGTAAATCAACGCTGGTGCTTGTAACTCGAATAATTCTCTACAACCAGAACAAATATGCATACATGCTCTATTCATTCAATTTACTCAATAACGCCTGAACAAGTTGCGCACTCTCATCAGCATTGCCAGCAGACTTAGGAATGGACCCAAATTTTTGGGCCGGCCCGGTCCTTCGGGCCCTATGTCTATGTTCGGCCCGACCGGCGGGAAACTTCCGGGCCTTGTAATTTTGGGTTAAATCTGATTGTGAGAGCCTAAACCGGACCCGACCGGCCCGATTTAGGGTCTCAGGTCAGAATAAAATTTTGCCTTTTAATTGTGTAACTTTTTGCAGCGATTTACTACAATATTTCCACTTAAATTAAGTAATTAATTTACCTATTGTCATATTTTGAATATATATAACCAATTTCTAGTTCATCCGAAAATTTAAAGTTTACGGTTTTACCTTCGATTTTCCGAGAGTTTCTGAAATGAGTGCCCAACAGGCCCACATTTTCTCGGGCACGGTACGGCCCGGACCGGGGCCTGGGTAATGTGGGCCCGCCAGCCCTGAGGGTCGGGCAGATACATATTCCCACCTGCAATTACATGAGCAATTTTATAAAAAAATATATTCAGGGAATAAAAAAATTTTATTCGAAATATATGCAACTTTTTTAAGGCGAAGGTACTCACATTCACGTTCACCCATTACAATGTTATGCATCTTCTGTGCCTTTATCGAACAGTTTGCTATTATGAAAAGGAGAAGAGAATATTTTTGAATACCTCTCAACAGCAGCCATTCATCCTTTTAGAACTACACCCCAACCCCAAATATACGCACCCTTTAGGCCGAGGTTGAATATACAGTGACGTGCCTGTGTTTGAGGAATCTTATATGACAAGAAGATCGAGAAAAACGCTACAGGTATTGAATGAATCTTGCTTCCAAAACAAAATCACACAATTATTGTATTTATATTATTTTTTTTAATTCAAATTTTTTTCTTTTCTCATTTTATAATTATTATCATGCAACATTCTATGAGACATAGTATTAGTGTTTTTTTTCTGCAACTTCGCTATTCTACGTTCACATTCTTATCTGCATGTTTACGTCTCCCAACATGTACTCTTGATGGAGAAAGAGCAGCCGCTCGCTGCAGAAGACAGCAAGGAAGTAGTAAAAAGATAGAAATGACAGAGTAGCCTCTGTCTGGCACTTCGAGTCAACAGAAGCACACGGAGTTCGACCTTGCACACGCTTATCAGACGTCTGGTATGCTTCTATTTTTTCACTTCCTCTGTGGGAGTGATGCGTGATTTTCGAACGTGATCGGCAACTGAGCACGGATGGTGGGAGAGTGAACGAGGAAGGATAGAGAGAGAGAGAGGAATGGAGAGAGGTAGAAAGAAGGGGAAGAGGTGAGTGGGGAAGATGTAGAAAAACTATGCAATGATCCCAACAAGTGCTTCACAATTTACACCAGCTTTGCCGAAGCGATAATAAGTTCAGGACTTTATAGATCATAGAGTCCGAACCGTGCATTGAACTATGTATGTTCATACATGTTTACATCATATTCATAAATAAACAATTACCACAACAGTTGGGAGTCCCGATTAAAAAACTGTAATGAAATTTCGGAGATATTGTTGGCCTCAAATCGAGTCTGCCCACGTACCGTAGTCTGGTAAGAAGGTGGAAAACAAACAGTTCACTGATTACGAGCGTTTTCTCAACCAGGAAGTTGATTTCGCGACGCATGTACATATCATTGACCTTAGAGTGCATGTTGTGTACATAATTATTTTGTATCAGAAAGTTTAGAGATTCATAACCATATCAGATGCATATGTATATATTTTAGAGTAAATTCCCCATCTGAGATTGCAGCTCTTTTTTCAACTTCTTCTTCGATGCCCTGTGACCTCATAGCTTGTCGTGTCGTATTAGAAGTTGCCGTAACCTTATTATGAATAAGTCAGAACAGCTCACATGAAAGAATCAGCCGCTACAGACGATAGAAAAAGCTACAAGCTCAACTCTAAGCCAAAAATAACGATGAAACATCGTGTAGTCGTCTGTTCTCTTTCAGACTTTGAAAGAAGAGTCGCGATTGGATGCTTCATGAATCATGCCGTTTGTATGATTAAAAGGAACCTATCATTCCAACTAGAGTGGTAGGTTCAAGCACAAAGCTCTGTCTGGTTCATCTCCAAGCATTCCAGAGTATTTTATAGTTTGAAGATAATAATACAGGATACAAGGTTCTGAAGAATATCAGTAGTTGATCTATGCTAAAGTGTCGGGAATTTCAGTTGCAGTCAATTCAATTTAGAGCTCAGATTTGTTTTTACTTTTCTTAGAAGAAGTCTTCGTGCTGATCGGTCCAGTTTTTCTTAATTATCCGTAGTTTTGCTTCAGAAAAAATGGATATTTCTAAACATATACCTGCATATTTACTGGTTCTTACAGCAGCTTTTTGCATACAATGCTATAAATACCAACTGTATTTTGTGCATTTACTTTCGCCGTACGTTGAAATATCTAAATTGTAGCTTAATGCAACTCATAGTCTGGATTCAGAAGAAACTTGACTTATTTATTCCAATAATAGGATACGCGATGTTGTTTTTTTCTCGGGAGACTAAAGCAAAATGTCTATCTGTACAAGTACAAGAAATTGTATGTCGGAATAGAAGAAGCTGGTGAGGGAAGTGGCGGTGCATCTTGTCTTCACAGAAGAACGGCAGCAATGTCCTCGACTGCCTGCAGGTGCCAAAGGAGCAAAATACTCTTTCTCGCTGCTCCCCTCTCAATCTCTTTCCTTCACACGCTCTCTCTCCATCTGCCGTTTTTCTTTCACTTCTCACATTACTATCGTCTTACTTATTTGCCGACATGAATATCAGATGCCTCGGTGAAAAGAGGAGAACAAAGATGACTGCTGCTGAAGAGGAGGAGGACGAGGGAGTGGTTATGAGACTGAAGAGGAGGAGGACGAGGGAGTGGTTATGAGACTGAAGAGGAGGAGGACGAGGGAAGTGGTTATGAGAGAGAGATATAGAGAGAGTGAGAGAACGGAAGGAGACATCGTAGACGAAGACGGCTGTCTAAATAATCAAAGTGTCCGTGCCATGTCAACATGATAGAAACTGACATCATGTTTAGCACAAACGATGTGAACATGACGATCAAGAGTTCGCCTCCGTTTTGGAAATGTTGTAGTCTCTGAACTGGACATTTGTTCAGCACGATTGATAAAGATCTCTGTTCGCCCTTTGTTCTGCTTTATTAAACAATAAATTATGACGACAGTACAATTTTTCAATATACAACAACGTAAATGCTGAAAAGATGTTCAAGAACTTACAACTGCTGCTCAACTTATCCAACGGAAATGAGCAGAGTCTACTAATTGTCAGTTGCCATTCACTTGTACGCATGCAGCCGCAGATCCCGCTAACCACCAATTTAACTGTTGATGCACAAGAGATAAATAACATGTTTTTAGTAACTTGCACAGATGACAACAGAAAGCGGACAAACTCAGAGACTTGTTTGTGAAATGTCTCATGACTGTCTCAAACGCCTCCAATGAACAAGAGCATCTTCTCTTTCTTTCTAACTCGCCTCATTTTTCTTCAATCCAACTCCCTCTCTCTCTCTCTATCTATCTCTCTCCCTTTCTTTCTTTCTCTCTCTCTCTCTCTCTCTCGCTCTCTTGCCGTTCAATTCCTTCGCATTCCACGTACGATGAATAACACTTGAGTGTGAAAAGTGCATTTTCGTGAACTGAACGCCGCAAGTTGTTGCTGCTGGAGGAATATTGGAGCCATCGTTCAAATTGAGTGCGAGGCGTTGCTGCGTGACACAACAGCCTGCTCCTGATTTCTCGCGGACTCTCTCCCCCTCCTTCCTCTTCTCTCTCTCTCTCTTTCTCTCTCTCTCTATGTTTCTCCTTCTCTCTCCACCACTCTCTCACACTCCTCCTCATCCCCTTCTCGGTGTCCTCCTTGTCCTTCTTCCTTTGCTCCCGTGTCCTCATGAGCACAAGAGTCTGTCCTTGCGCAAGCAGCCGGGCAGCAGGTGGATATGGTCTTGGCGCTAAAAGAAGCGAGGGAGAGGAGGGCAGCACGGGCTGTGACCCCAAGCAGCCTAAGCCTGGGCTATCCTCATTGCGCAACTCCAACAGCCATTGTCGACCTGTGCTAAGAAGTATATGGAATGATGACGAAAGTGTCACATCCGTAGACTACTGTAGAACGTGGCAATTCCTTTATTCTTCGCCGAAGGGAAACAAAGAGTGACGTGACGCATTGAAAAGAGATCTTCTCAACCAGATTTCGGATATGAGATTGATCAGGAAGAAGTACAAAGCGATTACAGAGCAGAGGCCAGTGTTGTAATCAGTCAACGGCCACACTAATCATTCTGGTGCAACAGCGTGACTCTCTACGCAACATCTCTTGAACTGCCTCTGCTTCTTTCTTTTTCCCTCGTTGATGCCTTTGATCTCCCACGGTCTATTTCTCTCCCTCTTTCTCTCACTCTCTCACGTAACCTTCTCCTTCCTCGCAGTCCATCCTCCTTGCATTTCCTCGCCTTTCGTACTCCAGCTGCTGGGTAAGCTGTTTGGCCTTTCTCCCGCAAAAACGAAGATTCACGGGACTCGATGAGCTAAATGCCAAATTGTTGCGCCAGAAAATGTGATAAGGCCTATCGATGTAGTGATCGTTCCATTACTACAATCTCACGCAGCCGCCTCCGAACAAAGAACACCTCGCCACTTTATCACGCGTCGTTTACATCAGCCTGATCACAGTTAACTTTAGCCGCCATGAATAACAAAGGTTTTCCTTGGGCGACCCGCTAACCGTGCAGTCTTCGATTCTGCAAGATGATGGCAAAATGATAAGAAATGGAAGGCAGATAGGCGAGAAGACGAAAGAAAGAGGTAGAGAACACAGGATTAAAAGGGTTAGAGAAGCAGAGCGATGGAGAAAGACTGTTTGTGTTTGCTGCTGGTTAGCTGCCCTCAAGATTCCTTCCTATCCGATTCTTATCTCGTGTATACAGAAGATCGTGACACTCTTTGGCGGCTTGCTCTACATTCCCTGCTCACATCATCAAAGACTTTGGAGAAGATGAAGCTATGACTTCATATCTTGAATGATAACACCCTTCCTTTTTCCGGTACGTTCTCGCTGTCCACTTGCCTTCTCTTACCATTTCTTAGATGATGCCGTCATCGTCTTTCTCTCTCCCTCTTCCTCTCTTTATCTCTCTCTCACTTTCTCTCTCTCTCTTTCTCTCTCTCTCTCTGCTCCTCTGAGATGTAGTACCGCACTCTCTTTCCTCTTCTATCTGTGCCTCCTCCTTATGGCATGGAAGAAGCACCGCCCCCTCGGCAGCCCACTCCGCGCGTCGCCTCAAACGGAGTCTTACCAACCCACCCTTTGGCCTGTCATTCTTTCTCGGTAGTCACGTATGATAGTGGTTGTGTGTTAGATGAGTAGAAGATGTCCAAGAATAGCCAGTTGGTTTCAGGAGACTTCCACCATGCGTGCATACGTGGCCGTCTTGCTTCAAGTTGCCTTTGTCTCGTGTCGCTCGGCCAATCTGCCGCTAAAAGACATGGCGAGTTTCTCTCTGCCTTCTCTTTTGCCGCAGTCGCAGAGCTGCCAATCATTGATAAGGGATGATTGACAGTGAACACTGTTGCAGACTGAAGCTGCCCCTCACCTCCAGGACGCCCTCGACGCGTCGGCCCTCCTCCAGCAGTGTCAGTCTGGCGCTCTGAGACAGTAGCCAGAGTGCCTGTCACTCTCGCGAGCTGCACGCTCTCGAATGGCTCTCCTTTTCAGTGCCGCAGCCACTGACGCAGAAGCCTCTGCTTCGTTTCGCCAATCACATCCTCACTGACAAGACTCTCAAGGCTGGTCAGCCTGCCGACTTCTATTGCGATGCCACCTCCATTCCCGGAGCTGACATCACATGGTAAATGAATTATGATAGGCTGGATGAGGGGTGGGCGAGAAATAACTTACAATATTTTTAGGTATTTGAATGGCCGAAAGGAACAAGAGGACAAGTACATCTCGACACCAGAGAAGCTCTTGAACCAGGGCAAGAAGATGATCGCGAACTCGCTGACCATCTCGCATCTCCGCTTCCCTTGCGTGGATGCCCGCCACAACGGCGTCCTTCGCTGCGTCGTTCGCTCCGGCAACCTCACCATCCAGCAGGAGGCCACCGTCAAAGTTGGTTAGTGCAAGCCACTAACGATGAACAGCCTAGTTGTCAAAGTGTTGTAGGAATCGCAAATGGTCAAACATGCATTGAAACAGTTGCGAGTTTCTTATCTTATGCTTTAGCGTTTTCACTTCATGTGATCAGCGTAACGGTCGTCGTAAATAGTGCAAGCCCTTTTTTGGCTTGTGACGGAAGCTGTTAGAAAAAAAAGTTGTAGATAAAGAAAGACTTCTCGAGATTGAAGTTGGGGAGAAAAAAAGGGAAATTAAAGCGGGAACACACACAGAGCTACGAAGACCACAGAGTCTAGGCGCACGGGTTTTATAGTCTTAGAAATAAATAGATCATTTAATTGAATTGAAATTAAATGATAATAAAAGCTGAATAGAGACAAGGGAAATTGAACAAGCTCGTTAGTCTAAAATAGGATAAGGGTACGGTGGGTTCGGGTGTCTGCAATTGCTTTTTTATCGCATCCTTTCGGGGCATTTATTTTTCCCTATTAATTCTTTTCACTATTTCAATCGCCTATTTCGCCACGACTCTCTCTTCGGTGTGGGGAAATAAAGTGTAAATATAATCGCATGAAGAAAGGAAAGAGATAAAAGAGTTAAAAAGGAAGAATGAATATCTTTCAGTGGGCTACTCCAAGCCGTGCATGCGCAAGTCCCGTCTGCTTGCCGCTTCGCCACCCTCCATCCGGTACTGGGTGGATGCCCGCTTCGAGAATATTGGCAATGCCGTGGTCCTACCCTGCCGCGCCACCCGGGGAGCCTCCTTCGCCTGGTTCAACGAGGACCGCACCCCTCTCAACGACCACCCGGACTACAAGGTCAGCTGGGCAGCAGCTGTCATCGAGGGATTAGCACTGGGGGGGGGGGCTTAGCTAATCACGCCATCTGAGAAGTCCTCTCGTATCACAATCAGCATCAGCTCCTTTTGGGAAGCGCGTGACTCGCTCTGTTTTCTTCGCTTTTCAATGTCTCTCTGTCTCTCTGTTCTCTTCTCACTCTCTTTCTCTGCCTCTATTTCTCTTTGTTCCATCCTATTATTGAAGAAATATTGCTATACGGAACTACATATTCGCTATCACTAAGCCGATGTATGTACTTTTCAATTAGCTCCACACTTCCTGAATGGACACAAAACACATTCTAGAATTGGTGGGTGGTGACCAATAGAGATCGCTTACTGATCCTCTCCCTTCCAGGTGCTGTACAGTGGTGATCTTCTGATCTACTCGTTGTCATGGGAGCACATGGGCACCTACAAGTGCATCGCGAGTAATGAATGGGGCCAAGACCGCCAGGAGGTCTTCATCTACCCCACGACGAGTGAGCTGACGGAGGAGGAGCGAGTACTGCTCGAGGAGGACAAGACCGGAAAGGTCAGAGCAGTCTCATGTCTTTCCCGTTTCGGGAATATGCGCTCCTTTCACATGCTGACTAATTGAATGTTGCAGTTGGAAGAAGAGCAGAAGTGACCACGCCGGCCACAGATAGCCAGTCACGAGCTTGAGTGCTATTTCTTACCTTCTCTCTCTCTCTCTTTGTTTTCCTTTCCGTAGCAGCATAGAAGATACGCTCGGTGACGCTTCTCCTGCCTTGAACCGATGAATTCAATCGCCCTTTCCACCCTCACGTCCATTCAGCTTCCCCCCTTTCCCTATCACCTTTCCACTGCATTCTATCTCTTTCGCCTGTATCTGTATCTTTTCGTGTCTTACTCTACGCTTGACCTCTTTGCTTTCTCTTTCTGTCCTCAGCCAATTGCATAATAGAATTTTTTATCTGCTTACATTATCTAATCAGCTTGTATCCTACAGTGCACTGCTATTTAGCCTACCTACCTGATTACTTATTGCTTATCATTTGTTATATGATTGCACTTACTCCCAGAGTGCGGAGTACCTTTTGATGCAATCTAGCCCTGTTAATCCTGAACATTCAGATCTCTCCATCGTTTCATCAAATTCTTATTCTTAATTCATGGTTTTTCTCTTAAGTTCAAATATATGTACAAAATAAAGCTATTTGTTTGTTTGAGTAAGTAAAATATCCGCAAGACAACCAGAGAGTCAGGGCGAGAAATTGCCCCTTATGCATCTCAGACTCCCTAATTTGATTCTCGAGTTTCTTGAGCAATACATCACGACAGCCAGCTTAAATTAAAGGGTAGCCTCTGCATTTCTCACTGACTGTTTTTCTCAGAGATGAGAAGAAAGAGAAACTTTTCCCAGCTGTGTGCTTTTTAGTTGGCTATCTTTACATTTTTTTCTTCGAATAAGCATAAAAAGGCTATACCTCTCAAATAAATGACCCCGTGGCGCAATCTGAAAAGAGACGGAAAGAATATGCTCTAGATTACTACGAAATGTAGCCGAAATAAACTGTCGCTCTGCATTTTTATCAGTTTACGCAATAAATCTTGCAACACGGAGCCGTAGGTTTTTCTTCTGAATCGTCAGCTAACCACGACTCTCACATGCAAATAGAATGGCATCAAGTTGCTTTCGTTGTTTATCCCCACGTAGAGCAGACAAGAAACAGCCTTGAAAAACAGAGTTGATCCCATGAAACTACTGGAGTTGTACATTATCCTGTCAACTTGAACTGGTAACGGTTTCAAATGGCCCCCTGCTGTGGCGTATCATGGAGTGTACAAAGAAAGGAGGCAAAGTCACATAGTTCATTCAGATCATTACAAAATTCGTTCGATGTCGATTCGCTGTTGAGGGAGTCCACGTGATGCTGAACATGGAAGACAGACAAATCAACATAATCTTTGAAGATCGCATAAATTTCTAACCTAATTATATTCGAGTCACTTTAATTGAAGAGGCGTTTCTTGGGTATGTTGGTCACTTTCGGCTCCACTTCTTTCGGTGCGTTCACCTGGAACCGAAATACAACATCTCCTTTCCAAACTATGAAGAAATGCTAGGCGACTCAAATCATGAATAGAAGAAACCGGTGTAGTCCACATACCACTCGAAGGAAGCGGTCAACCGGATTCTCTCCGGTGCGGATGAGCTCGAGATCCTCGATTGGCTTGGCTCCCCATTCGGGTGGCGGGCGCGCTCCTCCATGACGAATTTCAACCTTGTCTTCTTCTTTCTGAGAACAAGAGAAGAAGTTTAAACGATGTCGCTCAGAATTGTTTCGCATTCAATTCAGTGCTATTGTCTCTATTATTGCCGATTCTATTCGAAGAAGGCAGCAGCCGGAAATGCGTTCATGGCTTTATTGAGCCTTGATTGTCAAAGCGAGACATCGTTTTCTTCTGCAATACATGCATGCATATGTCTGCCTGAACGCGTCTTTTTTTGGCCATGATTCCGCTTTTCAAACACAAAGAAGATATAAAGAAGCCTCCGGAAGAGTGTAGGCGATCAAGTAATTTAGGTAATCCGCAGAGCACGCTTTCGTGACGAAACAACAGATTATCTCCGATCTTATAGTTTACATTCTCCAACAAGGCATATAAACTACGAGAGATAATCTTCAACTCAAGCAATGCTCAGAGAGGCGAGGGAATCCTTGTGGATGCTTGCTATAATAACAAGCAAGCATGCATGAATTATCGTGGACATGACATCACTGAACGGACACGGACATTGAGTACATTCAGTTTTATTCAAGTGTGCGACACGAGCAAAATAAGTTGAAATTGTGATTTAAAAAAAAAACGAGAAAGGAGTGAGGAAGTAGAGTGGACGGAGGAAGAACCGTCGTCCCCATACTTGGAAGCTCACTCTTCGTATTCCTGAGAAAGAATTCGGATGCCCCAGTCTGCCACTTCTCGTTATCACCCACATTACTTCTCTCTTTTTCTCTATGTCTGTCTCTTTCTCCCTCTCTCTCTCCCTCTCTTCTAAGCCAGGATACTGTGCCGGCGCAAGTCGCATCTTTTTTTCAACATTTGAGGCCCTTGAAACACGCATGTTTGCCAAGTTCTCCTTCTCACAATCAGTGTCTTTCTCTCTATGTCTCTCTATCTTTCTTAAGATTTCTGAAGATGTTGGCAACGGTAAATATCGAGTTGCTTCTTCTCTCACCTCGTTTTCAGCAGCCTCTGCAGCAGCCTCCTGTAATAAAGATGCATAACGACGGAAAAGATGAACATGAGACAAAAACAGGAAAAGAACATGAACTGGACAAAGACAGACTTCTTCGGCCCTCGTCTTGAGGATGATCTTCTCGAGGATGACGGGGGGAGGAGGGACGCCGGGGAAGCACGGGAAGGCGTGCTTCTGCAAAAGGACAGAGGACATGGACAGGACAGATGGACATGGACACAGAGAAGAGAAGGACGAGACATGAAAAGCGGAATCATGGAGACACACGAACATTCTCAAACATTTTGCGGCGTTCACCGAAGTTGCGCCGATCGATCTGGCGATCGTACTTGGACGCGACTTGGACCTTCGGCTACAAATGAAGAAGAATAAAGAGAGGAAGAAGAAGAACCTGTAGGAACAGGGATTTGCGGTCAGTGAAGGTGCGGCTGTCTGTCTGCCTGTCGAACTTGTGTGCAACATGCACTTTCGGCTGGAAGAGAGGGGAGGAGAGAGAAGAGAGAGAGGAGAAGCTATGTATATGAGTAGAAAACAAAAACGAATGATGGTGAGTGGGAAGAGACATGCGGGTGAGGGTAGCACAAACCGGGTGGCGCGAGTTGGCGTCTTCGGTGGGGTCCAGACCCTTCCTCAGCGCGTTGTTTCGTGCCACTTGGCGCTGTCTCTCGTTCAGCTCACGCAGCTTAAAATGTCTTTTAAACCTTTTTTATTAATACTACTTCAATCGAAGTTTCTGAATCTTTAAAGATGCGCATGGAAATGCTAATGATTGAAGCCGACTGACATCGTACTCCTGGCGCTCGTGGCGCTTCTCCAGGTCGTACTTGTCCGCCTCGAGCTTGCAGACGCGCTGGTGAAGCTGCTTGATCTTGTCTTTGAGGTCGGCGGGCGCGTTCGCCTCCATCGTCCGCATGATGGTCGACAGGAAGGCCTGCATCATTTCATTTCGTTCTCCCTTCTCTCATTTTCAGTCCCAAAGGTTAAGGTAAACCTTCTTCGCGTCCTCCTGTTGATCCTTGGTCATGCCCATCTCCTGCTTCGCCTGTACAATGTTGCCGAACTTGTCTTCCTTCTCCTGCAAAAGATTCTTATATCTAAGCGGATCTCATCCCAATTCATCAAAACGCTCTCAAACTCCACTGACCTTCTTCTCAGGAATGACGAAGTTCCGTCCGCCTGATCCCATGAGTCCTCCCATGAGAGCGGCTCGCTTGTTCTTCTCATCCTCCTTTCGCTTCTTCTCCAATTCTTGGCGCATTCGACGCTCCTCCTGAAAGAGGTCTCATTCGTTGGAATCTCAGGGCATTTAGGGCTGCTTGATGCAATCGTGCATTTAATGAATGAGAAACAATCTGGCTGGCCTCCTCGATCTTGCGCCTCTCCTCTTCGGCCAGCCGCTTCTCGGCCATTGCCTTTTCCTCCTCCTCTCTCTCCGACTTTCTCTTCTCCTGCTTCTCCTTCAGGAGTCTCAGCTCCTCTTCTTCCTTCTCTCGCTCGCTTCTCCTCTTCTCCTCATAGTCGTTCAGCTTGGCCTGCGAGTCATCCTCGTGGCGTCTCTTGGCGGCCTTTTCCGCTTCGTTCAGCCCATCGCCGGCCTTCTCCTCGGATCTAGATTTAAAAAAATTAGTTTATAGTGCAATTAGATATGATGAATTTGGATTAATTTAATTTACTTCCTTTTCCGTAAGCACCTATGTATGTAGTTGAACTATGAAGCTGCCTCTTCTCCTTCATTATGCTTGTTTTATGAATCTCTTTCGCTGAATTTCTGGACATACGAATTATGTGGTGCGCATGTCAATATGTGGAGTGGTGATTAAGGAAGAAGAGAGGTGCCGAAGGGACGGAAGAGTTACTGGATGGCTTCAGACTGCTGCTTGGGAGATGAGATAGGATTACAGAGAAAGAGAGCGGGCGAAAGTGTATGTGAGAGAAAGCGAGCAAGAATGCAGGGAATGAGTGCGGCGATGGCTCCGCGGAGAGGAGGGCTGCAGGAGAAGGAGGCACACTCATTCTCACCGTTTTTTGCGCCTGGAACACACAGGAGCACCGGTTTTGGATTCGTCGATCGAACGGCGAATCTTCTCTCTCTCTCTCTTTTTCGCTCTCTCTCTCTCTGTCTTTCTTTCTCTCTCTTTCTCTCTCTCTCTCTGTAACACACTTTCAGATTTCTATCACTCTTTCTATTTTCGATCGCAATCACTTCTAATTTTCCTTTTCCTCCCCCAATCGGTTTTTTGTCTATAGTGCTCAACATGTGTTCTGTTCATCCCTTCAGCAGGTTCGGTAAAGCAGTGTCTTTGTGCGATTTGCCCAACTTCTTCTCGATTTTGTCTTTTGAGAAACATATTGATAAAATGAATGAACGAACTCCGCGACTTCCTCGGCTTCGGCTTCCACCTCCTCCTCTTCGTACTCGGAACTGAAAAAGAGAGAGAGAGACATGAGGTTGCCGTTTGTGCTCTGAGCAGTAAAGGGAATTCTCTGAGCGGCAGCTAACCGCTCGGTTCGCCGCCACTTCGGAACCCATGGGCGCTTTTTGCGGCGGGCCGAGATGCCGGGCGCTTTGTGTTTCTGTTGCTCGACGCGCTCTCTCGCCTTTCTCAAGCCCATAAAATAGTGAAGCGGCGCGTTCTGCACATAGCGCGTCGTGGTGCGATAGGCACGCCTCAGCTGCGGCCGCTCCGCCACCGGCTCCGGAGGGGGCGACCGCAGGGAAGGTGAGCGGCGACGGATAAAGTACGTGCCGGGGGAGCGCGAGCGGCGGTCTCGCTGGCATGGATTGGCCATCATTCGCATCGACCAGGTCAACGGCGACCATTCACGAGCACGCAGTGCGCGCGGGATCGGAATGTTCAGAGAACGCATGTATCGCTCGATGAGGATGCGGTCGACTTCGGACAAGGAAGGAGACGGTGAGAGGGGCACCTTGCCAAGCGGGTAGTACTGTTCGTAGATCGAAGGGATGTTGTCAGACGAGGCTGTTAGCTGGATTACGGTATTGCTGCTGTGCACACTTGAAGAAGACGCGATTCGAATGGGTCGCTGACCCACCCGGCATCCGCTAGACGTCGCGGGGCGAACTAGGGAGCTGTTAGAGTTTTTTGACGGCTTCCCACCGCCCGAGCCACTCGCAACGCTGCTCACGCTTCTGTTCCGCGTCCGCTGCCGAGGTGGGCCAGTCTTCTCATCCGGCTTCTTCTTCCCCTCGCCCTTCTGCGAGCTTGCAGGGGTCCCAGACTCAGCCGCACCAGTGTTGCCTTCCACATTCTTCTTGATCTTGAAAGCGTTCTGCCGTTTAAGACGTGGAGATTCTGTGCACAATGTAATTGCCTCAACAGCTGTGGCTTCCTCGCTCTCCTTTCCAGTTAGTTTGGAGAGTAGTGATGAAGCTTCCGTGACGCTCGGTTCTTTCCTCCGGCTGGGCTTCTTCTCAATCGCGGATTTCTTTTGCTTCTGTTTGGTTTTGTCGCAGGCGACCTTTATTCCCATTCCGCAGTTGAGGAAGGGAACTTTACGTAGATTCTTGCGCGCCTCCTTGAAATCCTCCTTCGGCGCTTCGACGGTTGCAACTTCGAGGAAGTGCGACGGAATCTCAATGCGGCGGACATTTCGTGCTGCCTTTTCCATGGCTGATTGGTCTACCGTTTTCGATCGGTCCAACTTGCCGATCTTCCTCCTGTGGATCTGCGTTGTGCGAGTGCGACGCGGCTGAGCCTGGACGGCAGCGCCCGCCTTGCTGACGTCCAGATCGAGACGGGAGATGGCAGTCGGCCGCGCACAAGCAAGAACAACCTTGGCCTTCTCATCGTTTGGCGCCCTCTCCGTTAGTCGCAGATTCATTCGCACGTTCTTCTCGGTCGGAACAGGAATCGGCTGAGGAGCAGCTACTTTCTTGTGAGGAATGGCAGTCGACTTGATCGTCTCTCGTGCTTGGAAGAAGCTGCAGTGCTGGACGGAAATCTCTGCTGAGCTGCGGCTGACTCTCTCAGTGGTCGGCTGAAGCTGAGCGAGGATTGTTTTGGAAGCTTCAACCGTGACAGGAGAGCGCCGTGCCCGTCTCTCGCGTACCGCTTCGAGCGCCACGTCTACATTAATGGTCTTGGCTCGTCGCAGCTGCGGCCGCGCCGTCTCACGCTTCGGGTCAGGCATCTCAGCTTCGTGTGCCTTGGACGGTCGTCTCAGCACCACCTTGATTCCTGCGCTGGAGACAACCACTTCTTCCGCGGCCTTTTCCTTCTTCAACTTCTCCGGATCCGTCTTCTTCAGCTGAACTTTCTGTGGTTCTGCCTCTTGCGGTGGGGGGTTTTTTACTCGTGGAGCTGCTTTGAAGATTATCTTCGTTGGTTCCTGCTGTACTGGTTCCGGCCGTGCAGGCGGTGGGGGAGCTGGAGGTGGAGCTTGTATTTCCACCTTTTTTGGCGTGGGAGCTTGCGAAGCTGATCGCTTGGTCCTATTCTTGCTGGCATTTACGACGCTCTGCTCCTTTGGCGGACTTGCCTCTTTCGAATTCGCGGCATTAGCAGTCGCCTCCTTTACAGGTGGCGGCTTTTTAGCAGGCTCATTTTTTGCTGAAGCCGGTTCCTTGACGCTAACTTTTTCCGGTAGTTTCCCCTTATCGGGTGGATTCTTCACCTGTTCCTTTACTTCCTGTTCCTTCGGCGGCGATGGCTCCTTCCGTGGAACTGCTTTTGTTTTGAAAGATACCTTCTCGTTTTCCTTCTTTCTCTGAACAATAATCTTGCGAGCGATTTCGGAATTTGACTTGGAATTGAATGCCGGTTGGATTATAGATTCTTCAGTACGAAAGCAGCAGGTTGCCTGAGCGGATTCTGTCGCAGCAATCTTCCATGTTAGTTCGGCTTCAGCTTCATCTTCATCCTCATCTTCTTCTCTCTGCAGTTCATGCTCGCAAATGGTCTCTTCGAGAGGGGGCGACCTCTGTCGGAGTTGTTCTCGTGTCGGTTCAGAGTCGGTGGAGAGGCCGGAGTCGCTCGAGTTGGAACGTCGTCTGAGTGCGTTGATGTCCCGGCGGACTTCTCTTACGACAGGCATCTCCTCCCATGCACGTAGGTACTTCCTCTCATCCTCAGTGTCGAGACCTCGCCGCCGAAGCAGCTCGTCCACCCGGTTGTGTGCTTCGAGCAGTCGTCGAGTGTACTCGTCGGGGGGAGGCTCGCTGCCATCTGCTCCATTTCCTGGTCCTTTGTTGTCGGCTCCCAGTGCACTTCGACTTGATGATGGGAAAAGGGAGTTGCCATCGATCTCGAGAGAAGAGCGGCGCCGCTCTCCTCCTCGCAAATACGCGAGGCGCGGGTCGGTACACTCGTCCACAGAGTGAAGCGTCTGCTTTCGCTGCTCCAGGAATGCCTTGGCAGACATACGCTTCGGGTCCGAGTAGTCGCCCGCTCCTCCTCCTTGTGCGTTTCCACAGCTATTCTTGCGCACGCCGTAGAGTTCCAGAAGGTTGTCTGTCTCGTTTGTCCGAGTCTGTCGCAGGCTGAGTGCGCCATTGTCAGCACGCGGATCCGTAGACGCGGATCGACCGCGCACGCCTCGCGCCGTGGGGGAAGTCGCTTGCGAGAGGAGGGAATCAAGGGTGGAAGACAATTTGCGCATTGGATCTTGTTGCTGCGCGGGGAATGAACCACCCGGGCTGGGCATGGACATACGATGACTGCCTACTGAGTTACCGGACAGTGAAGACAATGGGGAATAAAGTGAACTCGCACCAAGTGTGTACGAGGAATAACCGGATGAACTGTTTGGGAAACCGGATGAACTAGAAGAATAACCGGATGAACTATTCGGAAAACCGGATGAACTAAAAGAATAACCGGATGAACCGGATGAGTTTGAGTATGATGAACGCATTCTGTACAGTGTCACTTAAACTTAACGAAGATAAGAAGAACGAGGCAAAGTACAAACAAAAGAATGGGAGAGGAGAATAGGGAAAGAAGTAATAGAATAAAGACGTCACTTACTATTCCTCCTCGGACATGTTCGTTACGGGCTGAAATGTAAAATAAATATAAGATCAGAAGAAAGTAGATTTGGGATTAGGATGCAATGAGGAAGGGTCTAAGTGCTGGCAGTTTTATGGCAAGTCCCCTTCGATATTCGCTCGTGGCTACCCTACTGTGGCGAGAGAGCGCGTGCCTTACCCAAGAGAGCCACTTTTTCGTTGAAACAGCGACTTCTGAAATATCTCGATCAACAGTGAACGTTCTCAATCAAAAGTTACCGCACGATAAACACGAAAATGCGAAGCGAATCATAAGTGCACTATGAAGACAATTAGTTATGTATGTAAGCAAGAGCAAAAAACTGCCAGCAGCTTCTCCCAATTCAGCCTCCTCCTGCCACCCCAGCATGCTTTACTAATGGGATAAGGACGCTTTGTCTCTAAAGATAAGACGAGCGAAAATGTTTACCGTTGAGTAGAAGCGATCTCAAAAGCGCGATACGGGAAGGAAGGCCGACCCGCGGTGATGCAGTTGGACTGACTGAGAGGAGTGAATGTGGGTGGCGGGGCTGGGTTGGGGGGAGGAGGCTGTTGAAGAGAAGAAGCTGCGGCTTCTGCTGCTCCTGCCTGCGCGGAGGGCGAGATGCGCGTGTGTTGTAATGTCCCATCTAGCTTCTCTCATCTTTCTCCTCATCTCTCTTCCTTCCACTCCTGCTTCTCCTTCTCTCTATTCCATCATCACTCTCCGCGCACAAGAGATCGTGAGATGAGGACAGTGGGAGAGACGAAGATTGGAAGAGCGAGAGAGCTCAGGATGATAGACACACTTATCCCTCTGGAGAGCGCAGCCGAGGCCATGGCAGCTCTGCCTTGGCCTACTGCCATTCTTCTGGAATTTACAATTTCTAGGAGATGCCTACCTACGCTTTTGCACCGCTTAAACACAAATGAGCTCGACAACCACTGTCGCATGCAAGATAACATCGAATAATCATAGGATGAAGATGTTTGTATTCATTCAGGAGAGATCAGGGATAAATGAGGAAAAACCAATCGTTTACTGCGGCGAAATTTACACTGGAAAAATAGCTCTAGCTTCACCCAATCAATTGACTTCATTTTCCAAGACCCACAATTTAGAGTGGATAAATATCTCAACAAGTGTTTTTTTTTAATATTCAAGATCCGTTTTTTTTATCAATTTAAGTATTCACGATTAATAATTAATCGACTTAAGAGCAGAGCAAGCCTTAAACAAAGAAAAGAAGCTGACCACTTTATTTTAGAGAGCACGAAATCACAATAGCTGATTTACATTCTCGGAAGAATCCGCCTACTTGAATAAACAGGAGGGACTGGTCGGAGAGAATCTCCCAGGGAAGAAAAGAAAGAGAGCGAGACTGCGGTTGGGCTTCACTTCTCGGCCAGAACAATCTTAACGCAGCCCCGTTGCCGCCGCTCAAAAATATATGAGGAAAGAGTAAAGAGGCTCTGGTTCGTGTGACAATATCTGCCAGGTTCGAGTGTAATGTCCACTACGGGAAGACCAGGGTCCAAGGGATCAAAAAGGAGCCCTTCTTACACCTTTCGCTCGCTAACCTGGGAGTATCGAAATATACTATTACAAATGATGATTATCTACCAAACTGATTTTTCGTAATTTTTGATCTATGATCGCAATAAAAAACAGGGAGAGCGGAAAATCGATCATTAAAGATTTGATTAGCAGGTGTGAAGTCTATGAATTTCTACTTAGATGCCCTGGACAAATATAAGTAAATGAATGTCGATGGACATCGTATTATCGTCAAGAATGTTGACTATCCATGAAGAAGAAAAGATCAAGTAAGTTAGACCGATGGAAATAGAGCGAAAGAGAAAAAGTGAGGAAAAGATGAGAGAGAAGAATATGAAAGAGGAAGAGAGAAAGAGAGAGAGTGAGGGAACGATGCATGGGGAGATGTTGTTGAGCGGTCTGTTCTTTGCTGTCGTCACTATCACAGCACCGGAGGGAGACTCTGTCCTGGCTTCTTCTTCTCTAAGTCTCCGAGGCCAGCTGATGCTTATGCTGGCCACTGGGTGAGAGGGAGCAAGCAGAGCACGGCAGCTGACTTCCCTCAGGACATTCGTTGCTCTCCAGTCTCTCTCTCTCTCTCTCTTAACTCCTTCCTCACTTTCATTACTCTCCCTGTCACTGTAACCATCTCTCGGGAATGGGCAAGTAACAGCTGCCCCTATTCGTTCACCTACACATGAATACCGCGTAGAGACATTACGAAATGAACTATTCAAAGTTCAATACGTGCTAAAAAAAAACACGCCTCTATTATTCATTTAGGTTCTCGAAAACAGCAATAATATTCTGATAGCTAAACTATGTTCGAAACGTATGAAACGTTTTTCTTTTTATATCAGCAAAAATAATGAAGCACCAAGAAGATTATTCTCATCAGAATGTAATTTTTTTAAATTTATTTGATATATATAGTTGCTCTATATACAATATGTCATTATTCGAGCTAAGTTAGATGGTCCGTTTTGATACAAATTCCGCCTTTTGTTAGCTATCAGATAACCTGTAAGAGATGTGTTTTAGGTGGTGGTAGGAAGTTTTTGGGTAGGAGGCCCGATTGTAACAACGGGAGGGCCGGTCTCGGCTCAGGCTATTTTTCGGAGGTCGACATCTACAGTGGCTGCCGGGATGGATGACACGAAGCTGGCGGTGGCCTTTGTGGCCGTGGCCGCTACGGCCATTCTTCTCTTCTTCTTCTATCCAATCATGTTCTTCGTCGCTCCCATCCTCCTGGCTGTGGTCTATCTTGTCTTTCACAACAAGCAATGCGATGCTGACAGTTTAAGTACATACAGGTTTCTTCCTTTCGGAGAACAAAGATATTACCGTGGGGAGACTTCTTTTGAGCATGACAAAGTATGGCCGCTGAGACATGCTTTAAAGGTGAAGAAAGAAATATATGCATATTTAGTCGAAGACATTCTTTGATGGCTGGCGCTTTGGTGGGCATCGCGGCTCGCCCGGATCCTTTCCCGAAAACTCATACTCCGGTTTTGTTCAGGCAAGTTTAAACAAAATAGAATGATCAAGAAGAACGAGAACTCGTAGAAGCAAGGCGATAATACGATACGTTGAGAATAGATTATTTCCGATTCAGGCAGTACACGAGGGTGCAGATCTGATCGAGTTTGATTTGTCGCTGACTAAAGATGGGATTGCCGTGTTGCTCCATGACGACACCCTCGACAGAACGACCAACCTGACTGGTTCCTTTCTCTTCTTCTTTTTCTTGCAAAAGTTGCCTTGACAGCTTGAATCACAGGACCGGTGAAAGAAAAGACGCTTTCCGAGCTGCAGACGGCCAATCTCGCCGTCAAGTTCACCAGAAATCCGTTCGATTCATTTCATTTGAATCGCGAACACTTTCTGGCTAATAAACCCCGTTTTCTCACACACCGTTAGAGTATGAGGCTCCATGTTCCTTTCCCTGTGAAACATGATCATTGCCACGTATGGAATAGAGGGGGACATTAATCGGCAACCTGACAGACTTGATAAAGTGCAGGATAGTGGAAAAACATATTTGTTCTCTAGAGCCTCGCCAGCGAAGGGAGCCGTGCCTGATGAAACGATTCCGACTCTCGAAGCTGTCGTCCAATACGCCGTCAAGAACAACGTCCGCATGCTCTTCGATGTCAAAGACTACAGTGATGAGGTCTATCTCATCTCACTACCATATCTTAGTGAAGTAAACAACTTACCGTACCTATAATCTCATATCTTGCTTGGACAGATGGTCGCCATCATTGTCAACTTCTTCGAGCAGTATGACCTGTACAATCGAGCCATCGTCTGCTCATTCTATCCATGGGTCGTCTATAAAATAAAACGCGTCAAGCCGACCATTCTAACTGGTACCATGTTCTATTATACTTATTATATGAGACGGTAACAATATCGGAGATATTTGAACAACTACATAGTTCAAACATTTGAATGTTGTAATCCTGGAAAAGATAATTGGGACGATTCAGGTCTCACCTGGCGTCAACGCTTCTTCTCATTTGCTGACTTGAATGGAACGGAGCCTCGCTATAGCGGACCGAAGCAGTGGGCTGCTGAGATCTTGGACTTCCTCTATCTCATCTCACTCAAAACGCTTCTTCCCTCATTTCTTGGTGCTGACCTTCTCTTCAGTAACGTCAGAGACATCGACACGTGAGCTTTACGATATTTTGTTTTGAGTCTGTTTAGTTCCCTTTTATTTACTGTTCCTAGACTAGAAACATATTATTCATTGTAATTATTTTTAGAACTTTCGTGGAGATGCAGCGTTCGAAGCAACTGCGAGTTGCGGTGTGGACGGTGAATGATATGGTGCATGCCCAGTGGATGCAGTCCCAATTCGGCATTCCAATTCTTACGGATTTCCCCTTTCTCGGTGATAACCTCAAACGGCTCCAGAAGTTTGTGAACAACGGATACCATTGAAAGTGATTCGGAATCAACTTAGTATTTTCTAACATTTATATTGAAACTGGTAATTGTAAGCATTTGCCAATCTTTATTTACATAGGCTTTTAACTGCGCTTAAATGTAGCCATTTAAAGTATGTTCATATAGTTATGACCATTTTCTAATGCGTGTTGAGCAATAATCAACGACTGTGCTCTTGTTTCAATATCAGCCTCCACATTTATCGCTATTCACCAATATGTTTTGAAGCTGGGCATCACATTTCAGTAAACCCTTCAAACAACATTGAGAACGATTAAACTGATTACATTGGCATACACCTGAAAAATGCACTGAATAATGCAACGATCACTGTGGTATTTTTCAATTTCGATTCCCTCTCGTTTATTCACAAATTACATTTTTCTGCCGATAAGGTGATGTGATAGAAATGAAAGTTTATCGAGGAGTCATGCGTTATTCAGCCACTATCTTTGCATTTTCGCATTGCTGTTAAGTACGTGGACTGTTGGTAAGAGACACCCTCCTCTGCCGCTCATCTCCCCACCTATCATATAGTGATAAAAATCACTGATTTAGTGGGAATTGATCTAAAAGCAAAACGACGAAAGGACCAACTAATCGTAGCTGGTTTTGACGATTGGGTGGTAAACCTGATATCACTTCACCCTTACTCCGGCTTCTCGGTCATCTTGCGTGGACTGCATACGGCAGAGACTCAGCTGTTCTGTCATCCATTTCAATGCAGGTAAGGGCAGGCAATTAAATGCATTCAATGGAATTACAAGATTATTCGACTAGCTGTGCTGGCCAGTGAACTCATTCTTCCGCGAGTCAACTCTTGAAGTTACGAAAACGCAAATTCCGTTCGAAGTGCACTTAATCGTAAATGTCCTCCTTGCACTGTTGAGTAGAGGAAGAGAAAGAACAGACAATTTCATTATAGACACTACATTTATTAAAAGGGCAGTGACATGAAGAGAGAGGAGTGTGGCCTCGTTTCATTCATCGTCTGTTACTTCTTCCCTGCTTCCCCTTCCGCACCCTCCTTCTCCGTGTAATGTCCTCTTGCTGCCTCGCTCGCTTCCTCACTGCTCAATTCATATTGCATTTTAAAGTGTGCGCACAGAGGCGGCCAGTCCCAATTGGTGGAGGCAATGCGAGGAGGGAAGGAGTGGCATCGCTTAAAAATCAATCTCTATTAGTGGTCAGAAAGGGTCTTTCTTCCACTCTGCACAGCTGACGCTCATCCAATAGTTTACTATTCGAAATCCCTGAACGAGTCCACATAAGATACGGACATTCATAGATGAATAGAAGAGAACACTGAATACATCTCACGGACCACACCCTTACCCGATCGTCATCTTCTCTTACATATATTTTGATATCATTAAGAAGGTACGCTCAATTCGATTGCCTATCACAATGTAAAGCGGGCACACTGCATAAAATGTAGCATACACTCTTTGACTTTGCGAAGAATTAGGTGTCCATTGAAGAAACAAAGAGCATGTTTTCACAATCACTCGGGCGACCTCCAACGTTTTGAAATGCTTTGGGCAAGTAAGAAAAGAGAAATGAAATTCAGTTTATTGCTTCTAACAACGGCCAGCTCGTCTTCATCTAAATTGCTGCAAAGGCCACGAATTACATTGATGAGAAAAGACGCACAAAATTGAGAAAGAAGAAAAGAACCTTTTAGATTGTTCGCAATGATGAAAATGATCGATAATGTGTCTTCATTTGAATTTTGATTCAAGGCGGCCGACAGGCGCTCGCACTATTTTTGTCATTATGCGAATAATGCGACGATGAGGCGCATTGTCCTGCTCAGCGGGAGTTCCTCTTTTCTCTGTTTCTATAACTAGCTCTCTCTCACTGTTTCTCAATCTCTCTTTCTAACTCTTTGCTATCTCTTCACTCCAAACAGTGCCAAACATGCTGTCCTCTCTACCATCTCTCGCCCTTCTTCCCTTCTGTACTGGTGCCACAATGATCATCGACGCGTGCATGTTTGCAGCCTTCCCAATTCTTGGTCTTTTTAGCTCTTCAATGCATATGTCGCCCATCTAGCCTTCATATCTGCCTCGTTCTCCGTTTTAAGGCTGCTGCCCTCGCTCTCCTTTTTCAAGTTGGAATGTAAGGAGAGACTTTATTACTTTGCTGCATGAGAATGAGTCCGTTCCTTGCCTTGAAATAGCGAAGTGGAATGTACAAGGCCACGAATAGGGAATGAGCAGCCTTCAATCGCACCTGTCTTCTTTAAGTCTTGCGCGGTCTCTTATAAAATATGCGCTCTTAGTCTCAAGCCTTGCTTTTCACAAAGATAGTTTCACGTGCTCTCTAAAAGTGCTACAAATTGGTTGAAAGTACTTTGGTGTGTGCATTAATGGTAGGAATCATTTTAGTGGAGAAGGAGCAAGGCAGCAGGGTGATCGAACATACAAAGCAAATGCAGGTATACGTACTTGCTCACTCTCCTAATTACAAGCCAATATCGAATTGCGGCACTTCTATCACTGCTTCATTTGAAATGCAAAACATGTTTATTCTGCAATCGGCAGCAGAGAACAATGTCCCTGTCTACTTTTTAGAAACTCGGCAAGGACTAACGAGAAAGAGGAAATTTAAAGTCGAGAAAGACACTGAGTGCTAATGACTCTCTTTTTCTGTGATAAAACCTTCTTGGCGCATAATTTCTATTTCACTAATCCTTTTTTTAGTGCTTTGATCCCAATTACGTGACTCTTTAGAGCTTTGATCCCTATTACGTGACTTCCAAGACGACCTGGTAAGGTGGTGACACTTTTGTCTTCACATTGTGACTGGTGCCTCTCAGGGAATTGCTTAATCTTATTAGAGGTATATGTAGTATGAAAATTATGCTTGTATTTTTTCTCATTCCCTGAAAGATTGCTATAATGGGATAGCTGCTACTATTTTTGATGTAGGAATGAGGCTTTGGGAGGAAGTTGAAGTGACCGGTCCGTGCTGTCTGGGTCGAACACTTTGTGCATACTCAAAGTGTGCGGGTGGAGGTGGAAATGAAAGGGGGGGAGGGGAGTGCAGACTTTCGCTGTTAGATTCAAATGTCAATAGAAGAAGCCGATGAGGAGGGAAAAGGAAGAAAAAAATGGAATGGAATAGAGAAGAAGGAGTACACTACACGAAAGGGGAAGACGGCGCACCGCCGATTCTTTTTCTTCTTCTTCTTCCTTTTTCGAATGGAAATGATGTTGCAGTCGTCCTTGTGCATACCGGCTCGTATTATCTCTCCATTTTTCAATTTTGTTTGTCTAGATATAATCTTATTTCAATCCCTCCTCTCTTCCCTCAAATCGATTTTGAGTAATGCGTTTTCGTCATGCTCGCCAAATAGCAAATCTCTTGCTACAACGCATTCCTTCCATCTTTCCGCCCAGTTCAAACTATCATCCTCTCTTCTTCTCTTCTCTCTCTCTCTCTCTCTCTGTCTCTGTCTTTCTCTCTCGCCCTCTCTGTGAAGGTCTTAGATGTCATCTCGTGTAATGAATATTCTTCGCTAAAGTATGTATCGATCCGTGGCACCATCCCGAAGGAACCCATAAAACATTCCAGAGATAAGAGCAAATATGCCCTGAAAACAGTTTTCAAGAGTTGGCTGGCCACCTCAAAGTAGAAGTGACTTTGATTGCCACGCAGCCTGAATCTGTGCCAGCTCATGGCTCACGTCAGATTGTGATTAGCTGCCCGTTTGGGAGCAAGCAGAACAATGAAGTGATGATAGACTGATTTAGATTGCAAGAGCTCTCTCTCTCTCTCTCTCTCTCTGCTCAGATCTTTGCTGGACGTCTCTCTCCCTACCTTTCTCTCTACTCTTTTCTCTATCCCCGACTCCCTCTTTCCTCTTCAATGACTCACCCTTCTCCATCTGCTTCTATTCTTCATTTTCCTATCTGACCCGAGGCAATCCTAAGACAATTTGCTGATGCATCTGCTTACGATTGTATGATTGAGTTAGTGAAAGCAGAGAAAGAGGGCGGAGCAGCACGGCCGTTGCCTTTTCTCTTTCTCTCACTCTCTCTTTTCCTTTATCTCTATCTGCTTCCATCTCTCCTTCTCTTAATTCTCTGCTCTTTCCAACTTCCTCTTTGTTACTCATTTTTGCCTCCTTTTGCACTCCTCGATCTTGCTTTCTCTCCCTCCCAATTGACCTTGTGATTGTTACCCTTTTTTCGTTTTGCTCTTACCCACCTATTAGACGTAGCCTTGCAGCAGCCTATCTTACTATAACGTCACTTTTCTAATCGAGATCAACTTTTCAACAAAAGTGACTTATTTTCCATATTTAAGTGCGGTAGTATTCTTTTCTCGCTGTTGAGAAGCATTTGCCTTATCTATTCGTTATATTCTTTTTTTTTTGGAATTTGTGTCCTATTTTCGTCATCACCTTTCAAAATGCCTCTATATCTCTCCCTTATTCTCTCTCTCCTTTCTCTCGCTGTCCTCATCTCTCTCACTCTCTCTCCCTCTCTCATTCCTGTGTCTGCTCATTCATCCGCTCGCACAACCGGCCAAACAACATTTAGTTACGCGAAGCCATGAATAAAATGCCCCATTTTCTATTTGGCTTCAAACGGCGTGTAATAAATGGAATTGTTCGTCATCCTATACTGCCTCTTTATAGTCGCACACAATTTCATTTAATGGTAAAAAGGTTCGCATTGCGAATCAACTCATGTATATAATTGAAATAACCTAAATTGGTATTAATAATTATGTTGGTCTCTTTCGAACTTCACAATATCATGTCGTCGCAAAATGTAGCGGTTTTTTTTTGAAGAAAAATTCTATTACGGTAGCCGAGATGCAAAATAAATTAAATTACATTCGCCGAATGAGGAACGGTTGTTCGTTGCGTCGACATGCCCGCTAAATTTTCAGGAAATATTTATTTGAGCCCGAATATCTCAGTCACAAGCATGTTCTCCATTTACATTTATTTTTAAACCAGCACGCTGCTAACACGACTTTCCAATAAATAATAAATTATTGAGAGTTAAGCTCGTATTATTTCCATTATTTTCACAGCAAGTGTCCGCGCAGTCGCCTTCTTCGCTCGCCTCTAATTTCCTTCCTTGCATACATATTCCGTGAGTGTCTGTGCCAGGAGAGGGAGAGAAGCAGAGAAGCAGAAAACGATTTTAAAACTTTCTACCAATAAAATGAGTGGTAAAGGGATGAGAAAGACAGACAGAGAGAGAGAGAGAGAGAATGAGAGAGAGAGAGAGAATTGAGGAACTGGCAGCTGAGCGGTACCTGTGTCTGCATGAGAGTGCAAGCCTACTCCAGAGAATGTGCAGAGAGTAAAAGATGAAAAGTGCAGGGTCTAGAAGAAAGAAGACAGATCTGCAATGGGAGTAGAGAGCGTGAGGGAATAGTGAGATAGAGAGGAAGTGAGACAGAGAAGGAGTGAGAGAGTGGAATTGGAGTAGGAACGCACTGGACGCCTAGCCGGACCGTGATTCAGGGAGGTCAGAGGGGAGAGATGGGCGGGCTGCCGAGTGACCAATGGAGAGAGCACACGGAGAGTGTACAATTGAGGCAGAGACGGAACGAGTGAGGATAAAGATGGAGAGATAGAGAGAGAGTGTGTGTATGTGATGAGGATGAGAGAGCAAGAGAGATGAGGGGTGAGAGAGAATGAGGCTGCTGCAGCGAGGCTTGGGCAGAGCCACTGCGGACGGGCATGCTGGAGGGCGGTCCCTCGCTCGTCTTTGCACCCGGCTGACCAGGCACAAACCACGCTGACACCAGACACCTCGTCATGTTTCTCTCTCTCTCTCTCTCCCTTTCCCTATCCCACTCTCTCGCACTCTTTCCACTCTCTCAAAATTCACTTTCGTTCTCTCGTCCTCTCTCCCTCTCTCACCCCCTCCTCCCGCACCATAATATCTTCGTTGACCTAGCAAACAGCGACTATTCAAATGACCTCGTCCGCCACTTCAGAATTCACTTAACTTTTGAACTCGCTATAATTTGAATTCTTGAACTGTTTGATAAATGTACATAAGCTAGCCATGTAGTCTTCTCTCGAAACGCCTTCGAGAGTCATCCAAAGCGCCCTACAAGTATTTCATTTATTACATACTAGACTCGTTTTCCCATCCCTGACGATTTCGCAATCCACATTTTTAAGTCTGTAAGAGCACGGGCAAATGACTCAGATACATCGAAAACTAATTTTTTTTTTAGAAAAAAAAACAATTTCGTATTATTACAGCCCATGGCTAATATATTGTTCTGCAATCAAAAGCATGCTTATTCATTCATATGATTCGCTGTCGAAAAGTTTTTTAACCGAAGAATAAATAGCATTTTGTATGAGACTTAGTGTTATTTGAATGCCGACCACTTCTCAGTTTGACGTTAATTGGTCAATATTTTCTCTCTTCATTTGAAGTCTATTCACGCAATATCTGTATATTGACTGCGAGAACGTAATATGCGATAGCGGTCCTCGACTATTGAAAATCGCAGTGTTATGTATAATAACATCACTCTGTATCTTACACTTACTATTTGCCTTTAAATTGAATGGATTATATGGAGTTCCCGTCTTCACTTCCAGCTCGCTGCTGTAATTCATTCCCTTTTATAGCGTATAGCCGGACTTCATTTTGCGTTCTCTGTCATTTTGACATACGAAGACCTCAGTACAGAATTTTATATTATGCAGGAGAGAGTGAAAGTCAGTTGTGAAAGACAGAGAAATGAAAAGGTGAGAGTATCCAAGACAGAGGAATGGCATAGAGTGAAGAAGAGAGTGAGAGATTGCCGTGATTCCTTCACCTTTTTTAAATGCATAAGCATTGAGACGGCAAGCTTACATACGTGGCAATCTTATAGCCGATCCAGGAATCATCCGGCTTCATGCAGACGACGCTGAGTTCTGCCAGATTTGTGCCATGCTTATCCGAGAAATTGAAGTCTTTCATTTGAAGTGTAAATTGATTAACAGTGTTGATGTCTCTCTTCGCAGAGAATGACCTAGACACTAAAGTGACCAGTTTGGGCTCGGTTCTTTTGATCTCCATTTCTTGATTTTGTGTTTATCTGGTAGATTTTGTCCGCTTCCTGGAGCCTTCCCTCGCATGTGCTTTCTCCTGCCTTTTCTCGCTTCTTTCGAGTTCTATCTTTTTATGAATGTGCCTGTGCGAGTGTGCTTACGGTGCGGTGCAAAGACGCGGTGGGCTGCCTGGACATCCGAATTCTTCTCTGCTCTCGCGATCTCCTTCCTTCTCTTATTCTGTAGTCTTTCACTCTCTCTCTTTTCCTTCCATTATATTCTATACAACCTGATCACGCTCCGGTCTCTCTCGCACTCTATCTCCCTTCCGTTGTCACTATCTTTGTTTTGTCTTCTCTCATTTCTTCGGTTCCCTCTCTCTCTCTCTCTTTCCTTCTCTCTCTCCCTCTCTCTTTCGTTCTCTCGATCTCCTCTATTCTCAGCACCCCTTCCACCCTGTACTTGTGCAAACAGCACACGATGACTTGACAGTGGTGGTTGTCGGTTGAGGGGGGTGCTGTGTATGTCCGGTGTGAGGGCTTGAGGGTCTTGGCGCCCGCGCCAATAGACACCTCTTTTCCGTAGTCTGTGGTGGGAGCAGCCGAGCCGTCTTTATCCTTCGTTCTCGCTATTTCCCTTCATATGTATATCTCCATGTCTCTCATATCTTTCATCTCTCTCCTTTTCTCCATTCCCTTCAATGTCCCACTGCTCTCTGCTGCCTTTCTATGCATCAGAAATAGCTGATCCCGGATTCCCTGTTCTTCGCGGATCCAATAATCGTGTTTTGTGTTGGATGGACCCTGATTTCTGCTGATTTGAGGGATGTGATGCGAGCCGATCGATTCCAACATTTTACCTCGATTCTTTTATTCCGCTTTGTCTCTGTCTGACTCTGTCTCTCTCCTCTCTTATCTCTCTCTCGCATTCTCTTCCGTCACCTTCCCTCTCCCATTTTCCTTTCTCTCTCTCAAAACCTATCTCTCTCCTCCTTTCCCTCATTCCTCGACGCGGAAACTGTGCACACATGCATTGTACATACAATCGTTTTGTGCGTGAGAGCAGCCTTGGATGATGACGCTTGCTTGAGCTTTGCTGTCGAAAAGAAGTCGAAGAATTCAAACTAAAGGATGGAAGAATTAGATAGAAAGGATGCAGATGAAGAGAGAACCGCTGATTGTAGGGCGGCCTGGAGTACACGATGCGAGACGACTCCACTGGAGACTCCTCCTCCACTCCGGATGCCTCTCCTTCTGCAAACTCCACTGGCTCCAACTCTCACCACAACTTCCAGGTGCGACTTTCTGATAATATGGCATTATATCACTTTCCACGTCTTGGTCTTGTCCTTATCTTTTGATCACACCATATGGTTTCCCTTAGCTATCTCTCTCTCTGTCTCTCTCTTTCCCGGTTACTTCCTCACTCCCCCTCTTCATCTGTTGCCTAAATCCCCTCTTCCTTGTAATCGTCAGAGGGTCCGTGTCTCGCTTGCATAAACAGCAGTGCATTTAAATAGATGTGAAAACGTATACATGTCACACTGGAACTTTCAGTGATGCTCATTGTCGATTGAGAAAAAGAAAGCCGAGAAAATGGAGGACAAAAAAATTTGAAGAGGCACCCGATCAATGAATTCGAAGTGAACTACGCCATCTTTGAAATTGCCTTCCATTTTTTGTTCTTCATTGCAGCTTTCACATAGAAGCTTTCTTTCGAATTTGCAGCCTCTCCACCCTTTCGTCCCAAATTTCCGTTAAAATTGGCACGGAAATTCATCTGCTCTTTTCCATCATTCAAAGGGAACCTGGGCTATGATTTTTTTTATACGGTAACGGTCTATGTTCTAGTTCTGAGAGTATACCATCTACTATCCCATTTAGTTGAAGGTTTTAATACTAAAAGTTAAAAACAGAGTCGTTAAATATATTTATGGTTGAAAAAATCCGTTTTTGAATGAAGAGATGGGAAATGAGAAAGATATTGAAGGGAGGGAGAGGGAGAGAGAGTGTGTGTGCATGAGAGAGAAGAGTGAGAGTTCCTGCGGAGAATGGGTAGTCGCGCAGGTTGTTCGAGAGGAAATTTTATTGTTGAATTGTCTCGATGTTCGTCAGAACAAGAAGAGTAGCGGTTGCGGGGCATCACTCAACCTGGTGTCGGGAAGGAAGGAAGATGACTGGTTTAGACCAGGAGGAAAACTCCCTCTACCTCTCTCTCTCATTCTTTCTTTCCTTCTCACACTCTCTCTACTCTCTCACTCTCATTCTCTCAGAATCTACCTATCTAATCGTCGTGGCCATTTGCTCTCTTTCCTTTTTTCCTCCTCACAAGACCCGGCGCCGCTCTCCTTGTTTACCTCTAAATTTATGTATGTGTATTTCGGCGAGGAGTGTGATGTGTGCATGTCCGAGGGGGTTCTGTAGCCAAGGAGGAAGGAAGGCGAGCAGAGAGAGAGAGAGAGAGAGAGAGAGAGAGAGAAAGAGAGAGAGAGAAAGTGAGGTAGAGAGTGGTCAGAGGTGTCAGTAGGCATTCCCTCCCCTCGCAGTGCTGCCTAATCTCCATCCACCATGCAACCACTGAGCCAACCTGGCTGACCTCTCGAGTCTTATATGGCATGCACTGCTAGAACGGCCACTCCGATGGCACTTCCTCGCAGCTTCTCTGCTGTCTCTGTCTCACCCCAATCTCTACTCTCTTGCAAATGGCTAGCACAAGCTCAATTGCGTTCGAATGACACCGACTCGCGAACCTTATATTTTCTTTTTTATTCCTATTTGCCCTGTAGCAGCAAAAGGCAGAGAAAGAGAAAGAACAGGAGAGGAAGGGAGACATAACAGTTGCAAACCGACTGACCCGATCGCATTCTCTATCTCGCTCGCTCTCTTTCTGTGGCTGTCTCTCTCTCTCTCTCTCTTGCGCTCTCTCTCATTCAGGCTGCAAATTCGTTTTTCACTCTTTGTCTCCTCTATTTCGTTGACCCTTCTGCAGCAGTCAATGATTTCTTCGCTAATAGATCGTTTCTAAAATGCCTTTAAACTCGAAAGGATAATTCTTGTTGAGCGGAGGGACCGCCCTTCGACGAAGAAAGGCGAAATGCTCAGGCACGTAATCGTATATTCGATGTAATTGCATATTTGCCCTAAATTGTAGTTCTTGTGCGCAGAGGCAGAGTCGGCACTTTGAGGTGGCTGACTCTGCATTCAGGCCACTTCAATGGATTTGTCCGTGCGCGCCCTTTCTTCGCTCCTTTCAAAAGTTCGGACTCTTTCAAACATCTGCAAATTGTGACACATCTTGAGGAGGACGACGAGGACATGCAGCACGAGCTGCAGTCGGCACCCGACTACGCGCTGCCGGCCGCATCGAACGGCATGCCCACTGAGGCCCCCGCTGCTGCGGCCACCCCTTCGGCCACCACCTCCGAACTCGCCAAGGACGTCGACAGCCTCAAGAGGACATGCACCATTCTTTCACATCAGGTTATTTCTGTCTTCCCCTTTCTCCCTTTCTCCCTCCACCACTCGTTAAATTGAATGACATCCCGAGACGCGAAGGAATTTCGCAACGGAATTAGAGTATACTTATTTAACGGTGAAATTGCACGAAATGTTTGCATGGCCAGCACGACTAGGCGGGGAGGGAGTTTAAGAACGAGAACGAGGGGGCCGCTCGTGTTTAAAGCTTGCAACGCTCGATCAATAGCCGAAAGTATAGAAGAGATGTCTTTGCTATTTACAAGGTCTATTCTTGCATCTCAATCTGGGAGATCTTTGTTGACAATTGTGTCCGAAGGGTGAATGTGAGAGGAAGGACGGGCTAATATGAGTAGGCGAGGAAGGCGCGGCAGGCGTTGCCCTCCTTGCCTCCTTTTTCACGCTCCAGATTATATCACTCCATCTCTTTTCTTTTTTAAACTACATATATACAGCGGTTTAAGTGATGGTGTCTGCGAGAAAGATATAAGGAAAGATATAGGGAAAGATAGAGAAGTAGAGAATGCAGAGCGGGCGAGAGAAAGGAAGTCGGTGTATCCACTGCCAAGTCCATTTCTTTTCTCTGCCGTCTCCAGCTGTAAACGAAGAATTGGAAGAAAGCCCGCGTAAGGGAAAAAGGCGAATGCCATTGACCTTTGGAGGGTTTGGTTGGATTGAATGCTGAAGGAGGATGTCGCTGTGAACCTTATCAAAACAGACTGACATACAATATTTGATTGATTTTGAGGGATGCGACAAGAAATTGAATGTAAATGGCATGGTGGAGATAGGGCACCATCGCTATGCTTCATTCATTCCTTGTCTTTCATGAAAAAGCAGGTGAAGCGGCCGCTGGTTATCGAAGCGCCTCTTCTATTACTCGATAGAATCGCGCGTGCTCTGCGGAAAGTGGTGTTGAATAAGTCATTCTATCTCTCCTACGAAAGAAGCGAGAGAAGGAACAAGAAGAGAGAGAACCATCTATAAAGAGAGTGAGAGAATAATAAATTGAGCTGCCGAGAGGTAGAGAGTGAGAAAAGAGAGAGTGAAGAGAGAGAGAGAGAGAGAGAGATACGAAGCGATGGTTTCCTCCTCCTTTACCCATGACAATCACACATGCAATTAAGAGTCAGCACGCGAAATAGGATGGCCGGGCAACAACGGTTTATTAGTGGGCTTGGGACATGTAAAGTCGGGGGTGGGTGGGCAGACGGTCAATTGTACAATACTGGATAAGGAGGGGATGGTAAAAATCAGTTCTAAACAATAAAAATGAACTGTATTCTGCGCTGCCCTGCTACAGTTCACGACTGAGTCAGCATTTTGAGTGCTGACCGTGAGATCAAATGAGAGTGAGGTACAAGGGTTTGCTTTCAGCTGAACATGATCATGGGCGCTCTCCGAGTGCCTCGCTGTCGCTGCACGACCTGTGAAGAGTGCGTCGCTCGACTGCAGCCCCTTCCTTCCTCGCACATCCAACCATCGTTCCCTCATCATCCCCCTCCTTGCCTGCCTCCCTTCGTCCTCCGGCCTCTCGTCCCTCCGACTCATCACATCTTGTCACCACCGTCGGCCGGCGGCGTGCCACAGAATGTCCCCCACCAAGTGGCTGCCCCTCTCTCGTCGTCGCAGCCGGTCGCTACTCTCCCAGCACAGCAGCACTCGAATGCTGAACACAAGCACGAGGCGGTCGAAGAGACTGACAAGCAGACTGAGGAGACCATTCGGATTGAGGATGAGGTATGTATAATGAGTTTTCATCGATTACGTCATATATGCTTTCTACTACCATTTTCATATATGCATATGTATGTTTAGATAATATCTATATAATATATATATATAATATACGTATTTATAAATTTAATTATTGTTTTTAGCCAACAAAATTAGCGCCCTCCTCGGAGACAAGTGAGAGTGAAGCAGCTGCCAACGCGCTGCTATCACAGCTCTTCCCCGGTGGCCTTCAGAACATCTCCAACCTAGCGGCAGCTTCTGCCTCTCCTGGTGCCGCTGGAACTCCTTTCAAGCCTTTCGGTGGCGAACTCTCTTCGCATTCTCTGCCCCGTGAGTTCATCTCTTCTTGCGTTATGGCTTTGACTGCTAAAGTTTCGGGGATCAATGTACATAAAAGCTTCCAAAGTGATGCCGACTTTCTCGTTAGTTTGCCTTCTCCTTCCACTGTTGACCACTCGGCAACTTTTCCTCTGACCTGTTGGATGTTGTGAGGCTCGCGAGAGCTGACCGTTCTTCATCCCCTCACTGGGTCTCTCTCTTTATTTATTCACTGGACCTCCTGCTGGTCTCTTTTTCTCTTGTCATCCTAAGACTCTGACTCTCCTCAGCTTGCCTTCTGTCTGAGTGCCTCCAACTTCTGCGTCTCTCATCTGTCTTCTTACTCTCTGACAATCTTCTGCTTACCTTCGATTTGTAAAGCTCTAATGTCTGCAAGCTCTCCTTACATTTGAATCTCTAGCATTTTCCGTCGTTCTCCACTTTCCCTTTCCTTCTTTGCCTATTCTGCGTATAAGTATGCATTGAACTAACATAGATTCAATCAGCCTCTCTCAGCCTGTTTGGTCGGCGTCGAATAAGGGGACAGAATGCGCAGCACAAGCAATATCTATCTTTCTATCTATGCCTGTGCAAGTCACGAAGCGATCAGCTTTGCTCTACAAGTTTGCCTGGCCGGATATGCATAACATAACGCACCCATTTTCCCCGTTGATACAAGCACACTTTCCATCACGCGACCATTCAAATGCTTGCGAATGAAAGTGGGGAAACGGACACACAAATTCATACTTTTATTACAATCAAAAGGAGGGTACCGTCATAAAAATATCTTTGTATATGCATACATGCATATGCCTTTCTCGTGCTGTTTTCGTTGTGGGATTCGGGTGCATTTTCGAGAAGTAGCACTTAGTCTTTCTGCAACGGTTTTTGTGCTGGTAGTGGCGATTCTGTATAAACATGAATATTACGAAAGAGAAATTCGCATGTAAGTACTCGCCGTGAGTTGTGCTGCTTTCACTATCAAAATACTCTGAACTCTATCTCTTCATCCCACTCTCTCGTTCTGCTATATTCTCTCTCTCTCTCTTTCTCTCTCTCTCTGTCTCCCTCTCCTTTCTTTCTATCTTCTGTTCTCTTTCTGCTGTCCCCTTGTCGGAATTGCATCTTTCTTTGCAATGGCACCGCCATTCGCATGCATATTTAAAGTAACATCATATATGAGGGACAGCGGCATAAGAGGGTACAGGAAAGGGAATGAAAAGGCTCACATTTCGCGAGCAGCATCAAGCAGACTCTGCTAGGGGTCGAGCAAGAAACCTCCAAAGACATTCTACGGATGGAAATGGAGAATTGCAGGGTTTCAATTTTTTAACATGGAAAAATATGACATATAACGCGTTAGACAAAAAAGAACGCTAGCAGGCTATAGTGTAGCACATATGTAGATAATATGCCATTGAATGAAGATAGAAGAGTACAAGAGTTCATTCTTTCTTGCAGCACCGTCGAAGGGTGGCCGAAAGTCGAAGTACTGCACGCCGGAAGAGAAGAAGCTCGTGGCAGAGTTCGCGAGAGTTCATGGCGCGGCCAATGCAGCACGCAAGTTCGGCATCCCTCCTTCCGTCGCCGCGTACTACCAGAGGAAGGAGCAGAAGCAGCATCACCAGCCGTCTGCTCTGCATGGTAAACTTCTCTCTCTCTCTCTCTCTCTCTCTCTCTCTTTCTATTTCTCTTTTCCTTACCTTTCTCACTCTTTCTCACTCTTTCTCATTCTTTCTCTCTTTCTCGCGCTCCTCCTTTTCTTTTTTTCTTTATTCTAAAATCATTTGACTACCATCGCTTCACAGCAACTAAGAGAGTTTCAAGCGGTTGTCTCTTCAGCGACACCGCAACCTCTGGTGCTGCCCCCACTGGCGACTTCTCAGCCATCGGGTGCACCTGCCACTCCAGAAGCGGAGCCAGCTGGAGTCTCCGAAGACTCGACCTCCTCGCCACTGCTCAACGACATTAAAATGAAGGTGCCGTAATGATGATCGGCTTTAGTTAATTTACGTGACATGTTGTTCACCGTCGGTGTTTTGTTGCTCACCGAAGGAGATTCAAATAAAATAGTCAGAGTTGCAGTTGGAGCAGCCGTCCACTCCAACATTCCTGCGAGGCCGTGGTCGGGGAAGGCCGAAGCTGATCGGAGATGAGTTGGATGCCGAACTTGTCGATTACATGGTCCAGGTCAGTCTCGTCCCTCTTCCTTAAATCAGCTATCGATTATGTATTACTCAGCAGGAAATGGCATGTCAGATTTTAGAATTGGTCTTATGCTTCCCTTATCTCACTATTACATCTCATAGCCCTCATTTATGCGGGTCCTGTTACTATTTTAGTTAATATCGATCGGACAGTCGTTATCGCTTCGCATAGTCTTTTCCCTCTCCTTGAAGCGTTTCCAATACACATAAAGATAATGTGCATCTTAGCCATTTAAATGTGAAAAATTTTATGAGGTTATCTCCTTTAGTTCGCCGACCAAGACGGTTAGAATGTAGTTTTGCGCAGGTGATGGCTCTAAGAAATAAGAGACGGAGGGTATTTTATGACTGACTGTGGAAAGCTAGATAGAAGATGGTCTTAACCTTGTCATTTAATATAAGCGGGTGAGAGAACATGAGAATAAGAGAGTGCAAGAGAGTTTGAGAAAGAGTGAGAGATTGGGAGAGTGCAGGAGGTGTGCGAGTCAGGCCACGGACAGCGACCCTCTTCTTATATTTCGTGTATTTACGAAAGGCCGGGGAAGAAAGGGAGGCGACCTGCCTTGGCCCTTCCTTCTTCTTTTGTATGCGCGTCTCACTGACTCGGAGAGAAAGAGAAAGAGAAGGGGAGAGAGTTGAGGCAGGCATACATTCATAGATATACATACATACATATATGCAGTTGCCGATCGATTCATTCATAAATACGCATTTGTGTATATGTGTCTGTGGATAGAATTGGTGGTGGAGGACGGGGCCGCGTGGTGTTGGCTACTCAGAGAGAAAGAAGAAAAGAGAGAAAGAGAAAGAGATAGAGGCTATTCGTGGCGAGAGAGTGAGCGATTGGTTGAACAGAGAAATGGGTTTGAGGGGATTGGGCAGGGGTCGGAGGCCATGCCATTTTGTTGTCTTCTCCTTCCGTCGCCCCTCTCTCTAATTCTCTCAGTCTCTCTTCCCCTCTCTGTCTCCACTCCACGTTCACTCCCAATCAGAGTCTGCCCTCCTCTCGTCATGCAGGTCACAGCGTCGTCAATAATTATTATATTTATGCGAGGAGGGAGAGGCGGATTGAATGAGATGGCCCAGGCGAATGACGAATACGAGAGAAGAAAGGCGTCCAGAGAACTCGGCGTCTCCATGTGATTAGGGAGGGATTGGGAGGAATTGATTAAGATGGGATTGATCGACAGCTCCCACACACTCGTTCCGTCTGACTAACCATAAGAGACCTTTATGGCTAATGCCTTTTACATTTCATAGTAATCTTACAGCGATGCAAAGAAGGGTCACATACACTTCTGAAAGAAACTAATTTAAAGAGCGCATGTGAAGAGATTGCAAACTACCTTCGATTTATTATTACGGCCGGGGCTGCACTGAAAGCGAATTTATAAACAAAGTTATTTTGGAGCAAGATCAAATCACTCGTCTTGTCACAGCTGTTCTCCTTTGGTGTCAAATCTATCTATTCCCCTCTTTCTCTCTTACTCTCTTTCAGCCACTTTATATTTTCTCTGCTCGCACTTCTTACTCTCTCATTTGCATCTGGACTCCAATTCTGCGACAATATCTCCTTCTTCCCATCTCCATCACTCTTCTTAATGTTAGAGCATCCCCTTCGTCCTCCGCTGACTCTCTCAGCTTAATACTATTCAGAGAGAGCTATGAGCGTAATAAAATGTATCGACTTGCTCTATGGAGACAGAGCGAACAGGCGGTAGGAATGCTTTGAAGACGGGTCATTCGATTCCCTCTTTCATTACAACCATTGGCAAGTATTCATAACTCAGCAGGCATTACCGGGCTAATTCAATTCTATCAGAAGTTAATTTCGCTATGACTTCATGTACACATATGTACATATAGAGATCTATGGTCATACCTGCAGCTGATAGACAAGAATCAAAAGAATATATTCCAACGGATAACTGTCACAAGAAATAAAATTGTAGATGCAACAGGGGAAAGCAGAAGGTGAACAGTTGCAGGTGAAGCAGGCGAACCCTCGGGGACACCTCTCGGCATCCCAGGCTCTCGTCATAGCGCGCGAGTACATCCTGCATAAGGCTCCCGGGCTGCTCGAGGAGCACGGAGGCAATATCAAACTCAAACTGACGTGGGCCATGAAGGTTTGCATTCATAACAGCTTTTACCTATTGTATCCTTTATAATGATTCAAAGATTCTTAAAAAAAAAAGAATTAAAGAATTTTTTTCAGAGAGAATTTGTTGTCAAATATGCAACAGCAAAAAAAAACTAATTACAGCTTGTGTCACGAATCACGGAGCGACAAAAAGAGATCGAGCTGGGTCTGCCTGCTGGCAGCCTCTCAAATATGTCCAAGTCGCATCTGCAGAATCTGCCAGGCACGAACCTCGTGGCTGACATGATGGCCCAGAACATTCTCTCGCAGCACCTCTCCAATGTCATCAGCCAGATTGGAGGCGCGCCCAGTCATCATTCGGATGCTTCATTTTGGGGTTTCTTCAACACAATAACATTGCTGTCCCATGCCTGTTGTGCAAAGAGCGGAAGGAGGAATATGCTCGTGTTCCTTGCAGGATCAACGACTCCAGAGATTACAAACGTCAAGGAGTTGACACTCTCCAGTACACGCATGGCAACGGATGATGGCGAGGATGGGGCGACCGGGGAGATTGCAGAAAATGGAGAGATGAGTGATGGGACTGCCGATGTCGACGGTAGCTTTTTGCTCTTCTATTTTTATATCTTCTCTTTGTTAGAAAAGCTCGTCATGCTTTATAAGCCTTATTATTCGCATATTAAAAATATTAATTTGAGGAGATGACCAAGGGGAGGACGGCGAGACGATGGAGGAGGCAGCGTCGCCCGAAGGAGAGGAAAGCGCGGAGAACAACGCCGTCCCCGGTCTAGAAGCCGCTCTCTCGCGACCCTTTGCCTTCGCCAACACGGCATTCTAAGTCGTCTTAGTCTTCTTCTTCTTCTGCATTACTTCTTGAGTGCTCCTCACTCGCTCCTCTCAGATGTCATGTGTATGCATAAACTCAAGTCTTCGTGTTCCTTTCAATTCATGCATTTATCATTGCTTTGCGAAAAGTCTTATAATGGATATGCTGCTTCAGAGGCATCGATGTCGGATATCTCCCTTGCTCTTTTGCTCTTCTAAAGTGCTTACTCAATCAATGAGATGGTATCTTTCTTGCTGTTGTCATATTGTGTCTAGAGTGAGAGGCTCACTCACACTCATCGGAGCCAACAAACTGTGTTTACTCCATTTTGCTTTATCATTATGAGTGAGATTGTCCTCAGCTTGATGAGTTCTGATCGAACCTCCCCTACCCTATCTAATATCTAGCTTTTATTATCGATAGACTCGTCCCTCTTCGGCCAGTTCCTCTTGAAATCTATCGAATCGAATTATCCTACAGAGTGTTTCTTGACTAAGAATGAGCAGCCAGTAATCTCTGTAGAGTATGACAGAGACAAGCCTGAATAGGAACGTCTTCATTCGTGAGCCATTCAATTGTCACCAATTTCTGTTATTACTCTCGCCACCTTCATAGATAACCAAGTTATGTTGCCTCCTTCATAAGATATCTCTTCTCCTCTCCCTGGCATGGCCACTTCAACCAAGACACATGTTCTCAATCATCTCTCATTCTCGGCATCATTGCTTTGTACCCGCTTTCACTGTGTGGATGGATGTCTCCCGCTATATCACATCTTTACAATGTATCCTTTAAATGCACTGTCTCACCTCCCTCACTCTCTAAAGCAGCTGAGAGCAACAAGTGCTCCGTTTGCTTCTCGTTTTGACAATCTCCCTTAATCTTCCGCTTTATTATTCATTATTATTAATCTTCCAACTGACCATCATTCTTTTACACGAGAGTCATCCTTTGGTGGAGAAAAGAACGTTTGTATTTATCGCACATATGGAAAATTGATTGACATATGACTTCACTTACCACTGTTCTTGGCGCTAAATGTCCTTTCAAACTATAGAAAATCAACATCTTTTTTTAATTTGTTCCTTACAAGTATCGTTATCGGTAAAGTTTAATATCAGTTTAGCAAGAATTTCCTGATGTACATTTGAATGATATCGAAGTCGCTGGCAGTTTTCAGAAGAAATGTTTGACACAATGTGATCAACAACGCATTTTACAATCAGTAATACATTTTTTTAATTATTAAATTTGGCAAGCAATGAAAATCGACCTTGCAACTGCTGCACCTCCATGTTTTTATATACATACACACATGAACTCTCTGAACTATATTACATATGTATATAAAATTGAAATTGAAAACAAATTGGCTGTAAAATTAATAAGGTTAATTAGCTGTGGTGAAAAATTCAATGTCAGTCGGTGGTCTGGGTTCGTCCTTTAATCAGCTCGATGCCTGGCGGCGCAGCGGGCACGGAAGCAGAGCGGGCACTCCGCCACTTGAACAGATTCTGCAGAGAACTGCGTCGTCTGCGATTCCGATGCGGACTCTTCGGGGAAAGGGAGGACGGCGACTCCTCTCTGCAAAGAGGCTCGTCACCAGCTAGCTCTCTTTCGACTCTTTCCAAGTATTACAGAAAGAGATCTCGGCAGAAAAGTCGCTTACGGTTGCCTGGCTATTTCGCCTTCGAGGATTTGACGCCTTTCAGCCATCTCTAATTGTTGCTCCCGGTACTTAAAATCGTTTTAAGGCATATTAACGTTGATGCACAATTTTGAAAATGTTACACTTCTTTTCTAACAATTTGCTTTTCTAATCGTGGAATGAAACTCACCCTATCTTGTCGAATTCTCCGATATTTAAGGCTTAAGTAGACCATTAGCGCAACGACGAGGAAGAATGCGACGCCAGAGCAAACGAGAATCGTTACGCGATGGGAGTTCTCAAGGGCATTAGAAAATGGTGATGAAAGGAAAGTGCGGGAGTGATTACCGTGTGAGTGGCGACAACCCGTGGAATCTTGTGGATCACGGGCTTCTTGACGACCTTGCACTCCGGATAGGAGCTGACATGAGAGCCAGGGATGGGCGCGCAGGCATCACAATGGCGACCAGTGTACCGCTTAGAGCAGATACACGACATTGACCGATTCTTCATGTGTCAAAGAGTCAGATGTCATTTCAGTCAGAGCGGCGTGGCATGGATGGTCGCACCCGCAAAGCCGTGGTGGCAGATGATTCGATGGCAGTAGTCGCCTTCCCAATCTTCATTGCAAATGCATCTGTATGATTTAAACTTCCTCTTTGATTACATCTGCTTTTCTAACCTTCCATTTAGTGTCTTGCAGATCACACATCTGCTGGTGAACTGGCAAGTTGGCCCGAAAAAGAAGCCAATACACTCGCAGTGACTGCCTTTCCATTCGCCTCTATTGTTACACTCAAAATATCATATGAACGTGAATCATTGTATGTAAAACTGAATAATATCACTCCCACAAATTTTTCAACAACTAAGGCTGTAATGAGATCGTTTTACGAATAGATTTTCCGCTATGAATCGAAAATTGGATGAATACCTTATCGCTCAGATGGAATTCGCATAAATCACCCGTCCATCCCTTCTGGCAAATGCAAGGTCGATTGAAGAACAACGAACGTGGATCAAAGCGCTTTCCCACTGACAGGCCGTGAACTGAAAAATAGCTCGTATGATTAACATTTTGTTGTGACAGAGATTGGAGATTCCGTCGGACGTGAGCAAATGATGAAATGAAAGTGAAGGAATGGTTTGCTAATTCAAAGTGACAAGGTTTCAATGACAAAACCTGTTTCCCCGCTTGAGAGAATGTTAAGTGTTACGCGATATGAAAAGGTCAACATTCTTTACAGAGAGTTTGCAAAATTGAATATATGTGCTTCATAAAAACTTATTTGACCAAAAACGAAGGGCGTGGTGGCTGGCAATACTCTATGAAACTATTTCCTGTTTGGATTGGTCACTTCCAGCAATGTACCGTATAGTGCTTAGCTTGAGATGCTAACTGCAGATATGTACACACCACAATTGAAGTCCTCGCAGGTCTCCCCGGTGTGCGGGTAGATGCAGTGGCAGCGTCCATTCATCGGCACTTTCTGCATTGCGATGCGGGGTCATCCAGGGCAATGTTGTCATAGACATCTCGCCGGTCACGACCACTAAACTGTTTCCGTTATTTAAATTAAAGAGAGAAAGTATTCTTGAAATTGATATAAATGCATTCATAACCTTTTCAGACTTTCTGAGAACACGTTCGCATTGCCGGATGATTTCGATTTTTTAGGCGAGAGCGCGCTTGAAGTTGACAGCGCGACAACAAAAGCAAGAAGTAAATGAAGTGAATGCCAAATCATCAAACTCAGTCAGTTCTCTGACGGAATCATCCAGTTGACCTCCTGCAAGATATGGTAGATCACTGTTGGCAGAGTCATATGATACATAAATCGTGAACTACGGCTGGCATATTTAACACGAAGCAACAAAAGACTTCCGACAAAAATATTTTTTAATGCCCTTGGCTCTGCTGTGCTACGAGGCCTTTTCTGATAAACAGCGGAGAATTGTTTATCAGTTCGGATGCCAGCGAGCGATTACAGAAGCCAACGAGGAGCGCTCGTCATTGGAGTGAAGAGGAAAAGGCAAAAGGGGAGAGCGTCCCGTGATGAGGCGGCACAAGTAAGAGCGACACAAGGGCACCACTACCACCGATTCATTCTCAGTACCTTTGCTCCCTCTCTATCTATCTCTTTATTTTATATTTCTTTTCCTCCTTTCATCTCACTTTCTCATCCACTCTCACTCTCAACTTCATCTCGCTTTCTCCTTTCTCACCTTACCGCAATCTTGTAGATGTCATGATTAGCGGTCAAAGTTTCGAATGAGATTGGATTAGAGAGGAAAAGGTGAAAGCCGCCCTCTCTTCACACTCTTCAATTTCTTACCCTAATCAATCCAAATTTCTTTTCATTTATTTCTCTACAATCTCTAGCGCCTTAGGCAATCAATGCACAATGATATGTTGAGATAAGCAGAGAAATTGGAGAGGGAAAAGAAGAGAGTTCTTCTTCCTCACCATTTTCTTGCGAATTTATTAAGATGTATGAGAAAGTGGAAAGAGAAAGGCGCAAGGTCACGATCCAATCTAATTTTTTGTCTTATTGCGACATGAGGAATATAATAAAAAAATAAAATAGTCTTGCCGCTATATCATGCATTTTTCTCATCGCTACGAATTTTTACTCGTTGTTAGTTGATTGCTTCAATACACTTCTTGTAGAACTAAGTAGGATGAGAAAATTGGCGAGACCACATTCTAGTCAGAACTCTTGTTCTTTGGGCAATCTCCGACTTACGTTCTGGCTCGTGGATTATTTGCCTTCGAGGTTTCCATATGCTTGAATACTCCCAAACGGTTCATATTTCCGTTCCTGTTTATTGCCATTCTTTCCTAATTCAAAAGTCCTTTCAGATCATTTTTAGCGTTTTTCCAGCGAGCTCTCTCAAAATGCCCCCTTCGCATCCCTGAAAGAGAAGATGTCTCGGAGTGTCTGATAACGGCGTGTGGATCATCCGATCTTGTTTGCATAATAATGATCTTTCGCGCTCCTTCCTGAATTGAGCCCTCCTGTCTCATGTTTCGTCACTAGCAAATAAGCCGACATTTCTCGGCTTCATATGTATGTATCTCATGGAATGCACGTAGTTCATAAGCTGGTTTGTATGCTTTAATATATATACATATATATATATATATATATATATATATATATATATATATATATATAGAGAGAGAGAGAGAGAGAGAGAGAGAGGGAAAGGGGTTAGGAATAGATAGCGAGTGTATGATTTGGTCTTCGAATGGTTGGATGCCGGACACTCGCTCACTCTTCTGTGATGGTCAGCTCACTCCGCAATAGCCAGTAGGCCCACTCCCTTCATTGATTGTGATGGATGCGAGATGGACAGAGAGCGAGAAAGAAAGAGAGAGAGAGAGAGAGAGAGAGAGAGAGAGAAAGAGAGAGCAAGAAGCAGAATAGGCGCGAGCCGCGACGGGTGCCTCTCTCTCTCTCTCTCTCTTCCCTCTCTCCTGCTTCGATCTCCCACGCTGCTTGGCCCGCCGCACTGAACTGGCCGAGTCAGCGTGCTCTCCCCTCCTTACGTGCTCTCTCGACCCTCTCGTCGTCTGCTGACTCTCCTCTCCTTGCACACTCTCTCAGCTCTTCCTCGTCCTTGTGGAGTGTGCGAGTGCACGGCGTGCTCACCACGACAGCAGCAGTCGCGCGGCGGCGAGTAAACTTTGAGCAACGCCAGCTGGAATTCAAGGGTGTGAGAGAGAGAGAGTCAAAGAGAGAGAGAGAGAGAGAAAGAGAGAGAAAGAGAGTGGTAGAGAGACAGGGGGATTGAGAAATGGCTAATGGAATAGAGTAGCATGACCAGCGCAGGCTGAAGCTGCCCTCGCTGCACTTTCCGACATTTCCTCTGTCGCTATGGCCATGAGCTTCCAATTGCACCATTTCGGTTGCTTCTTCGACAGATAAGCTTCGAACTCCTCCTCTATTGCGAGTTACATCGGAATGCCCTCTGCCGCATCACTGTCCTCTGCACCCTCCCTCCGTCCATCTATTCATAATTCATAGGTGTTCCTTCCTTCCCTGAGATCATCTCTAATGCAGATGCGCCCTCGGCAGTGAGTCTCTTCCACCTCGTAATCTTTTGCTATTTCAAGTATACTCTTACTTTCTTTCTCTTTTCACACCTTGAACGGGACATAGCAATTACAAGCTTCCAACGCCTCCTTCGTTGTTCTTTCTCCATTTGTTATGATCGCAGCCAATTTGCACTGACGCATAGTCTACACACAATTCTCGATCACGCTTCTCCCTGCCGTGTTCTCTCTTCAATCCAATCTTACAATAAGAAATGCATGTCGAACATGTGTTGGTGGCGCTGCCTTTGCTTTCTTCTTTCGCTTCACTTTTCTTGTGCCTATTTCACCTTGTCTTTATTTATGTCAATTCGCGTGTCATGCAACTTACCGCTATGCATTTTTCTCGCGCATTCTTGCGTGTTGAGATTACTACTTAAAAAGTTCGGTATATCATTTTTAGACTAAGTGAAAAACTACATGGTATAAATAGAAGAATTGAATTAGTACACACAAGAAAATAAAGCGTTGAGAACGCGTTTTGGCCATATCGTTGGGGTTGAAAGCGTTGAGAATGACGCTTTTAGAGGCGCCTCGGCCGACTTTTTGGAAAGCGTAGACCCCCCAACGCTTTTCAGGTTTGCAAAGCGTTGATCGCAACGATTTTCAGCTTTGCAAAGCGTTGATCGCAACGCTTTTCATTGCAAAGCGTTGCGGAGTACGCTTCCCAAAATTATCTGCGATCGGCTTCTCTCTTCATTACCACTATCATTTGCACTTTCTCTCTCTCTCTCTCTCTCTCTCTCTCTCTCTCTCTCTCTCTTCACTGTCTCTCTCACTCTCTTTCACTTTCTCTTCACTGTCTCTCTCGTTCTCTCTCTCTCTCTCTGTCTCTCTCTTCACTGTCTCTCTTATTTAACAGGTTGTTAACTCTTCCACTTTGTCTAACATTCGTCGTGTTAATGATTTGGAAAAGAAAAAAAAACATTTAGTCACATTAATGGAGATTGAAAGCTTTTGGGTTTTGGAAAGCGTTAGAAATACTCTGCGGCCGGAAAATTGTTTTCTGATAAGTATTGAAATCATATGACACACTAAATATGTATTTAATTTCGTGATATTTTTTGGTCTCCAACTCTTTTAGTTTTGTTTATATTGTTAATTTGACGTAGCTGAATAAGCTACTCACTTCCTCTTTCATCTTCGATTCGACAAGGAAGTCGCTGACCTTTGGGGCTTTCTCTGTCTGCTCATGCAAGTTCCGACCTACGCGCCAAAATCGAATACGGCAAATGTGTTAGCAAGGCGGATCAATACCCTCTTTTCGTCTGGTACAGTGAATGGAGCCTAGTTATACAGCGAAATTGTACAGTGAAGGATAGAAATCGTGGCCTTCTCACTTATTTCTATTTTTCTAATTTTAACTTTGTTGACTATCTTATATTCTATGTGCTTTGCTTTAGAATTCACTCATCGTGGAAGGGTTGAACTTTTACCTCGTACGAATTAATCCTCGCTCAGTTTTTCTGTCTACTAGTCGTTGTTTGACTAATTTCTGTAAAAAATTCCTTGTTCTTTTTGACCTATATTTATTCTATTTCAGAAAAAAATGCCGTTGTTAGATGTGTACCGGGTTTTAAATCTGTGAATAAGTCTCCCTATGCTTGTAAATGTTGCATTCTTGTTCTGTTTGAAGGATTGTTATTTCCTGTACTCACACAAAAATAAACTGTAATATCGAGCTTGAGTCGTAAGGGCTTGAAAATTTTATTCCCTACAATCACTTTCTTCAATTTTTTTTTCAATTTATACGGTGTAACATGGAACACTAGATGTAACACACGTGGTAAAATGAGAAGTAAAAAGAGAAGAAAAGAAAAGAAATAATAATGGAAACTAAGACGAAGACATATGTTTTTTTTTTCGTTATATTCTTCGTCGCCTAACATAACCACTGTTTACTCACTCTCTTCCTCTGTCTCTCTCTCTCTTTCTCTCTCTCTTCCTCTGTCTCTCTCTCTCTCTCTCTCTCTCTCGCTCTCTCTCTCTCTCTCTCTGTCTCTCGGCACTGCATGCTGATCGATCGCATCCGACCCCACTTGAAATGCTGTATCCATCTGTCTTTCCTTCTCTCGCCTTCTTCTCTCTCTCGCCTTCTTTCTCTCTCTCTCTCTCTCTCTCTCTCCTTCTCTCTCTTTCTCTGTCTGTCGTTCTCTGTGCCTGTCTCTGTCTCTCTCTCTCTCTCTCTCTTTGTCTCTCTCTCTCTCCCTCTCCGCAGTGAGCAAGACAATGAGTGCATGTATAATCGCAAAGTATTTCGCTCATTAGCACACATTCAGCAACTATTACTATGCAAATTACCGTTCTCACGCATCTCAAACAACTTACAATTAACAGGCTGTGAATGAAGGCGAAACACAAATCTTCCACTTTGTTTTACATTTGTAGTGTTAATTATTCGAAAAAACATTTAGTATCATTAATAGACATGGACAGAGGGAGAAGAAAAGAGATGAGAGAGAAAGAGAGGCGAGAGAACGAAAGAGAGATGAGAGAGAGAAAGAAAGATGAGAGAGAGAGAGAAGAACATCTGTGCACAAATGACCTGGGGGGGCCCTATCACTAGGTTATCCAATGCCGGAAGGTTCTTGGGTGGGTTGGTGGCCTGGTGGTTAACGTGGGAAAATTGCGCGCGGGGGGTGGTGGTTCGGGTTCGGTCAGGAGCAAAATGTCTTTCTCTCTCTCTCTCTGTCTACCTCTAGGTTCAAGCGACGACAACGACTCCCTACATCGCAACGGATAACAGGTTAGCTAATTAATCGACTTTTGCGAACTTTATTTTAGTTTTATTCTATTTAACTGTTGTTTTGGTCACAGAAGGGCCGAAAACAGTTAAATATGCTGTTCGCAAAAGTGAGATAATTAGCAAAACCTGATCCGGAGGATGGTGGAGGCAGAGACGATAGAAGAGAGAGAGAGAGAGAGAGGGAGAGAGAGAGATAGAGAGAGAGAGAGTGATAAATGAGCGAGAATTAGGCGGTGGACGGTGCAGGTGCGATGATGAGACGAAAGCGTTAGTCTCAACGCTTTGCCCTCACCGAGGGCTTCTAACGCTTTCTTACCCAACGCTTTCAAACCAACGCTTTGAAATGACCCGATTCCTACGGTCCTAACCGTTAGGATTTTCTATGACGATTCAAACCGTAGCCAAAAGCGTAGTTTTCAACGCTTTCTTTTCTTGTGTGTAGTACTGACATATTTTTGACAAAATTTGTTCATCGGCTCATATCGAAGGTACAAAAGCTAAATGCCAGGTAGCGCTAGTGCTTACAATTCTAGGGAAATGTCAGCTTAATATGTTCCCTTCAAATACATTTATGTGTCGACATCAAGGAACGCCCAATATATGTAAATATGTTAATAGCGCCGCCTGCCTAACACTCTGCTCCTCTAAACAATAAGATTTTAGTGCCGCAGTCAATAATGATGAGGTGTTCTTGCATTGCTAGCCATAACGGAGTGTGAAATGGTCATAGAGTATGATAGATTTACGATCCTTGTAAACGATGCTCATTGTGCACAAACAGAAGAAGAAAAATGGGAAAAGGGCTGACTTTCTGATTTGCTCACTCTTCTCTATCACATCGCCGTTCCATTTGCAAGGCCAGAACCTTTTCCCTTTCTCTGCCTGACTCTCTCTCTCTCTATCTCTCTCTCTCTGTCTCTCTCTGTCTCTCTCTCTTTCATTGCCCGTCGATCTTTCTCTCTCTCTCTTTTTCTCTCTCTCTCTCTCTGCATCATCTCTTGCTCGCCTCCAGCACTCTGAAGTCTATCTCTCTCCTTTGAGCAGCTGAATCGCCCAATCGGAGTGTGCGATCTGAGTAGGCCAAGAGAAGGGGGCAAGGGAAGGCATCGCGGGCATCCACCCTTCCATGCTGCCCTGTTTCTGCTTGCATCCCATCCCCCCTCTGTCGGTGGCTAATCTCTCAGATGCCCCCTCTTCTCCTCCCACACTGTTCTGACCTCGTCTCATTCTACTTCTTTCTCCATTCCTCTGTCTGCTTCTCTCTCCACTCTCTTCACTACCTTTTCGGCTCCCTTCCAACCCGGGGTATCGCGTTCAATTTCCTCTTCTTCTTATTCAGTCTTCCATCTCCAGCGGTTGCTATAAACATTTCAACGGAACGAATTCAGCCACCCACATTTTGCCGCGGATACGGAATGAAGAGTAGAGAGGAGGGAAGAGAGTGCGAGGAAGTGAGAGGAAGAGATGCTTCGCTTGTTCTTAAGCACCTCCTGAAATCTTCTCCATTCCTTGTCTTTCCTCTCTGGTCTCTCTTCTTCTTCTAATTCTCACTCCTCTTCTACCACTTGGCTTGACATGTGGCGTGGTGCATTCCTCACTTAGTCATGCCAACTATGATCAGCCTCCCTCTGATCAGAGAGTGAGCCATGCTTCCGGTACATCAGCTCGGTCCACACTCGCTTCTCTTATCCTTCCGCCTCAGGCTCTGATAGTCAACTTCACTCGTTTACTTCCTTCTCTTCCGCCTACGCTCTGAGCAATCTTCTCTATTCCTTCCAATTTGGTCTATTTTAAAGTTCGATAGATCTAAATGGGCCATCGTACTACGAAGAAACATTTAATTTTCTCCCCGTTTTTCATTTTCGTAGACGTTTCGCAGGCGGATGACTTGCTTGGGAAACTTGCTGAGTGTTTTTGCAAGAAGAGAAAACAGAAGGTATGCTTCTTATGCAATTGTGTTGTTATTCATTCACCTTGCTTTTTTCGCGTGTTGTCCATTTGCTGGCTGCAACTGGCGCCGTCCTCTTCCCTCCTCCCTCACTGGTCAATACAATCTGGTCTCTGCCTCTGCCGCATTCCTGGCCTTCCCAAGCATAATGTCATTATTGTCAAGGCCTTTATGTCGGTTTCTTTCAAGACTTCTCACGATCCTCCGCTTTCACTCATCCTGTCCTTTCTCAGTGCCCATTTCATTGCGAGTGCTATGTATGTGCCATTCATATAAGATTTCGGGTGGTCAACAAGACCTTTATGCATTTTGACTATTCCTCGTCAGTTCCACGTATTTGGGGATCGAATATCTTTTAGCTATATTAGAGTAGCAGCCTTCACAAAGTGATTGGCTGAATCCGAGAAAAAAAAGGCTTATCTTAGTGTTCGCCAATTTTTCAGAATAAAACGATCAAAGAATATTGGCCGTATGAAGCATTCTTTGCGCCCGCGATGAAAGATTGCTTTGATTCTTAGCAAGATGTCTGTTTATGGTTATTTTCTGTGAGTTGTAAAAGTGATCGATTGTATGCTATCTGTAGAGGGATGAGTGGAGAGCAAGGAATGGGGGGGGGGGGGTGAAGGTTAGTCTTGCAGTCTTTATACCGATTCTGCCCATGTCTACCATGCCTGCTTTGTGACCTAGGTCACGCGTGTAGCTTCCTTAAGAACGTTTCCTTAGTTTCCAAAAACATTCGCTCCCGATGATATGCCTTTTCATTTGAAATTCCTTTTAATTTGATATTACTTTTAATTTTATATTTGACATTCGCTCTCCCACGGTATGACTTTTAATTCGATATACAAAATAAATTTTTTTTCTCATTAATTTCAGTTCAAGTTTCTCGATGATCATTTCATTTATTCCTTCTGCCGGCCGGTTCTGCTTAACTCTTCCCTCTTGTCCTCTCATCTCTCAATGACCTGTACTCCTTGTGCCTTTCTCGTTCACTAATTTATGATTCTGTTGTGGAAGGCGAGGAGCTCTCAGCCAGAGAAGAAAGAGACTGTCTATCTGCCGCGTCATGAGAAGCTCCAAACCGATCTGTCCGCATGATTCGATGCGTACGAGTGCGATAGGAAGAGGCACGAGGCAATCACTGTACGCTGCTTGTGTCTGGCGCCCCTTTCCTATGCTTCTTTCTTTTGCTGTCGCCTATGCTTCTGTTTCCGCTCTTTGTTTGCCCGGTTGCATTGTCGCAGCCGGCTAGTAGACAGAGGTGGAGAGACAGAGAGAGAGAGAGAGATGAATGAAGAGAAAGAGATAAAGCGAGACAAAGAGAGCAGGTAGAGACGCTGACAGAGAAGAGAGGGAAAGGAAACAGATGGACGGCGGGCTTAATCACTGTATCTTTGGAACCTCTGTAACGTACTCGTGGCATGTGCCGTGGCCTGTGGCTGTCGCAAGCGTCCAATTCAAACTGTTCTCCGGCTTCTTTTTTCTCCTGCGCCTTCTACATGTAAACTCCTGACGATGCCCACCCTCGGCCACCTCACCCATGGCTACTTTCCATTCCCTCCTCCTCCTCGCCATATTCTCTCTCTCTCTCTCACTCTCTCTCTCTACCGCTCTCGTGATCCTCTTCTCGTTTCACACCCTATCACTTTCGCGTCGCCCGGTCATTCATCTACTTCAACTCTGGCCACTGGCCACTCGGCTTTAGCCACCAGGTCTCATCTTTCGCATATCCTAGCACTTTTTGCAAGAAAGTACTTAACACTTTGCTTCTTATCGACTGTCCGAAAGGATAGCAGCATGTGGAAGTATACATTTTCTGATGCGTTCTCTCATCTACGGAGGTCTAATGGGCAACTTGTTTGTGGGCTTCCATTTGTCTCGCGCGTGCGTATTACATACGAACAAGCCGATTTGTGCAGTAGAGGATGACGCGTTGGATGTTTGTGCTTGGCTAACATCCTTCTCACTCTCCGTGTTGCAGGGACTGGTCTTGCTCGCGTAGTGGTAGTTGTCGTCGTGGATCACCACCGACGTAGTGGTGGTCGCTTGCCCGGAGAAGGAGGAGGAGGAGGCAGACAGAGACCGCACCAGAGACGTCGGAGTGGACGGCTGAAGCTGGCGACACAAGAGCCTTGCTGCTCAGCCGGATCGGCTGGCTGCACTGGCCCCTCGGCCTCCACGGCAGGCGGCGCCTCCTCCCTTGCCACGGTCGTCGAAAATCTCCCGCTCACCTACAACATGGAGACGCGCAGTCTCGACACTCCTCTCGATCTCTGCTCTCGCAACTCGGAGTTCGCCTTGCCGAACAGCCAGAACGGTCAGCGATTTTATTTTTTATCGCGAAAATCCAATAAAGATAGACTATTTATTTAAATAAATAGAAACACTTTTTTTTAATTTTACAATACCCTGTTTGCGTGAGTACCGGATGTGGTCATGCACGAACTTGCATCCAGAAGATTGTAAGGTCTAGATCGGTCTAGTGGATGACAGACTAGCCTAGGCTACTAACAACGTGGACCTTCCTTCTTAGGAGTATCACTAGAATAGCCACGCACAAGCGTCGGTTTCGAGTGACACCCAGAAAGGTACACTTTCACTCCTTTTTGCTTCGTACTCACGACAGCAAGAGGAGGACTTCTTGCCAAGCGCAAGCTTCGGTAAGAATGCGCACACGCGCCTCAGGAACAATGATAAAGGAGATCCGCGTTAGTCAGGAAGCCTAGCCGTTCTTGTTCCTGTGTTACGTGAAGAGAAGTCGGCGAGGGGAGGACAGTTATCAGGTTTATCCAAAGAAGGCCCTCTTGCGAGAAAGCAACAATAACAAGCGAGAATGCGAGATGGGAGAGGGACCGACTGTCCGAAGAGTCGACTGGGACTTGAACTGAATGAGTCGGAGACGAGTCAGGAGGAGGAGTAGACAATGGGCGTGGCTTCCCACGATACTCATGAGATAGATCGTGAGAGAATGAGAGAGTGAGGGTGAGAGTGAGACCGTGGGAGAAAAGGTATGGGTGGTCCTTTTAGGCGACCGCCTACCGCGTTGCGTGAGAGAGTGTGTGAAACGTAGAGAGTGGAAAGAAACAAAGGTTTTGAAACAAACGTCGAGAATGATTTGAATCTAGACCTTGAATTAATATAAGACAACATAACTGATTATATAATAATGCGATTAAGCAATTTACTTAACAAGATATTGAGAGTGTTTTTTTTAGTTAAACATATGTGTTTAACCATGTTTCGCGAGAATGAACATTGCTTGGCTCACTTTCTGAGGTTTGTTTGTTGCCGCATGGGGCGAGAGTGGCAGGCTTCATGAGCCTTCATTACACACCCTAGGGCGCGCATCTGTATGAGCAGAAAGTGAGAGAGAGAGAGAGAGAGAGAATGAAAGAGTGAGAAATGAAAAAGAGAGAGAGAGATTGAGAGAGAGAGAGAGCGAGAGAGAGTAAGAGAGGACGATTAAAGAGAGGGAGTTGGTAGGGAGTGGGAGGGAAAGTGCGAAGAGAAGAGGAGGAAGCGGATACTAAAAGGACGTCAGCGCACATTCCAGAGCAAGAAGATATATGGATAGCAGCCGTGTCGTGTCTTGACTAGCGATGACATGTTTTTTTGCTGCTCTTGCAGCAAGCCTTGTCTTTCTCTCCCCCTCTCCTTCTCTCCCTTTCTCTTCTATCTTCCTCTGTCTCTCTCTCTTATCTCATTTACTCGTTGTCTTTTTGTCCTCTGCATTCATACCTCTTCCTGTTTTAAATACTTCCGTTCTCATCTCCTCTATATGTATAATCCGGTGCCAAGCAGATATTCTATGTACTCGCAACACATTGACATCATACAGGATATTAGCAGAACTTCGGATTAAAAATTAAAAGATTGTCCCTTAGCTTTTCCTTCAAGATCAAAATAAAGATCCAAATTTACAAAATGGTTGTTTGTCATTTGCAGGTACTCCTCGAACATTCAAACGAGGCCATATTCGGCGCAGCTCATATGAATCTCAGGAGATTCACCTCAATTTCCCTCGACGGCACGATCCTCGACCGCCATTGGTCAATCGGTTCGTTTTACAACATCCTTAAATAACTTTTTGAATGCAGATGTTCAAATGAACTAAGTTTGCAACTCTTCAGTACGACAAAATATTTTTAGAGAGGCCTCTATTTTTCTATCTTACTACAAACAGTTTTTCATATGTTGACCATAGTGATGTTCTTTCTTGGCGGATATAAATAAACAACAGCTGACTAGGCCTCTATAGCAAGAATGGAAGGAGAGAAAGAGAGAGTGAGAGAGACTGAGGCAGCGGAAGAGAAGCGGTCTGTGGAGCTGAGAGGTCGAAGGATAGAAAGTACAGAAATGTCGAGAGAAGAAGAAGGGCTCGAACTGCAAAGAAGGAAAGAAAATTGAGTTTGAAAGAAGAAAAGGGAAGGTTGACGAGAGAATGGAGAGGAAAGCAGGAGGTATGTTGGCCGGGGCGGTCACAGGCTTTGACTCGGAACGAGTTTTGTTGTCCACCGACCAGACTTGTGCGCATCGCCTGCGGGCAGCTACCGAGTGAATTACTTGAGCTTCTCCTTGCTTCTTTTTCTCTCTCTCTCTCTTTCGTTCACTTTCTCTCTCTCCGACCCTTTCTCACTTTATCTCTCCAGCTTCTTCATCAGATGCCCTTTCTTCTTTCTAAATTGATTGTGAGGTGTCACTCAGTTTTCCAAGTCCCATCTCGTCTATGTCTAAACTTGCGCCCAGAGTTTCGGCTGCCAAGGAGACACTCCCGCTAACCCCTTCCTCTTTCGATGTAATATCCAATGCAGCTGAAGCTTTCAGAAGCTTTGCGCCCACTTCTATTTCACGCATCGAAGCTTTTTCATGCGTTCATTTAGGTGGCAATTCATATGCGGTGTGTGCGAAGTTCTATCTCCATCTTTTTTTATATTTCCGATTTTAGTCGGCTGTTTAGACGTGAGTCTGGGATAGTCGTTATTATCTCACACGCATGCTTTATCCATGGCTACTTCTCAGTAGGAATCTCAAAAAATTTTCAAGCTGCCTGGGTTTTTTAACTTCATCATCTACTTTGATCTAGTGAGTAATGAAACGGTAAAATGTTTGTATGTGTAGGAGAAAAAGGGAGCAAGCACAAGTGGCGAACAATCGATTATCGGAGCAGCGATAGGGAGGAGGGATGCGAGTGGATGAACACGATTGGTGATCTTAGCCACCGAGTGAACACTAGTGCATCTTCCTCTTTGGCCCTTGCTAGAGCAACGCGAGCCTCCCATTGTTTCAATGAGCTGGAGAGATTCTCTCGTCCAATCTCTTCAAGTGCCCTCTCTAATAGTCTCCCCTAATGGCTCATTATTATCCATGTGATAGACAGTCTCCGCTCGCATTTCAATTGCTCCTCATTGTACATTTACAGTACTTGCTTGAAATTGAAAGATGGAAGTAAGCAGAGCGTGGACCGTTTATGGCTCACGCCCTTTGTTATTCATGAAAAGCGAAAGTTGGCGCACTCTAACTGGAGGACTTTACTTGTACATTGCCTATTCACCGCGGTTTCTCGCATGTTTGATCGAACTATAACGAAGCATTCGCGCTAAGACTAGACTATATTTTCTTAATTATTCCCTCGCTCTTCTGGTAAACAAGTATGCATTGCCAGGATCGGGCGAAGATAATTGGCTTCCATTTCAGAGCGTCGTTTGAGGAAGCTCTCTCATCACTTCACTTGGCAGCAGAAGAAGAGCGGGCCGACTGCAGTCTGAGCTGCGCCTCCACCGACACAGGACAGACACCCGATTCTGCACTTGGTCAGCCAATAGTCTCTCCTTGTTGATTACTGGGCATTTCTCATGGAACGATTAGTATGCTCAGGGTATAACCACCATCATTGTTTACAGGAGATTCGGTGTCATCAAAGCGAAGTTCGCTAGACCGCAGAAGTGACGCGTCGGTGGCAGACTGGGAGGATCAGAAAGAAGGGAGTGGCGAGAGCCTGGACGGCAGCAAGGACCAAGTGCGCAGCAGATCGCCCGCTGATCCTCTCTCTTCCCCAGCATGTCTCCAGTCCACTCAGTCTCGGCGACTCATCAACATTCCTTCTATCAACTTCCCTAAGTTAGAGCGTTTATTCGATTACAGGATGTGAGGATTTGTGATTAAGAATTACTTTTATTTGTTTATTTATTTATTTTTTAATAATTAATAATAATGTTGTGTAAAGAAGATTTTGAACTAAAGTCGTTATGCCTTAGGGGTTTCTTCTCTCGCGGCAAGCAATCATCGGGAGGCTCGTGGCGATTGCCGTTCGGCAAGATGAAGGAGAGCAGTGGAGTCGTCCACACCACGGGACTCATCCTGGAGGAGCGGCCAAGGTCAAAGGCCTGCCAATCCACAACAAAACAAGCTCATTTTGCTCTGTTTTAAATTAACACTTTGCAGTTCGCTGCCTGCGAAGCCTGAAGCCGAGGCCACTCGGCACCGAGCGCTTCACCAGGAGCTCATCGACCATGTTAGCCATTATAGCCATGTTCATCACAATGATTATAGAGAGCTTAAAGGAGGGCGATCACCGAAAAATTATGTGATATTTCAAACTACCGCAGCCCTTTGCACTCTCATTCGCGCGTGCTATTTTCACGCAGTGGGTTTCTGCGACCTTCGAAACAGCACGTGAGAATGAGAGTGAGGAATCACAGGACAGACGCGGCAACTCGAATCAAAATTTAAGAAAATTTCGGTGATCGCCCTCCTTTTTTTATTGTAAGTAAAATAAAGCATTTGTCCACAATTATGACGTGGAATAACGGCGTCTCATTTACAGGCAAAGAAGCGCGAGGCGAAGGCAGGGAAGGAGCGCAAGCGGCAGCTGCTCGTGCAACAGAGACTCGAGGAGCAAGCGATGTCTGCGAACCGACTCTGGAACGAGAGCATTCTGCCCAAGTGGGAGGAAATGTCAGATGCATATTTATTTTGTTTCTATTGAATTCCACATTGACAAGGATTCAAAGAGTAACTTTATCCCAACAACTGAAAAATATGGCGAATAGTGGTGCAAGAGTGCAAATGTATGTATGTATGTATGTGTAACTTTTGCATTTGAAGGCGCTCGACAAAGCGGTGCCGTGAGCTGTGGTGGCAGGGCGTCCCTTCGAGTGTACGCGGCCGTGTCTGGTCTCTCGCCATTCTCAATGAGCTCAACATCACACACGGTGGGTCATAATAGAGAATATTACCAAAATCCTTATCAATATGTTTTTTTTGCAGAACTCTATGATGTTGTCTGCAAGCGAGCGCTGCAAAAGTTAGCCGGATGCAGCGGGACAAACTCGGAGAGCGACACAACACCAATATCGGGTGCGTATTCTGCATGTTTGGCCAATTAAATCTTGCAATCGGGTTTAACCATTTTTTTGCTATAGAGAAATATTTTTTAAGAGTCGACGTGTAGTAGAGAAGACTCGGTGGCACAAGTGGAGTTGGACGTCTCCCGAACATTCCCAGCCCTTGGAATCTTTCAGAAAGGAGGGCCGTACAACAAGAGCCTACAGCTTCTTCTCGGTCCATACTCTTTCCGTTTTACATATCGTATGCATATTATTTCTCCTCTTTATTTTGAAAGTAAAAAAAGTGATTACAGCTGCGTACGTGTGTTACCGGCCAGATGTCGGCTACGTGCAGTCCATGTCTTTCCTCGCTGCCGTTCTTCTTCTCCAGATGGAGCCCTTCCCTGCCTTCGTTGCCTTTGCCAATCTGCTCAATGGACCACTTCAGGTTCTTTAAACCCTTTCTTATTCATAAGCTTTCGTATTTCTCTCCCATATCTCTTTATTACAGGTCGCCTTCTTCCGTCTCCAACAGCCAGAGATGACTGAATACTTCATTGCCTTCGATCGCTACTTCGAGCAAGAACTGCCTGAACTTCACGCGCGCTTCGATGAAATTGACGTTCGACCTGACATTTATCTCATCGAATGGTTAGTTCAGTTTGTAAAAAAATTAATTGACGTCTGACGCTAATTATAAGCAATAATGCAATATATATAATAATCATAATAATAATTATTATTATTATTCTTTGATTATTATTATTAGTATTTTATTATTATTATTATTAGTATTATTATTATTATAACTGTAATTATTATTATAATAGCGATAGTTATAATAATAATAATAATTATTATTACAAGGGTATACACGCTGTTTGCCAAATCGCTTCCCTTCGATGTGACATGCCGTGTATGGGATGTCTTCATTCGCGATGGCGAAGAATTCGTATTCAAGGCCGCGCTTGGTACGATTATTTTCTATTGATTTATTCATATAAAAATTTCAGCAATTAATGTCCTAATCGTAAGATAAATTATAAGCAATCTCATTTGAGGCATTCTGAGGATGCACGAGAAGCAGCTGATCTCGATGGAATTCGACGACGTCGTGCACTTCCTGACCCATCTGCCAGACTCGCTCTGCGGCGCCGAGCTCTTCCGTAACATTGAACCCTTCATGCGAAATTATCCCTGCAACTCGGAGACTGCTCGCTCTAAGAAACGATTCCTGCAGGTTAATCTGATTCAAAGCTCTATTTCTTGGTCATTTGTTTTATTATAATAACGCCATGTTATTTTAAGTAACAGAAGGTTTGCATGATTATATATATATATATATATATATATATATATATATAAACAAAGCTGCTCTTCAAATCCCCCTTTCCTTAGATCCTGGCCGACGTGAAGGAGCGTATCAACGGCAGCAGTTGCCGCCACGAAGCAACGGTGGCGTCTGCGGTAGCGGCAGCCTCTCAATGCGATCCCTCCTCTTCCTCTCCTCAATTATCTGCCATTAATTCCAGTCTTCAAACACTCAAGATGTCCAAAAGTCTCAGTGGCTTCATTGGAGATCTCCTCAAGTCATCTAATGAATAGCCAAGTATGCACGATTTCTATACTGCGAGATTTCATTTTCATTGTGTGCACAATATCTACGAGATCGCGGTTGTTAATAAGGGTGCGAAATGAATCGAGTGCATTTCTAACGTTGTCATGTTGAACATCTTTTTTCATTTGACTAGAATACTTGGCCAGTGGTTGTAATTCTGTAGTGAAGAGATATCTTGGGTTCTTCCTAAAATGAATGCAAGAATACAGCTTCTCATTCTACGAACCGATCGATACTATTCTTCTCAGCTCTAGCGCCTTTCATGTTCTCTTTTCTTGCTATTCGTGCCTTTGCATTCCCCATCAGTGATTTCGCAGTCCAATGCTCTTCCTCTTATTTCGTTTCTCTTATTCCGCATCTTCTTCTTCTTTGAAATCCATAATCCGTCTACTTAATTGATGCCTCACTGCGCAGCCGTTGCCCTGATCATGTCATACTTTTCCTTTCATGTTCAAACCTCCACTTTTTTGCTGTTGCTCATATCCAAGCGTTTACAGAGATTCTTGTTTAATATTAATATTCGATATTTTTTAAACCCGCTATTTCTTTCCTTCTTTCTAGCCCATGTAATTTCTCTACGCACTCTCTTGTCGTGCCAGTCTGAATCACGTCTTGACCATTGCAGATTTCAGAGAGAAGCACGGGGAGTCATGACTGTTGCATCCTTAGGCATTCGTAGAATATCAACATAGCAGAGTTGGCCACTAGACAGATTTTTATGCATGTTCTATTCACAGAAGATTTCTTCTCGCCTTCTTCTTCACCATGACATTGTAAAAGTTTTGAGATTTTGAAGCGAAACTTGCAGCTAATCCTCTGAATAAAGGCTTTAATCGTTCATTCAAACGGTTCAAACATTGTTAGTATGTGAGTAATCTGTGAGTGTGAATAAAAATATTGCTGCAGTTTTTAGGAAGAAGTGGGTGTATGAAATGGAGTATAGTTTGTATTCGTAGTGAATGAGTGGGCACGAGAAGCTGCTCTGCTCCTGTGCTTCCAGCCCTCGCTATCATCGGCCTAATCCGCTGCCAGAGAATGGCGCTGCCAGGTATACGACCACTGAGCCCACCGGCACAACCACTGGCTCAAGTAATTAGAATATGCCCGGCCGTACTGCCTGTGAAGGGCATTAGTAAGTGGCGGGCTTGCCACGGTGCAATCAATTCGGGCCTTGGCAGAGAAGCGCAGCTTAAAGTCCAGAGAGCCCTGGTGGATAACGCAGCCAAAGGTAGTCGCCAGGCAGGTAGTAAGTATAATGTGGAATGAGAGAGCAAGGAGAAGGACAAAGAGAGAGAGAGAGAGGGAGAGAGAGAGGGAGAGAGAGAGAGAGGAGAGAGAGAGAGAGATTGAGAGAGAGAGAATGCCCGGCTTATCCCTTCCCGGGACGAGTCCACTTCAACAATCCTTTCCAGGCGGTAAAACAGCTTAATCGCACAATCCATCTTCAGATAATCTCGATAACAATAACAGTTTGTATATTATGACCAAGGATAAGATTTTGGACAGCGCAATATGACTAATCATAGGAAGAAAGAGGATGTGTCAGCATACAGAGACGATTATTTTCTGGTAAAAAGTTTTTTTTTCCTTTTGGAATGCCCCTAATTTTTGGCAGGAACCAAAGTCGTTGGCCGGCACGGCTACCGTATTCCGCTTGTTTGCTTGCGTATGGAAAGGAGTGCGCCCTCTGGCAAAGGCAGCGAGTCTCTTTTGGCCGAGGAGGAAAGAGAGAGAGCGGTTGGCATGGACAGCTGGAAAGAGCGGAGCGAGAGGCCAGCCAATGTCTTCTCTGACATGGCCCTCTGGCTATACACTCGCTTTCTCTCTCTCTCTCTCTATATCGCTCTCGCTCTCTCTCTCTGTCTCTCTCTCCCTCCTTGCCCGTCAGGCACCACTCGCCTACGGTAGGAGATGCAGCTGTGGTCCAAGAAGGCGAAAAAAAGAAAGAGGCACAGCTCATTGTTCCCGTGAATCCGATAGCCGAGAGCTGTCTTCCATTTGTATTGGAGCCAAAGAAAACGCAGTGCCTTCGCTGGCGGCGCGTCTTTCTTGCTTTGTCCATGGACAGAGTACATTCTCAGCCCGTCATTATAAAAAGATTTTTTTCTTCATATATATACAAGAATGTCCAATTTGTAGCGGAAACTTTAATTTCCGTGAATGCAATTATTAATGATCGATTATCAATCCAGCAACCATTTTCGATGCTCGTATTAAACGGCATGGAAAATTCAAATTAAGATAGCAATAAAATAATATTCTAATTGTACCCTTGATAGGGCTCCGACTTTTCAAGGATTGAAGTTATCGTTAAAAACAACGGGAATTCATTCATTGAGACATTGTGTTGCATTTCTTTTCAACTCTCGCCGTCTATACTTTTCTCTTAAAACCCACCCCAGGCACACGTGACACATCTTGACAACTCGTTGTAGGGCTACGCTGCCTGGCCAGGCTCTCCTGTTGCGGATGCCAATATATGTAGAGAGAGAGAGAGAGCAATTCACATTCCATTTTCGACACTGTTACAAAAAAATGTGTGTGTGTGTGTGTAGCAATAACAGACGACTTCTCAGCGGCCCGACGCCTGGGTTTGGGCTGGTTGCCACAGGGAAGAAAGGTGGCGAGAGGAGGAGGAGGTGGATAGACGGGAGAGAGTTGTTATTGTATGTGCCTCTCTCTTTCCGTATCACTCTTGTCTGCCCCATGGCGTCTCGTATGCCCAGAGAGGGCGGCCATGGCTCTCGCTTCTCTCGTTTTGTGATAATCTGGCAGGTCGGGAGGCCGGCCACTTTCTTCGGGGGGCGCGCAATAGTTTCCCACACGCCCGAGGGGGGCGCCGTCGTTGCCCGAGGGAAGGCCAGGGGAGAGAGAGGAGAGGAGGGCCTTGGCTGCCGTGAGGCTGCGAGGGCCACGGCTGCTCCTTCAGGCGGCTCCCTCTCCCTCCATGGAAGGGCGCATCCATCTTTCTGGCGCCATCTCTCTCTCTCTCTTTCTCTCAATGAATTCGTCCTCTCAGTTCTCTTCAGCTCTCTTTCCTCGGATTAAGTCTCAATAACTTCGGGAGGAAGAGTCAGACAGGGGCCCTCCCTTCGACTCCTTTCCGCCTCTCCAAGCAAAGCCGCCCAGCCTCTGCCTCTTTTCGTCTTATCCCTTCGCTGGTTGGCTGGCGGCTCTCTGCGGTATCACGCGAGACAATAAGAGGAGGAGACAAGTGACTAGGGCCCATCTTGTTATCTGTTGAAGCGTGCTTCTTCTCTCTTCTTTCAGTAGCACTCTGCCACCTGCTGGTCCCCTTCCTCTGCCATCTTCCGTGTTTCCATCTCGCATCGCATCGCACTTTCAGTGCACTAGACACTCCGTCTAATCAGGCAGGGCCGAGATGTCTTATTTATCCTCTTCTTCACTCTTCTCTGCCTTGCTACCTGGATTCCATTGAATGCTTCTGCTGCTCACTTGCCGCCCCTTTGGCTCATCCCTCCCCCTTAACTCGCTTTTCACTGATTACCACCTTTCGTGCGAGGATGCCTACGACGCGAAGGGTGGCCATGCCTGGGCCTACCGCGCAATTAGGAGTGCGCTTCTCTCTGCTCATTCTCATATGCTCTTGTTCATTGAGATGCCATTCAACAGAGAGGAAGAGGCCGAGTGCGCGGCTTCTCCTCCGGCTCAGATGAGCAGCAACTCGGAAGTCCCCGCCCCTCGTGCTGTGTGCTGTCGTCGTCGCTCTTGTCGAGGAGAGCGAAAGGCAGTCCGCACTCTCCTCAAGGAGTGGTCGACCACCGCCGTGCATGCAATAGGTTGGTTGGCATGAGGAGGCATCCACATCAAAACACCTTTACACTTTTGTTCTACTTTTTAAATGAACAAAGATTCAAAGGCTTTTTGTTAGAAGATTTTCTATATTTACTATCGAATGTAATCCATTCGCACGTTGAAAGCTCGCAAAAGTGGATCAGAACTGCAATTCTCTCATGGCGTCCGATGGGCTACTGCACTCATTTCCGGCCCGAATCAGCCTGGGGCACCTCATCTACCTCTCTCTGCCCTCTCTCTCTTTCTCTAATCTCTTTCACCTCCCGCTCTCTCACTCCCTCGCATACTCTCTTTCTCTGCACTCTCTCACTCTTTCCTTTGCCGGAGTGCGCAGCCACCAGGAAGAAGCAGCGTCCGCTTATGAGAGGGCGACGCTTTGACGGCCAACGAAGCAGAATTAGGTGTAATTGAAACAAGGGAGCGATGGGTCCTCTCCCTATCTCTCACTCTTGCGAAGAGTGGCTGGTTACGCCCTCTAACACGTCGACACCTAGTATGCAGAGCCAGCCCGGTTTCTCTTTCGTACTCCGCCCTTTCAGTCCCTCTTTGGCCCCATGGCTCCTCGCTGCGCTGCTGTAAGAATTGAAAATAATTAAGCTGCAATGGTGGTCTCGCTCTTATGGTTCCACGCCCTCTGCAATTCTTTCCTTCTCCGGTTCTCTCTCTTTCTCTTTCTCTCTCTTTCTCTCTCTCTCTCTCTACTTCTTAATGCTCCCTGATTATCAGGTTTACTGATTCGTGCTTTTACTTCCAAACTTACCAGCCGCCTATGCATATACAACAAGCCTTTCTCGTTGAGATTTATTGTCTGCGGCCACCTAATTTAGGAGGCTGGCCGTCGTCGTGGGAAGCCCTAAGGGCAGTCTGACGCGCACTTTCGGCAGGGGATATGAATATGTGGCTGAATAAATGATTGGCCGGCTATCAAGTTCTAGCCAGATTTATTAGCTAGTTCAGGCAGGAAAAGTCATCACATCCTAATGATGCAATTAATTAGCTCATCTCTCTCCTTGCTTATTGCACCTTTGCATAATTATAGGAGTCTCAAAAGTTGAACCCCGAGATGTTAAATTGTCATGGAACCAGGTGGTGCCTTGAAGGGTGGAAAAGCGTCGTTGTTCGTGAAGCTCGCGGAGTTCATGGCTTCATCGCAATTAGGGAAAGGAAGGAAGGGGGGGGGGGGCTCGCCCATGCATCCCTTCCCACCACCCGCCATCTAACACTTGCTCTTGCCCGCCCCCCCCCCCCTCTTTCGTGTGTCAACGGACCCTCTCGGAGGCTTCTCCTAATTCGCGGCCTTCTAGTAGGCCCTTACGAATTGCCTTCGTTGGTCGGCCATAGCCGCTCCGGTCTGCTCTGATTCGTTTATTGACATGTCAGGTTAGAAGAGTGTCTTTGATGCTGCCAGGTGAGGCTTACTAACAGACGGATATGAGACATGTCCACACAACTTATATTTCCATTATACTCGGCAGACTTTCTTTCGGGCGGCTGCCGTTGGCATGAATGGCCCCGGGGATGGCAAGCGATGAGGGGAGGAGACTCAAAGAGATGGAGAGAGCGGAAAGAGCGATCATGAAAGAATAGAAGAGATATAAAGATAAGGAGGCGAGAGTGAGAAAGAGAAGAAAAGAGTAAGCAGAGCGTGAAACTGTCAGAGGCAGACTTTGTTCCAGTTGCACTGCTCGAATGAATGGTAGTGCACTGGCACTCCACCTCCGCGCTTTGCACTTCCTTCCTCTGAAACATTTTCCAGCCGCTCTCTTCGGAGATTCTTACGAGATCTCTAAACAAACGCATTCTTTCAGTATTATCATATTCAGCTACATTTTCACGATGATCCAATTTTTTGAGCTCTTTCTCTCTTTGGCCCCCTAAGCTTGCGAGTCGCATTTTCTGTGTCCTCTCGCGTCTCTCTTTCTCTGATCCATTGGTACAGCCGGCTAATTTGCATCTCTTCTCGCGGTGCGAGTTCCCTTCCCCTTCATCTCGCGGTGCTCCTCTGGCCCATGTTGCCGCATCGCAGATTCGAAGATGCGAGGAGAAGCCTTTCCACTTTGCGTTCAGCCCACCCCCTTGCACTTCGCACGTTATCTCAAGCCTCTCCTTTAGCACTGGTCCTGCTCTCCCTTCCTCTTATTCTATCCTTCGAATTCCTACAAGAGAATGGTGGATGGATGCTATCTTTTTTCGCGCCTGACGAATGCGTTCCGTATTCTGCTGCTTTGCCCACCCCTCCCCCCCCAATCTCCCTCTGGATGTCATTTCTGTCCTGAGCAGTACCGTATCTGGTTGGTGTGTTGCTTGTCTGGGCATCGCAGCAACCGTTATGCCACAAATTACCTGGCCCCATTAACAAGTCGTTCCCGGGGCGCCATGGCCGGCTGCCTCTCGCGCCTCTCAGTCTTGCTTTCGGCTGTGCCACCCAGCGCAGCCCCCTCCCCAACACATACACAGCCCCTCTTTGCTCCACCTCCCTCATCCCTCTTCTTTTTGCCTCGTTATATCTCTTCTATCCCCTTCCCCTTGTAGAGCCTTGACAAAAGTTCATAAATGAATTCATCATATATTCCGTTGAAATCTTCGCGCGCTCTGCAATGGTCACCTTCAATTCAACCATGTTAATACTTAGATACATATATTTATACACTGTTTTGTGGTGACCATTCGGTGAAGACGGAGAGTTTCTTATGATGCTCTCGCAGAGAATAAAAATGCCCCCAACAAGTGGTAGTAGTCATCTCATAGCCATTCTCTCTTCTTTCTTTCACTTCCTCATTTTCTCTGGCATGCCTCTCTCCTCTCTCTCTCTCTCTCTCACTCTTCTATCTTTTGCCATGGAAGCCTCGAATGATATTCACCCCTCGCTCACTGCCTCTGGAGGATGCCCCCGCTACACTCGTGCGGGAGCAGCCCAATTAAATGTACGACTCAGAATCGAAATCATGACCCTCCTTATTATGCCTCTGCCCATGCCAGCCAGTAAGAAGACATGCAGAAAAGCCTCGAAGCAATTAAATCCTCGTGGAATTTCAGAGTGAAACTTTTGAGGAGGAATAAGTGAGTGTCTTGTAAGCTAGGAGAAGAAAATGAGGAGTCGCCGGCCTTCAGAAGCTATTACAGAGACACTGTCACAATTTTGAGATCTCAACGAACGAAATCCAAGAAACGCGTGGGATTATACATTTGACATTTGGAACTAGAATGGAATGCTGAAAAATGACCGGGAAGAACTGCGCGAAGAAGTTACAGTGTATCCTGAAGAAGGCGTTCCGCCACTTCGTTCGAGTGCATTGCACAATTTGTGTTTGCTAAGACCAATTTGTGCTCTTTCGAACAGAATGCTGTGACACGTGCAAAGATCTCTCTCTCTCTCTCGTTTGCAGCCATTGAAGTCATCGCATCGCAACTCTCCGGCCAACGACAGCCAAGTCCATTTGAGAAGAGGCTTGCCGAGCGGGCAGGTGAGCCTTCGTTTCAGTCTCCGAGGGAGTCTTGGGGAGAGTGCAGGGCTCAATTGTCCGTGGCGAGCGTGAAAGGTTACCTAGAGCGAGTGCCTCATCCACTCTCTTCCACCACCCAAATTCACAGACTTGATCACTGGCACAACAATCGAAATGCCATGCCGGAGTCTTGGCTTGCCGTGATATTTATCCAGAGGAATTTGACGGTAGGGAGAGAGAGGGAAGAAGAGTGAGAGCGAGAGAGCGAGAGGGTGAGGACACGATCTAGTTGCAGATGAGTCACTAGTCACTTGCACAGTATTCTGCCTCGTGGTACTCCTGGCGCTCTGGTGGGATCTCGCTCTCTCTTTCTTTCTCTTTCTTCTCTCTCTTTCTTCCTCTTTCTTCTTTCTCTCTTCTCGCTCCCTTTCTTCTTCTTCTTCTTCTTCTTCTTCTCTCTCTCTCTCCCTCTCTCGCCTTTTGACCCTCCTTCCTTCTGGCCTTCTTCCCCCTCTCTCTCTCCCTCTTTCTCGTCCGCTTTCTTTCTATCACTCATACTGTTGTTGTATTTTAGCCCGCCCTTCCAAGTGGCAAGTTGCCACTGACAAATTCATATCCATTACACTGTTATTCCAAGCCATGCTCTTTGCTCCCTCCTTTGTTCTACCGCAGATTGGCTCCACCGATTCATTCAGCTTCCATGATACCAATTGATGAAAAAAAAAACTTCGAGCTTTATTTCGACTTCTAGAATTTCTCGTGTAGCATCTGGGGGGCGGTCCTTCAAGGACAGTTTCACACAGCTCGGCTGTATATCCTTTCTTTTTAGTTTCGTCTCTGATTTTGAATTTCTTCGCTTTTGTTTCATATCCCGGAACATAGTCTGAGATTTTTCCTTCTATCTATCTTATGAACATTATCTTGAGTAGACAACTGCATGAGTACCTCCGATTTTTCACTACTGGCGTAACTTCTCAGGAAATGAAATAAGTTCGGAGAAAATAGAATGATAGACCCATGCACACGCGGATATCGGTGGGTCCTCATGTAATTAGGGTGCGCGAGGGTTTACCATGGCGAGGCTTCGAGACACTGCTTGTCGCTTTGCAATGAGAGAGCACGGCTTCTCCCCTCTTCTCTCCTTCTCTCTTTCTCTCCTGCTTCTCTCATCTTTATCTCGTCTTTCTCTCTCTCTTTCTTTCTCTCTTTCGTTCTATCCTGCATTCTAACTCTAACCTCCGTTATCCATCTAATTCCCGGTGAGACTGCCGCCGCACGACGCCAATATGCGATTTCGTTTCGGTGCCAAATCAGAAGGCGATTGCACCTGAGAAGTGAGAGAGTGTCAGGCAGAATTGGAGAGGAGTGCAAGGTAGTCATAGAAAGATAGAGAGAGGGAGTGAGACATGGAGAAGAGAGAAGAAGATGTTGAAAGAAGGATGACAGAGAAGTGAGAAAGAGTAAGGAGGAATCAGCGAAGGAAAAGTGAATTTGCGCAGTGCATATTGGAAAGGGTCGACCCCTATTTTGGCACAACGGGAAAGAGCGAGCTTGGCCCAGTATACGGTAGCTCAAAGCTCTTTGATGAATGACGAAATGGGAGAGTGAGAGTGAGGAGGGTAAACGATGTTAGAAAAAAGAGATAAATAGAGAGAGAGGGAGAGAGAGATAGTTGAGGAGAGAAAGCGGGATGATTGTTATAGACAGCATTTAGTGTACACTCTTTGAGACATTTCATGTTTTGAGATACACGCTTCATCGCATCCATGGTTCATCCCTTCATCTTTCAGTTTCCGTCCATATCTCTCTCTCTCTCTCTCTTTTCTCTTTCACTCGATATTTTTACCTCTCTTTGCCGTTTCTAAATATTTCTCCTAAGCCAGATTACTTTCAATTCTGTCTCAACTTCCGAATTTTTCTCAGTGTTTTACTCGGTAGTGCGGATTTGTGCTCGCTATTATTTATGCTGGCAGAGTTTAGTGTCAATTGTAAAAGAGAATGGATGGCAAGGGAGGAATCGGGTGGGAGAGAGAGAGAGGAGAAGATAGAAGGATACAAGAATAGTGTTAATCAACAGTGATCTGAAAATGCACACCATTTACCATTTATTCGATTGATAAAACACGGTTTCAGGGATAGCATCTCCATTGGCTGAGAACTGCAGTGATTGGGTGCCAGGAGAGCAGTGCTGCCTGCTGTGCCAGCTTGCTCAAACTGACAAGCGCTCCACTAAGACAAAGGCCAAGCGCATTCCAAAGGTCGCTTTTTAGATTCTAATTGGTCAACAGTTCACTCATGTGTTCCGCGATGGCTTCCATATATTTGCATATTGCAGAAGATGTTGGCTTCGACTGGTGCAGAGCCAAGTGCCGAAGAGAGGGTGGCTGCAGTGGATACGCCGGACGAAGTGGCAGAGAACGGCGTGGCCAGTGGCAGTGCTCAGAAGGATGACACTTCTGGAGCGGATGCCGCATTCCTTCAACAACTCATGATGCGCCAATGTCAGTTTTCGTTTACTCCCCTTCGTCATATTCAACTTTTTCCCCTCTCTCTCTCTATCACTCTGCTGTCATATTGCCAGGAGAATGTTACCTTTAAAGACTGCTATGTTTTCTTCAAATAAAAACGTTAGTTTGATGAATCGCGGTGCTAACTGTATTTTTTTTATCATTGGTTGGGTTCTTTCTCTTCATCTCATCTGATCCTTCTTTTCTCACCCCTTCTTTTTGCCTCTCTCTCTCTCTCGCTCGATCTCTCTCTCACTCTCTTCTTCTCTCTGTCACTCTCTCTCTCTTTCTCTGTCGCTCTCTATGTTCACTTCTCTCTCTTTCTCGTTCACAGCTTCTCCACCCTTCCCACTGTTTCTTAATCTGATGGACACCCTCGGGAAAGAAATGAACAACATCACGCGGAGTGCCCCTAAGTGCCGCCTCACATCCGATGAAAGGCCAGGATCAGATCGGACTTCTGATAACTCACTCTCGGATACGCTCTCTCTGCTCTCTGCGCTCTCTCTCACTCTCTCTCTCTTTTTCTCTCTACCCCTGTTCTCGGTCTCTTTCCACTTTTGCGCGCCTGAATGGGAAGCACACTGGCTGCTTATTCAACATATGGAGCCAGCAGAAATAAAGGGATAGCCGACAGTTCTTTGATGAATCTTGGTAAACTTGATCACTGTGTATTCTTCAGTACAGTCACTCCGTGATGACATCTGGCGAGTGACAAAAGTGCTTTCCTATTGTATCAATAAGAGGGACAAAGAAACGCGACTCTAAAGTAGCAACATACGAAGTGAGATCAGTTAACAATGAATTTCAGACGAAGCCCTCGCTCAAGTGTATTTGCACAACCTCCTAACAGCTCAACCGGGTAGTTCGGTGTCTCCTGACTGGACTCAACAACTTGCCAGCTCTGCTTTATCCCTGCCTGGTTGGCTCTTCTGTCTATGCTGTATCATCATAGTGTTCAACTGTTCCAGAAGGCGGCGATACGCCGTGTTCATCGACTCCCTTTCTGAATGGAGTTAAGCAGGAACAGGAAGAGTCATCTCTCCGGGAAGCCCCGTTGGACCTGAGCCGCAAAACGGTGTGACATATGTCGCAGTTCTATTGTGTTTTCCCTCTCTCGTAATGACGCACATACTAAATGCGCCTATTCATGAGTCTTACACTCTTTCGCTCTCACTCTCTCTCACTCACTCTTGGCATTGCTTTTCTCTTTCTTATATTTCATATTTTCACCCATTTCCATATGCGCCTCTTTTGGGCACGTGTCTATGGCAAGTTCCTCCATTGTTTACCATATTCATTCCATTGTCTTCTTCTTCCCTTCTCTCGTGCGACTACCCTCAGCGTCGTTTTTAAGGGTCTTGACGCAGTGGAATTGGAGAAGGAGAAGACGCTGCCACCTCGTACGCAACCAAAGATGAGACGACAACAACAGGCGGCAGCCGCTTCCCCTCCGCCCCTTCTTCTCCCGCCACTCACCCCGCTCCCGCCAGAGTCGCTCCCTTCCAGGTTGCCACGCCCCTTCTCCCCTTCTCCGCCAGTCAATCTCATCTATTTCAGTCAGAATACGGGCGAAGAACACAAGAATGGCAACTCGATCAAAAAGAGCTACAGCCAAATTGATCTCGATCTGGCTGTCAATGATATTCGGTATGCCAGCGTGCAATGCATAACAATAACATCACATAATATAGAGTGTTTGGAATGAGCGAAGTGCTTTTCACGGAGCAATTTTAGTAACAAAAATAGAGTTAATCAGGCGGGGCTCGAATAGCATGAATTCTCTTTAAAATGATGTTTGAAGGTGTGGCCGATTGGGCACTCGGAGAGCATCTGTAGTGTATGGCATTCCCCGCTCGACGCTACGGAACAAGATCTACAAGCTGGAGGCGGCGGACGAGCAGGCCGGTCTCCCACCCTCGTACAAGAGGAGACGCGCCGGGGGGCAGAGCTCGGCTGAGAAGCTGCTGGCTGAAGCAGTGGAGATCACTGCGAAGAAGACACGTGTCCTTCACACTTCTGCCACCGTCGTCTCCACTCCGCTCTCGCCTGCCAACACTCCGACCCGACGTGCGTCCTCCGCCTGCCGTCCGGCCAAAACCGACGCCAACTCTACAGCTGCCTACAGCAAAACGTAAATAAATACATACATCTCTTGACGGTCATTATCGCTATTTATGAATCGTAAAAATCAATAAACAAGTAATATTAAAGGAGCTCTGCCGCTTCGTCAAGTACAATCAGCGACTGTCCCTCTCCAACTGACGCCGTCGAGATCGATTTCAGCCTCTCGTCGATCGTCACAAACAACAAGGTTCCGATCGCTTTTACATTTTGGATTTCCTGCTTAGCTCAACTGAATACTTTTTTTCCATTAACAATATGGTGAATTAATTTAAATGAATAGAAAATGTACGCCTATCGAAATAGAAGGCGTCGAGCGAATCTGGAAGCGAGAAGGAGAAGGACGAGAAGGCGACGACGTGGATGAAGGCAATCTCGGATCCGAACTGGACGGCCAACGTCTGGCAATCTTATCTTGCATACAATGTCTGTATCTGTCCCGGAATTCCGAAACTCGTGTTAGTTGACTTCTTTCTAGGGAGCAGTCGAGAATGGCGAGAGCAAGGCCAGCTCTCCAACCCGGTCTGCACCGCCTCCTTCTCGGGGGCAGAGCACTCCTGACTGGAAGAAGCAACGGCCAAAGCGGGGCCAATATAGGTGTGTCAGAGAAAGTGCAAAAGAAAAAGATGTCGCAAAACACTCTGCTATTTGGTTCCTCTCGAAATATAATGAATAAGTGGATATGATTGCTAGGAAGTATGATAAGAACGCGTTGGATGAAGCAGTGCAGAGTGTCCGCCGCGGAGAGATGAGTGTGCATCGAGCAGGCAGCTACTACGGCGTGCCCCATTCCACTCTCGAGTACAAGGTTCCTGTCTTTCAATCAATTTCTTGTTAAACCAGACAATTCATAGTAATTCCGTAAACATCTGCAGGTGAAAGAGCGCAATCTCCTGCGGGCAAAGCGAAAGAAGGAACCAAGTGAAGAATGCTCTCCGCCACCTGCTGCCCTCTCTCCCAGAGTACGTCATTAATACTTAAGTTTTAATGCAAATTGTCAAACTCGCCAAGCTCTTTAGAAGTTAGGTTAAAGTTTTGTACATCTGAGAACGTTTCACCCGAGTTCGCTGAATTGCAGACAACTGACGGTCGTTCGTCCTCTCCCGCAGACCCTCATTCCCCTTCGCCATCTCTCTCCACGTCGAGATCCTCTTCTTCATTGCTTAGTAATCTAGCATCAGCAACGGAAACCATTCTTGCTCTTGAGCCAATATAATCTTGAGATTCCAAACTACTGTTCATTGACCAACGTTGCTAATATCACATTTGTGACTCGAGTATCTGCCATATGACCGATTCTTTATATGAATTTATATCCTTTGCACTTATTTAATGTTCTTATTATCTGGTTATTGATTGCTTATGTCATTTCATTCGTTGCCTGCATCACAACTTCTTGAATCTTTCTTTTTTCTGAGTTCGAATGCAAATGGCCGTTTGAGTGTAAAGAAATGAAGGAAGTATCCGATTTGGCTCTCAGTCCAAGTAATTCATGCACTTCTCAGTGTATGTGCGAGAAAACTCGGGAAGTTGACTAGTTCCGCACACTGCTTCAATTGGATGCACAAATCGTGTGTTCCAGGCTTGGGCGACCGTTCATAATTAGAGGCCGATTTTCCGAGGTACTAAAACCTGAGTGAAGCGAGAAAGTGAGAGTGAGACAGCGACGGAAAGAAAAAGAAAGAGAGTGAACGAGAAAGAACAAGAGAGAAAGGGAGAGAGCAAGAGAGTGAGAGGCAGACAGGGGAGGCGAAACAACGAGAAATTGAGGAAGGCGAATGTAGCTTGAAGATGTCCCTCTTTCTCAGGGACCCACCCCCAGTATTTCTTTTCAATTGTGTGTTGTGATGCAGGCGCCCAAGTATCGGTGAAAGCGGAATCAACAAGGAGTTACCCTTCTTCGTGTCTGCTTTCACCTCCACCCACCATCCACCTCTCGTTTGCCTTCCTTCCGTCATCTACCTTCAGGTCTCATTATATCTTCCTCAATCTCCTTCCATCTTCATTCCACAAATCTCTCTCTCTCTATTTTATTTTCCATTGTGGTCTCTCACTTATCCTCCCGTTTAACCATTTCAATCTTCCTCGCCGGGCTTTTGGGAGACAAGACTGGCTCTTCCGGCAGCCGTCTAAATCCCGTTTGGTCAGTATCTCTTATCTCAGCTGCCTTATGCGCATATTTGCTGGCCGTTGCGCCCTGCTCTCCGTTCTCTTCTGGCCACTACCCACCTCTAGTACTATTGAAAAAGAGCAAGAAAATTAGTTGATTTCAACGGGTTTCAAATTTTGGTCATTCATATTATTATGTACTTGATCCTGCCCTTATGGCACACTTATAAATTTCGGTTTCGTTTTCTGCTCTCCATTTGCACGCATCAAGGCTCTTAAATGGTGTTCTAACAAACTTCTTTACGGCAGTCTATCCGCCATTTAGGAGATATTGACGGATTATAGAAAGAGAGTGACGGGACGCAATTGAGAGGAGCGGAGAAGTGAAAGTGACCTAAATCCATGTCTTGGCTGGAATTTCACTCTTACCTGCCGCGGCCAGCTCTCGCTCTCCATGCAGCGCCTCTTTCCCTCTCCCCTTCCTCACTCTCCCTGGCCTACCTCTAACTCTCTCCTCCGTCTTCTTCAACTCTCTTAATCTGCCGCGCTCAATGAATCTCATTTTCTTGGCGTTAGCTTGAGCTTGGTGCACTCTTCGAATTCTTCAACCTCTCTGCCCACAAGCATATCGCTGCTCATTCTTGTGCTTGTTCCTCACCGGTCGCTCTTTCTCATTTGAGACATTTTATTGCGTCCTACTCATTCCATTAACTGACGGGAATACGAGGCATAATGTGTACACGCATGCCGGTGTGAAGAGTAAGAATGATGTTGTTGTATAAAGAAGGCTTCGTCTGCAATGCCGGCATGGCTGGCAGCAGTGGTGCTGCTGGCCGGCTCGGCTCACGGCCAATTCTTCGGCCCGCCTGGCGGCAACAATGACATCGAAGATCAGTTTGGCATGCGCCAATCCATCGGCCTCTGGACAGATGCCCTTCGCAAACTGGCACAAGAAAAACTCTACGAGCAGTTAGTCCGTTCTGATTGATAAGTGGGAAATTTTTTCATTATCCCATCCAGCTATTTTTCCGAGAAAAAATACTTTGAATATCGAAAATGACTTTCCTTCAGGTCAACTCCTTCTCCCGGTCACTTTATCCGTCCGGCCGTTGCGCGTGGAATGAAGCTTAACGATATGCCCAAGGATGCCGGCGATAAGATCATCAATGCGCACCTTTTGAATCTCATTTTGCCGAGGTATAGTTCTTTTCACATAAAAAGCATACATTTGATGTTGTAATATTAACTTTTTCTTTGAAGTTTATTGAAATTCTAGTCTTGGAATACAATGAAAATTCATATTTTTATATACCGCTTTTATGTATACGACAAGAGTGCTAAAACTAAAGGTCAATCGTCCTAGTACATAACGATCTTTATACTTCTGCTGTGCCTGTTTTGACAGACTTAAACTTATTCCTGCGTTGATTGTATTTTCATCTCCGTCGCTTGCGACAAAATAACGAAATTGTAGGTACAAAGACGGCGATCCCACCACTTCGACAACCGTGGGAAAGCTCGAGACATCGACAAAGGAGACAGCGGCATTTGTGACATCGGGAGAGGACGAGTATGAAGATGAGGAGTATGAGGACGAGGAGAAGGAGACGACGACTCGCTCGACCACGAGCACATCGACCACTACAACCACTCCCTCCACCACCACCACGACTACTCCAACAACTACATCCTCCACCACTACAACCACTACTCAGGCTCCATCCACAACTACGGAAGTAGAGGAAGTGACTAAGAAGAACAAGTCTGGGAAGAGAAAAACATCTCTTGCCACGGATAATGAAGAATATGAAGAGAACTACGAAGACGAGGGAACAAACAACGATGAGGAACGAGAGTACGCCAAGCTGATTCGCAAGCACAAGAAGCACAAGAAATGGCATCGGAGAAGGCATCACGAGGAGGAGGGCGGCGACTATGAGGAAATGCCGAGGAAGAAGAAGCACAAGTGGCACCGATATGATGAATTCGAAGATGAAGATGACTACGCATTCCGCAAGGAGGCCAACAGAAGGAATGAAAAACGCAAGTTCTCCAATGATGAGCACAAACGTCGCATTCGAAAGGAGCTCAAGCAGAGTGGAGAAGTCGGAGTAGAAGTGACCACTCTGACTCCATCTTTCACGACCAATGACAAAGTAAGATTATCCACAAAACTGGTCATGGAGCCACCCGAGAAACTGCGGAGTCGATGGAGCGAAGAGGAGGAGCGGCTAAGGAAGGCGTTCGAGAATGTCAAGCAGGAATTGAGAAAGAAGAAAGAGCCGAAGATGGTGGAGGAGATGGAAGAGGACACGCACTCCATGTCAGCGGACCATCTCATTCTGGAAGGAAGCGGAGAGGGGAGCGGGGAGGAAGAAGCAGCTGCAGTCATCCGAGAGATACAGACTGCCACGAGCAAGCCAGCCATTGCGGAAATTGCAAGAACAAGCTCGCAAAAGCCGATTATGCGAACCACAGCGGCAAAGACTGCAGAATCCAAAGCGACCACTAAAACCATCACGACTGAAGCATCCTCTCCATCTACTATAAAGGTCAACGAGATCGAATCAGGCGCCTCTGGCTTGATCTTCTCAGCAAACACACCACCGCCTGGAGTATTCTCCGATGTTGAGATGGCCAGCTTTATCAATACGGACAACGATATCCCGAGTACGAGTACAGTTCCAAAAACATCGACGGCTTCATCATCAATAGCAGCAACGCCGAAGCAAGAGTCGTCAGAAATCTCTAGACTGAAGAAGCTGCTCGCGGAGAAAGACAAATTGCTTCAAGAGAAAAAGGAAAAGACGACGGCTCTAAAACCGAAAATAGGGACAACCAAGAAGACAACGAAAGCAGCTGAGGAGACAACGACAACCACCATGAAAACTACAACCACGAGTGTAAGCAAAACAACAACTCCTAAGGATGTCGAAGATGCAATTGACCCGAAAGATGGATTACGAAGGCTCAAAGTGATCGAGGAGCATCCTCCAGAGGAGAGTCGACTGAAAGTAATAGAAGAACACCCTTCTGGCACGGAGACCGGAACGAACGAAAAGCAGGAAATTAAAAGCGAGGAGAAGAGCGATAAGAAAATTATTCCAGAGGCGGAGGAAGACGAAGAGATTGACTCCTTTCATAAAGGTACATATAGTACCATTAAAGTTATTAACTACACTTTACATTAATATGATTGCGAATAATTCTAAATGTGAATGTGGAGCTTCCACTTTTTTCAGATAACAAACTTGCTCAGTCGGATGACGTTGTGACGACCACGGCGATCTCTCCTACTTCTACTACAACGACAGCAAGAGCTATCCAGTCCTCATCGTCTCTTCCAACAGCTTCCGCAGTCTACAACCTCACGGTAATGCACTTTCTCATGCATTCTCCTATCAAGTCACATTATGCTCGTAGCGAATATTGCAAAATTAATATTGTCATGTTTATTCATTTAGGCAAACGCCAACTCCGACTCGCATCCATCAATTGCAAATGTCATGACACCAATAGCTGGGATTCTGGAGGGCATTAGTCCCATTCTGCTGCCTCTGATTGGCAGAGAAGCCGGTGTAAGTAAAATGTTTGCATGGTACATATGATGCAACAAAAACTCCACTTTTGTCTTAGGTTCGGAACTTTGCGCGCGGAGCCAAAACATACGATCCAGAAGGAGCCCGCAAAGGTTGCCTATTTAAAGTCTTACCCTTGTTGTGTAATAGTGCTGTTGAGATTTACTGGAGAACGGCTACGCCGAGCAGTCCCTCGTCGGATTTGGCTCTCAGCTCGCGAGGGAGATTCTCAATCCTGGTTCGCATGCGAGAGAGCAAGAGGCTCAGAGGCGATTGCTGACTCTGAGAGCAGCAGAAGCGAGGGCCAAGATAGAAGAGGCCGAGAGGCAGCGGAAGGCTCAGGCAAGTTCGCACTTTTTTATCAGCATGTCTTCTGCTACCATTTAAACACAAAGCATTTCTATTAGTGGATATTACTAGCTTGTTTTCTGAGTACTAATAAAATTTGCTTATTCAGCAAGCCGTAGAAGATGCGAAGAAACGTGAGCTCGATAAGCACAACACGCCAACTCGAGTTGACTTCAACGGTTCGTTACTATTGAATGGCGTCTTCGCAATGTAATCAGGAATATCCTTGCAGGCAACATCATAACAGCGGCCCCTCCGTCTCCCCCACCCGCGACGGCCAGTAGAGTTGTGCATGCCCAGACGGCGGCCGTTGCACGACTGCCTCCTCCGCCTCCGCCGCCTCCGCCTCCTCCGCCTCCCCCTCCCCCTCCTCCGCCGCCTCGTTCCTACGGTGGAAAGCTGCCAAAGCCTCCTGTCCCACCACCACCTCCACCCATTCCCGAGCATATCCTTCGTCAACTGGCTGCCCAATACACGCCACGAATTCTGCCGCCGATCTACGCGCAAGCAGGCCAGCCAGTCACTCTGCCACCCGTCTACGTTGACCAGAATGGAGTTCCGATTATGAGTCCATCTCACCCAACTCCAGTGGATTCGGGAGTTCTCCCAACTGCGGGCGCCAATCCGCCTGGTCTCATGGGAGGATTCAACCTCATTCCGCAGAATCCATCATCAGGCACGACTGCACCACCGACTGTTGGTGACTCTGGGCTTCTACCCCAGTCCAAGGCCGTATCTGCAAATAAGAAAGGAGCACAGACAGCAACGGAATTCGGCGGTGACTCTGGCCTAATGCGAACCAAGCCAAGCGGCCCTCCACCAGACTGGGATGGACCCCCACAGGAGGGAACGGAGAAACGACGACTCATGTCTGAGGAGAGGAACGCATTTATGGCTGCCATGGCAGCCAAGAAGAACGATGGTTAGAGACACATCTTTTTACACTATTGACATTTAGTAGTAATTTATAATGCGGAGCAGACTTGCGTGGGCAGAGAAATCAATGGAAACATTACAGAGAATGGTTCGTCTCCCCCCGGCTTTCCAGCTGGCTTTGGTGAGACTTCGTTTGGATTAGTGAAAGCGGAGGACGAAACAACTACAGCAGAACCAGCCACCAAAAAGAACAAGAAGAAGAGAAAGAGGAAGATGAAAAAGGTACTCATTCTGAAACTTCTTTTTATACTTTGCTTATATCTAATATTTTTAGGATCAACAGAAGGAGCAGAATGAGAAGAAAGAGCAGAACAAGAAGAATGAGCAGAAAGCAGAAACAACAACAGCGGGTTCAATAATCACCGCTGAGCCACTCGCCTTCACTCCTCCTCCAGGCATTAGCAACTCGAACACAGGACACTTTGGTGGCGGCCGAGGCCCCGATGTCGACTTTGATCAGGTCGAGAAGGACACCAAGCCTGATGCTAATGAATTCAACTTCTTTGGATAATAAAGAAAGCAGTTCACTTACATATGTAGCCGAAGTTAAAATATAAGTATATTAGTACTGTATTAGACATTCATGTTCCTCTATAGAAACAATAAGAATAATGACTCCATAACAATAATGACTGATGTTTGACTGTTCATCGGTAGGGCTATTGATAATTTAAAGCCACTCTTGGTTGAACCGCCGCTAGTTGATTTTAGTTTTCATGGAGTGTCCCACTAATAACTTCCATTGCCCTCGCTCTGATTCCTAAGAGTTGATATACGAGTTCTAAAATTGTCTTTCACTTGGCCATCTTTGTTACCTATTAATCTATGCTTAAATAAAGTTAAAACATTTTAATCTCACCTCAACGTCTGGGGAAAATTCACAGTCTTTTAAGGTTTGTGATTCAATAGTTGAGTTGAATTAAGCGTGTGAGGCTGAATTGTCCATTTTAAAGGGCATGAAATGGCATTTTCCTTGAGTCAGCGAGAAGACAAGGTGCCCATTCGCACCTTGCAAGATGTGGCTGTCATTCCTCTTTTTCTGCTCGTTTCTCTTTTGCACTTTGACTGATGCTGAAACTATCTGCGAGGAATTCGGGAACTTCAACTGCACAAGTGCTGAAGCGGCAGAAGATGCTATGAAGAGTTTGTTTCCGAATCACTTTTTTAAATATAAAATAATGGATATCCGTTAGAAATTTAGATCATTATATTGACGGCAGCTCGCAGAAGTGCCTTCGCTGCCCAGCTGGAGACCCGGGAGAGCCGGCAGCCTTCTACAACAGTCGTTTATTCTCACTTTACTATTTGAACTCCCCAACACCAATCTCCCTTCCAGAGAGCGACATTCGCTTCAACCAGCTCCAGCGTCTTCGAATCATTGGCAATGGATGCATATGCGGAGAGGAAGTAATGCAGGGCTACATGAAGCTATTATATCTCTACTCCTGCATTTTTCAGAAGGCCCCGAGAAGTTAGAATAATAATGTGGACAAAAAAGAGACACACTTGGTAATTTCAGTGGTCGGTAAAGATGCTCAGGCAGCCCATAAGAAGCGTGTCCTTAACTTTGAGAATATTTCGAAACTTGACGCCTATTTGGTAAGCTTATATTACACATTATACAGTTCCTTGGCTACATTACACAGCTGCCAAAAATAAATTGAAATAATGAAATAATTTTAAGCAAAAATGTGGCCGTGCGAGCATCTCGCTGCACACCGCTCAAAATACATTTCAACTAAAGCTTCACCTCCTGGACTTTATTGAGGATCTCATTCAAGCAAACAGGGTTCGAAGACTTTTTCATTTTCGATACCAGTTCAATGTTGTGTTCATTTCAGGTGAAAGTTTATCGACGCTATGCAAAATCAAAGTCCAAAGGAAGACACTGGCATGCAGTTTTTATAAGATAAAATTCAACCACGTTATTGTAAAGCCAGAAGTACTCCAGTTTGTATGTATTGAGTATAAAATGTTGAAAGAGTTTATCATTTGGAATTTTGTATCTCATCATGGAGCACTTATTTTTTACATATATATTTTTTATACTGTAAAGTGATAAATATGACGGAAAAATCATGCGACGAGATCACAGGTTGTGCCAGAAGGTTATGCTTAGTCGTGTTCGTAGCTTGAATATTGTGATGATTTCCTCTGCTGTCTGAAGCAAAAATTTTCTTGAGTATTGTATAGAAAAATAAAATTGATAAAAAGCACAATTATTCAAGAAAACATACCAGTTTTGCGACTGCATGTTTAATTTGACGCAAAATTTCGTTCATCGCCACTCTAATTCTGCTCGTCCCACTGTCGAGCAGTGACATATTCCTTAGCTGAAACGATATCGCTTTGTAATATTAATTATAATTGCAAAATTCTATATCATCAATAAAAAGTCGTATCTCATATGTTTGTAGTTATGTGGGAATGTTTTAACGGACGATATTAACGGCCACTCGTTCATAAGTCTCCTCGCTGAGTTCATCGGCGTTGTTTTCTTGCAAGTACATACGATGTAAGAGTTCAAGAGCAGGGTCAGAGCGTACCAGATTCGACGAGTGCTTGATACATTCTTATCGATTCCAGCATATCGAGTACAAAGCTGAGGAATTCGTCGTAGGGCACCAAACAGTCTTCATTGATGTCCCATTCCGAAAAGGCAAGGAGAGCTAAATTGGTGATACAATTACAACTGTTTTGATTGTAAGGAACTTGTTGTGGAAACTGACAACATTGGAAGCTCTTCTCCTGCAGATGCCCGGTGTGGCTGGTTGCGAAGAGGGTAGCCAGCAGAGAGCAGCACAGCAACACAGCGAATTGCATTGCAAGTGAGCAAGGAAGATGCTTTCAATTACATCTTGCCAAGTCAAACGCTTTCACAACAAACTTTGGGATGGGCAACACCTTTGTTTCTTTTCAGATTGATTATTTTTACTTATGTACCTTGTTTATGTAACAAAAAAACCTATGTAAAAGGCTGAACGCAACACCCTGCATTCTTTATTGCTTAAAAGTGGCATTAAATAACATGACGCTTGAATATCTTGTTGCATTATACTTCTGTTTTTACAGTGATGTTCTTGATCCTCTTTCCACTGAAGCGTCATGGGTTGTGCCAGAAAGATGTCAGTGTGCTGCTCTCGATTTTGAGCATTGCCAGAATCGCAGCATCTTTCTAATTAAGATTATAAAGTTTGATTGTGAAAGTCGAGTAAGTCGTCACTAACCATTCCGCCAAGTGTTTTCTTTAGTTGCTGTAGTTTATTGTCAATAATGATGGTAAAGTTAGCATTGTGGCTGTCAAGCATCCTGTAGCCGTCCTGGCCATCCATCTGAACCAAATCTGTAGTTTATGGAAACATATACACACAATTTAATTCTAACGATCTTCTCAGCGATCCTCTCGTAGGACAGGTCGCGGACAATGGACGATTTTGCATCTTAAAATTCCATTTTTTCCCAATATCATAATATTTAAACATGCTTGTAACCTGCAGCAACGAGTGCTTGGTACATGATATTCCAGTGTAGCAAATCGAGTACATAGTTTTTGAATTCGGGATATGTTACCAGACAGTCTCCATTCAGGTCCCAGTCCTCGAAGGTTAGAAAAGCTGGAAGAATACATGGTTCAAGAATTACAAGTAACTACAATCCTGCCGACCTGCACGATATGACTTGGGCGAGTCAATTTGGTCATCTGTCACCACAGCCGAGTCGATAACTTGGATTAGAAGAAGCAGGATTTTCCAATTTAAATCCATTGAAAATGAGTTGTAATTTTGCTTTGGAGCCAATGAGAAGAATTCTTTCGAGCGAGCGATAAAATGCCAAATGAGCAATTCTCACTGCTGTTTTCATTGTGCAAGAAAGTAGTTTTAATTGAAACATCGGCGATCACTCACACCCTTCATACAATTTCGATTCACAAAGAGAAAGTGACAAGACGTTGACGACAACAAGTAGGCTGTCTTTCCAACAGATTTCTTCAATCCTTACTATACATATATACATATATCGTGTGATCGCTATTTACGAGCAATACATGTTTTCTATTTGCAATAGACAATTTTTCCTGATATATCTTCGCCGAAGCCCTCCTATACCACCATACCAAGTATTCCTGTTGATGGACTTGTGCATATGGCAAAAATACATGCAAATAGTAAATTACATTCGAATTTGTTTTGTAAAAATATTTGAAATGTAGTAGGCCCTTCATCTTCGGACACATATAATGGGAAGATTTTTTTTCTTTCCCTCTTGTAAAAAGAGAAATAGCAAGAAATGAATTGCGATATTAGCCGGATATCCTTATCGAGGACCATGCCAAATTGTGGGAAAATAAGGATTAGAGAGAGAAGGTGAAAGTGAGAGAGAGCTAATCATTGATAATGTGTGGGAAGAAGCATACTGAAGCCAAGCGGTGAGCAATTGAGATTTAAAATCATTTGCACAAAAACATAAAAACAGAGAAACAGGTATGAGAAAGTGACCATCGTTGTGAAAGGAAAACACCGTAATTCTTTGATTAATTTTTAAAAATAAACATGGGAATACAATTTGAAGTATACAGAGTGTATATTGCCTCCACCATCACCGATGAATATTTCCATTCAATGACGTTTTACGGCTCTTATCCCTCCTCCCTCTAATGTCAATCTCCTAATGTAGCTTGCATGTTTATGCCTACCAAATTCTGTGCCTGCTTCAGGCTTGTAATAGCCATGATTTACAAAGATGTCGCATCCATGATATGACTAGATGGAAATTAGGAGCCGTGGCCTAATAAATGTCAAGAATCTGAATGTGATCTGCCGACTTGAAGACATGTACACATTTTGGATGAAAACAGTCTGTATCCAAACATCGAGATCATCCTGTCATAACGCTTCGCCCATTATTGTACAATTTGCAATCATTGCTCTTGATAAGTAAGGCCAACTGACTAGTGAGTGTCTACTATTCTGAAAAATGTTCATGCAAATAAAAACTAGTTTACTGTATCCTGTAGTGAATAGCATCATGCCAGACAAGTAATCATGTCTCATTTTCCCCTTCAAAATCACTTGGCCTGCTCAAGCAAGCACAAAGTGTTCATGTCAACACACCACCGTTGTTCAGAATGAACGCAACAATGTCGCCAGGATGCAGTGAAGTGCGTGGCCGGAGATTGCCTCCCGGCAGGCCAGGAAAGAACTGTGCTCTCCGGAAGGCATTCCATAAATTCCATCACGGATTGTCCTGCTTGAACACCCCTTCCCAACATCTCTCTCTTCCCGTTCTAGCCTTTCTGTATAGTAACTTGTTCCACGAAAACCTGCCACGTCATCAACAATGTAGGTATACACATAGATATGGCAAAATGATGACAGTCCCTTGAAACCAACTTGGCCTTCCCTTTATTCTTACGGAATCATGCTGTTTCCCTCCCTGTGTACTCTCCCAACCTTTTCGTCTTCCACACATTACTCATATCAGTTATGGAATAATATGGAATGGTCACAATGCAGGCAGCCATCCGAAGAAATAATCGAGATTATTTATTTTCTGCTTCTCGTATTGCACACACAGATCTAAGGTGGTTGCAGCTTCTCCTGCAGGAAGGGCGGACACAAAGGAGCATCGGTACAGAATGGAGAACCACCGATAATGAGAGGGGGGGGGGAGAGATAGAGGGAGGGAAGTAGTAGGATCTATTTGACAGATGATTAGATAAAGAAGGAATAGTTATCATTAGACTATTGTGCTTGTGTTGTGGCTATTATTTCTGTCCCTCCCGGGTAGAGAGTGACATTCCTGCAGCAGCCGCGATGACCTCCCTGAGACGAGCCAGCTCATTCTTCATCTGTAAGAAGTGTACTCCATCGGATGTCATTTGTACTCCTGCCAGCTGACCAGTCGGTGGTACATGCAGAGTCCGGCATTCTCGTCCTCGCCGAGGGGGCAGTCGCTGTGTCCATCGCAGAGTTGCGAGTACCCGATGCAGGGTCTCTCTGCCTTCTCCACTTCCTCTCCTCCAAGGGCAGACGGGCAGTGAAGCATCGACGGCCGTCCGCTGCATGCTAAACATACACAAACAACTTTATATCTCTCTCTCTCTACCTCTCATTTTCAGTTGCTCCCTCCAATTCAAACGATTTTTAACCACGGGTGTCTGTAAAAAAGCTGTGCCTTCCTTGAAATATCAATTTGTGCCCCCTAAAATGGAATGTTTTGTGTAAATAGTCGTTTTCTTATCCAACAAACAGCAACAATGGATTTCCAGGCCGCTAGCAAACTCATTCTATGATGTGAAAGTCTTTTCACAGAAGGGCCGAAAATTTCGATAGACCATAAAGGCTGCCATAGTTGCATTCATACATTGTAGTCAGCCAGCCTACATCATTCTCAATTATGTATTCTCAAAGCAGGCGGTTCTTCCTATAATAGGATTATCATAAGACAATTGGAAATGTCAAAATGTTTAAATGAGAAATAAGGCATACGTGAGAGGGCCTCGTCATCGTTGCTTTCGAGACGTTGGAAAGAAGTCAGCTGAGGATAGCGAGCGGAGCACTGCAGTTTAATCACATTTCAAAGTTAATTGTATCAAAAATTGATTAGAAATTATATTATTTGCAAATGTACAATGCTCGAACCAGAAGAACATGTGCAAAGCAGAAGATTAGAGTAGCGAGGGCGGTAGCTGATTTCATGTTGAGATGGAGAGCTGGAGGAGGAGAGCTCGCAAGAAAAGGAGGCAACGTCCGTGCCTTCTGGAGGTCAGCCTCTGCCTTTTATATGCGTCTGTGTTGCTGTCCCTCCACCTCACTCGCTCCACCCACCGCAGCCAAGGAGGAGCCTACGCCAGCTGAAGCTCGTCCATTTGCTGACTCGACTAAATTATCAGCCATTCATACACACCTCGCTCATCAGCAGAGTTGCCAATGCAACGCGAATTCCATTCACATGTCATCAGCTGTTTGCCAAAGAGATCTTCTCATGGTTACCACGAACGACTAAATTGAAACTCTGTATTCATTTCATTAAGATCTCATTTGAATAATCAATTCAAAATCGGCTCCATAAGCATATTCCAACTTACCAAACAACGAAACGCAGGAGACTATTCAATTGTTTTCAGATCAGAAAAGCAAGCAGATTACATGTTGCTTTCTTTATCAGAGCTTCCGTAAGACGCATTTTGTGCAGTATTCTTTACATCATTTGACTCCACGTTGAAATATTTACAAAACAAAAATTCAAGGTGACCATATTCTCAATAAGTCACTTTTGCCGCCGACTTTTGTAGGAGTAGTCATAAAAAAATATGTGTTTTGTCCTTCAAAGATCGAGTTCTTTTAAGTTCGAAATGCCATTGACTATAAGAATTTCTAGATGTTTTCGAAAAGAAATAGCAAAGTTGGCGCCGCGGGTTCCATACATCTGAAGGTATTTTTCCTCTCAGGTGATCCGGCATGTAATATTTCCTTGGCTTCCACGAACGAAAAAATTTCCTGCTTTTTCCTTCACGTATCCCCTTACACGTCCATGACATCATTCGAAACGAACAACGAATAACAGAATCAGTGAAGTTCTTATTTTTTAAAGCTACGTCATCGGCTAGATATTGCTTTTTTCTATATTTCCTTTAAATTTTCCAAATGTAGAGGAAATGTCCCTCCCTTGGGGCTTCTTACTCTTTATTGTATTGAAAATGTATACAAGAAAGATGAGAGAGAATATCACTTAAAATCAAAATCACTTACCATGGTTAGACGAAATAATCTAATTGAAACTGTCAAAAACTAAAAGGCTTTTCTGAAAATGTATCTAAGAGACCACGCTTTTATATAGCATGATTCTACCACATAAAACCTTATTAAACGACAATAAATTAAATTATCACAAATTATTCCTCATAAATACGATTAGCGCACTCCACTGTGAGTAATGATGTTTCTTGTTTTACTTTAAAAGGCTTAAGATACACTTTTTTGCTATGTACTTGTCGTCCATTCGAAAAATAGGAATGAAGATGCTGGAGAGAAGACCATTCAGTGAATATTCCTGTATATGAAAGATATCACTGTTACAGAAATTCATTCTCGTTTTTCAATCAGGTTAATCGCTGCAATTAATATAAAAGTAACAAAAATGCTTTTACATCGGCTAAATTGTTTGCAGATAAGCAGATTAAGTTCTTAGAAAAGAAATTTTTATCTTCTTAAACATTTAACAGCATTATTGAAAATTGTCAACTAATTCAACGTTCAGAAAAAAAAAGCCTGACATACCAAAGTTTTCGGTACAGAGTTCTTCCTTCGCACAGACAAGCGTGGTGATGTTTCCAGCCGGACAGGTTTCTTTTTAAAGAAGAAGGAAAGTTTAAAAAAAAAACTAACATCTCGTTAATCTTCTACCTTTATTGAAAGAATATTGCATAAGACTAACATAAGAAAAAAAAATCCTTGCATACCCATAGAAAGTTATTGAGATCGTTGGGTAAGCTACTGGGTAAGTATAGGATGTTAAAGATTTAAAAAAATAAATAAATAAAAACATGAAATAACCGTTTTCAGAAAGATTCATAATAAAGGACATGTGAAATATCGTGATTGCTATGAACGTGTTAAAGACGAAAGTATAGACTCTCGTCCAGGCTTCATGTGTCTTAATATAAATTAGGAATTGTAAGTTTAAGAGTCAATTTTCAAAGAAAACGTTTACCATAATAAATGCTAGATTATCATGATATTCAATTTAAAAATTATTCCCAATTTTTTTGAGGATCTTCTGGACAGTTCATTTTAAACTTTTTTTTCGCTTATCGGGCCAATGTGCTGATGGAATATAGTAATATTTTTTTCACTTGAATATGGGCGATCCGTGTGCACAGGCGATTTCGTCGAAGTCGCCGACGAATATTTACGCAGCGCTTTTCCTGGCCAGCCAAGCGCCTGAATAAAAACATGGGTATGTACGTTCAGAAGAATAAAACAAGAAAGTTTATCCGTAAAAATATTTGCACCTTGCTCATCATGATGAGTCACAGAGAAACTCGAGAAGAAAAGCGACTGTTGAGAACGAAGCGATAAGCAATGGAGAAGGAAGATCTGTTCCTTAAGTTGGTTACAGGAGGAAAACAAGAGAAGGGTAGAAACCGCAATCCAAATCAACAATTTCAACCAAGCCAAGAGACACAATTAGAATCCAAGGCTGTGTGTGAGAGTGATTAATACGTAGAGAAGCTGAGAAAATGTGAGAGTGCGAGAGCGAGAGAGTATTTGGGGAGGAGCAAGGGATGAGACTAATACAGGTCACCTATCTGTAAGAGTAGCATACCAAGACAGCAGGTCACATCAATGCATATGGATGAGTAACTTGGAATTGGGTGAGGTAGAAACAACATAGAGGGAAGAGATCTAGGAGGGAAGTTTACCGTGCCAGAGAGTTCTTCATTTGTACAAATGTCATATATGTAAATGCATTTTAAACAAATCAGAGGACATCCTCATTTCTCTCTTCTTTCCATTATCTCTCAAGATTACATGTGACCAAGTATGCTAGAGCGCAAGGTAATGTTGCGTGTAGTAGAAAATCTTAGGTGGTATATGTCTTCAGATGTGCACTCATGCTCGCCGGCGGAGTCCTTTATGCTTTGAAAGGCGAGGGGCGACTCAGACATGGCCCATCACCCATCTCTTCAAGAAGATCATTATACGAATGGTTGTCGACTTCCACACCTCGGCGACCGTTCGCATAATTTGAAGAACTAGGAAGTTTTCTGCGTGATGATTCTCCCTTTTATGCATCCATCTCGATGATAATATTTAACATGGTAGTTGAGAGAAAGTGCGGCTTCCTCGAGGAATGCGAAACAAGCGATGCTAACTTTCATCTTTGCTTCCCCGAATTGAAGGAGGTTTTACTGTGTCCCTCACTCCCCGTCTGGTATGTCCTTCGACGTGCATTTTGAGACGAATAGATCCCAGCTAGATACATACTGTATATATTTTTCCTCTTTTCTCCTCTAAATTTCTCAAATGTGGAGCAAATGTCCGTTGTTTATGCATGTAGCTCTTTACTATTTTGAAAACATATTCAAGGAAGATTAAACAGAAAAGCTTTACACTGCTTAGACGAAACAATATATTTGAATGCATCAAACAATAAACGGCGGTTCTGGCAATGTATCTGAGAGACCACACTTTTATATTACATGCTTGTACCTCATAAAAAGAATTATTGAACGAGAAGTAGTGAAAAGAAACACTCCACAATGGCTAATGATATTGATTGACTTAGTTAAGAAGGCTTAATTAACACTGTTTTGAAATGTACTCGTCGTCCATTCGAAGAAATGGAGTGAAGATACTGGAGAGAAGACCATTTAGTGAATATTCCTGCAGATGAAAACTCTGTTGCATTCAGGCACATTTCTAGTTGGCGTAAATTTACTCACACTTTTTTCTACATTCTCGTTCGTTAAGCATGTTAATGGCTCGCGAAACTAATTTAAAAGTTACTGAAAATCTTCTATTTACAGCTAAATTGTTTGCAGATGTGCAAACACATTAGATTAAAAAAAAAAGTAACTGTTCATATTATCAAAATTTTAGCTGGCTTGTTGAAAATTAATTCAATGTTTAAAAAAACATAATTTCGCACCATAGTATACGGTACAGATTTCGGCCGACAGAGTTCTTGCTTCGCGCAGACAAACGTGGTGATGTTTCCAGCCGGACAGGTTGCTTTAAATAGAAAAGAAAAGAAAAAAATTGAATAACTGCTCGTAAATCTTCAACTTTTCTTAAAAGTATATTGCATAGTAAAAAGAGGGAAAAGATAAATCTTTGCAAACCCTAGAACTTTAATAATTTCGCGGGGCAAACTATTGCGTAACTATTAGCTGTTAAAGACAAAATAACAAAAATAAAAGCTTGAAATAACAATTTTCAGGACAATTTAGAACAATGGCCATGACAACTATCAGGGGACATAGCAACGTGTTGAGCAAGAAAGCGAAGACTTGGCAGCGATTGACTGCCTTCATTAAATTCTGCTCTGTCGTCCAGTCTTTAGGTGTCTTAAGATATTAAGTGCATGTTTGAAAACCAATTGACGAAGAAAAAATGTATCAAAACAAATGCTAGATTATCATGAAAGTTGCAATTGTTCCATTTTGTAAATTAATCGCAATTTCCTGAGGATCTTCTGAACGCCTACACAAAAACCATGTGTCCTTACCGAACAATCAAACCAAACAGTATATTCTTTAAATATATCAACCTTGCTCATGATGAGTCTCCGAGATATACGAAAAAGAAAGCTACGGTGGAGAACGAAGCGATGAGCAATGGAGAATGAAGTCCGGGACCTTCAGTTGGATCCAGGAAGATAGCAAGAAAATAGGTAGAAACCTTAATCTAAGACAACAGCTTCAATCGAACCAAGAGACAATTATAATCGCAGGCTGTGTGTGAGAGAGATTGATATATAGAGAGGCTGAGAGCATGTGAGAGAAAGAGAGTATGTGGGTGGAGCAAGGGAAGAGGCTAGATACAGGTCACCTGCCTGTAAAAGTAGCAGGTCACATCAATGCATATGGATGAGGAACTGGGAATGTAGTCAGTTAGAGGGAGGGAGGGAGAGAGAGAGAAAAAATAGTGAGAGAGAAAAGAGAGTGAGAGAGAGATACAGAGAGACGTTAAAATCTGCCCAATTATAGCCGGTAATGATGACCGTTAGAAGTGCTATCTAAACCAGAGATATATAGATTTCATGTATTCAACGAATACTTTACTTCTTCTGATACTTTTTAAAATGAGGCGGGGTTGTGGTGGGCAAACATTAATGCGTATCCTCATGTGTATCTTGACTTCATGTTAATATGAGGTGTCCTGCTTTTCATCTGCTAAGCGGAGATTGAACATGATATCCAGGTTTCTTTCTTCTCATAGCTATTCTTTATCAACAGCATGCGGATGTTTACTCGAGCGAATATTTGTTTTTTTTTAACATTTTCCTCGTCTCATACAAATATTTTTCAGTGTGTGGAGACACAGACAACTGAAGTGATTGGCAGGAACAAGGAGGATGGATGAAGAGAGCCTATCAGAGTGTTGTTGAGGTTAGAATCGTCGCTTCTGCGGTCGTTCCTGGGAAGTGAGTGGCATTCCTGCAGCAGCCGCGATGGCCTCCCTGAGACGAGCCAGCTCATTCTTCATCTGTAAGAAGTGGACTCCATCGGATGTCATTTGTCCTCCTGGCAGCTGACCAGTCGGCGGTACATGCAGAGTCCGGCATTCTCGTCCTCGCCGAGGGGGCAGTCGCTGTGTCCATCGCAGAGTTGCGAGTACCCGATGCAGGGTCTCTCTGCCTTCTCCACTTCCTCTCCTCCAATGGCAGACGGGCAGTGAAGCATCGACGGCCGTCCGCTGCATTATAAACAAACACAAACAACTCTTTTCCTCTCTCCCTCTTTCCCTCTCATTTTCCCTTGCCCCCTCCAATTCAAACGATTTTAAATCAACAGTGACTGCAAAAAGATGTGCCTTTTTGAAGTAGTAGCCACTTCTTTCCGAACTGGAATGTTTGTGTATATAGTCGTTTTCTTATGCAACAAATAGCAACAATGGATTTCCTGGCCGCTAGCCCAGTTTTCCTCTTATGTGAAAAGCTTTTCCTTGAAGGCCGAAGGTTGCGACTGACCATAAAGGCTACAATAATTGCCTATAGAGATTTTAGTCAGCCAACCTATGTACATTATTCACACTTATGAATTCTCATTACAGGCGGTTCATAACACAATTTAAAATGTCAATGTATAAATGACAAATGAGGCATACGTGACAGAGCCTCGTTATCGTCGCTGTCGATGCGTTGGAAAGATGTCAGTTGAGGATAGCGAGCGGAGCACTGCAGTTTAATCACATTTCAAAGTTTTTCATGCAAATATTATATAATTACACACCCTAATCTTGTCATAATTGAATTTAAAATGTGATTAGAAATTAAATTATTTGCAAATGTACAATGCTCTAACCAGAAGAACATGTGCAAAGCAGAAGATTAGAGTAGTGAGGGCGGTAGCTGATTTCATGTTGAGATGGAGAGCTGGAGGAGGGGAGCTCGCAAGAAAAGGCGGCAACTTCCGTGCCTTCTGGAGGTCAGCCTCTGCCTTTTAAATGCGTCTGTGTTGCTGTCCCTCCACCTCGCTCGCTCCACCCACCGCAGTCAAGGAGGAGCCTACACCAGCTGAAGCTCGTCCATTTGCTGACTCGACTAAATTATCAGCCATTCATACACACCTCGCTCATCAGCAGAGTTGCCAATGCAACGCGAATTCCATTCACATGTCATCAGCTGGTAACCAAAGAGATCTTCTCATGGCAATCACGGCTGATAATTTAGTCGAGTCAGCAAATGGACGAACCTCAGCTGGCGTAGGCTCCTCCTTGGCTGCGGTGGGTGGAGCGAGCGAGGTGGAGGGATAGCAACACAGACGCATTTAAAAGGCAGAGGCTGACCTCCAGAAGGCACGGAAGTTGCCGCCTTTTCTTGCGAGTTCCCCTCCTCCAGCTCTCAATATCGACATGAAATCAGCTACTCTAATCTTCTGCTTTGCACATGTTCTTCTGGTTCGAGCATTGTACTTTTCCAAATAATTTAATTTCAAATCAAATTTAAATTCAATAATGACAGGATTAGGGTATGTAATTATATAATATTTGCATGATAAGACTTTGAAATGTGATTAAACTGCAGTGCTCCGCTCGCTATCCTCAACTGACATCTTTCCAACGCATCGACAGCGACGATAACGAGGCTCTGTCACGTATGCCTCATTTGTCATTTATACATTGACATTTTAAATTGTGTTATGAACCGCCTGTAATGAGAATTCATAAGTGTGAATAATGTAGGCTGGCTGACTACAATGTCTATAGGCAATTATTGATGCCTTTTTGGTTTGTCGCAACTTTCGGCCTTCAGGGAAAAGACTTTCACATAAGAGGATACTGGGCTAGCGGCCAGGAAATCCATTGTTGCTTTTTGTTGCATAAGAAAACAACTATATACACAAAACATTCCAGTTTGGGCAGAACTGACTACTACAACAAAAAGGCACTGCTTTTTTGCAGTCACAGGTGGTTAAAAATCGTTTGAATTTTAGGGAGCAAGGGAAAAAGAGAAGGAAAGAGAGAGAGGAATAAAGTTGTCTGTGTTTGTTTAGCATGCAGCGGACGGCCGTCGATGCTTCATTGCCCGTCTGCGATTGGAGGAGAGGAAGTGGAGAAGGCAGAGAGACCCTGCATCGGGTACTCGCAACTCTGCGATGGACACAGCGACTGCCCCCTCGGCGAGGACGAGAATGCCGGACTCTGCATGTACCATCGACTGGTCAGCTGGCAGGAGGACAAATGATATCCGATGGAGTCCACTTCTTACAGATGAAGAATGAGCTAGCTCGTCTCAGGGAGGCCATCGCGGCTGCTGCAGGAATGCCACTCACTTCCCAGGAACGACCGCAGAAGCGGCGATTCTAACCACAAAACCACTCTGATAGGCTCTCTTCATCCATCCTCATTGTTCCTGTCTATCACTTCAGTTGTCTGTGTCTTCACACACAGAAAAATAAACTGTATTATTCTTACCACAGCATCAAACTGGGGAGCCTTAAGCTGCTGACTGAAATTGCCTATGTATGAGTCGCGGAAAAGTAAAAAAAAATAACAAATACCTCGAATAAGAATGCATATGCTGTTGATAAAGAGGAACTCTTTGAAAAGAAGGATATCATGATCAGTCTCCGTTTGGTAGATGAAAAGCAGGACACCTCCGATCAACATGCATTAACGTTTGCGCAGCACAACTAAGCCTCTTTTAAAAATCAGAAGAAGTCAAATATTCGTTGAATACATGAGAGCGGGAAAACATACTACCTCTGGTTTAGATTGCACATCTAACGGTCATCATTACCGGCTATAATTGGTTAGATTTTAACGTCTCTCTGTATCTCTCTCACTCTCTTTTCTCTCTCACTCTCTTTTCCCTCTCTCTCCCTCCCTATAACTGACTGCATTGATGTGACCTGCTACTTTTACAGAAAGGTGACGTGTATCTAGCCTCTTCCCTTCCTCCCCCTATACTCTCTCTCTCTCTCTCTCTCTCTCTCTCTCTCACCTTCTATAACCTCGCTATGTATCAAGCTCTCTCACACACAGCATCCGATTATAATTGTATCTTGGCTCGGTTGAGACTTTTGTCTTGGATTAAGGTTTCTAGACATTTTCTTGCTTTTTTCCTATATCCAACTGAATAGCCCGGACTTCATTCTCCATTGCTCATCGCTTCGTTCCCACCGTCGCTTTTCTTCTCGAGTATCTCTGCGACTCATCATGAGCAAGGTTCATATATTTAACGAATAACTGTTAGCTTTGATTGTTCTGTAAGGACACATGTTTTTGTGTAGGCGTTCAGAAGATCATCAGGAAATGGCGAATAATTAAAGAAAATTGAAGACTTTTAACTTTTATGATAGTCTAGCAATTGTTTTCGCACATTTTTCTTCGTCAATTGGTTTTCAAACATGGACTTCCTATCTTAAGACACCTGAAGACTGGACTACAGAGCAGAATTTAATGAAGGCAGTCAATCTCTGCCAAGTCTTCGCTTTCCTCCTCAACACGTTGTTATGTCCCCAGATAGTTGTCATGACCATTGTTCTAAATTGTCCTGAAAATGGTTATTTCAAGCTTTTATTTTTCTTATTTTCTCTTTAAGAACTTATATTTACACAATCGTTTACCACGACGAATTGATTAAATTTCTAGGGGTTTGAAAAATTACTTTTTTCCTCTTTTTATTAGGCAGTATACTTTAAACAAAGGTAGAAGATTAACGAGAAGTTATTCAATTTTTTAATCTTCTTCTATTTAAAGCAACGTGTCCGGCTGGAAACATCACCACGTTTGTCTGCGCGAAGCAAGAACTCTGTCAGCCGAAACTGTTCCGTATTCTATGGTGCGTCAGTATGTTTTTTTTTAAATTGAATTAATTTTCAACAAGCCAGCTAAAAGTTTTATAAGATGAACAGTTACTTTTCTAATATCTAATGGAGGTCAGCCTCTGCCTTTTAAATGCGTCTGTGTTGCTGTCCCTCCACCTCGCTCGCTCCACCCACCGCAGCCAAGGAGGAGCCTACGCCAGCTGAGGTTCGTCCATTTGCTGACTCGACTAAATTATCAGCCATTCATACACACCTCGCTCATCAGCAGAGTTGCCAGCACAACGCGAATTCCATTCACATGTCATCAGCTGTTTGCCAAAGAGATCTTCTCATGGCAATCACGAACGGAAACGCATACGACTATATTGAAACTCTGTATACGTTTCATTAAGGTTTCCTTAGAATTATTTATACAAAATCAGCGGCAAAAGCATTTTTCTTATAATTTGCGTCACGGGGACGCGCATTTGATCAATGAGCATCACTCAACCGTTTTTAGCACGTAATTTTCAATTATCGATTCAAAACAGTGGAAAACATGTTGATTGGAATTGTAAGCGAAATTTGTTTTTCAACTGGAAGATCATTGCACTGGAATTGACTACTTGAAGAAGATAATTAACAAAAAATATGAAATTAACAAAATTTGTGAAAGGCGAAATGTGGACTTAGAAAAGCAGATATACATAATTAATAAACATGCTAGTTCTTGGAAGCCAGTTGCATTCACTCATTCTCAGTTCGAAAATTCGCGGTTTGGAAATCATCTCCCCTTATAATCGACAATGATTTCGATCCGCCTTTGCATCTTCGGAGATATCAAATTACCACCCTTGGCCTCAGCTTCATAAGTCGCTTTTTCCTCTGCAGCATCCTACGCTCACTGTCTTAAAGCAGCTGCCACATTTCATATTATCTTTTTTTAAAGATGTGCCTTTGCTGTAACTCCCCTTTTTGAGGTAAAGTGGAAGAGCATTAACGCTTAAGTAGCTTGATATGTTGCTAGAAATGCAGTGACTAATGGTAAGTAATTTTGCCGTGAACAAGCAGATAGCTGACACCATGTATAATAGATAGCAAAAGCGAGGATTTTGGAAGGCTGACTACTCTCTCTCTCTCTCTCTAGCTTCCTATCCCTTCTACTTTTCTTCTCCTCTCCTATTCCGCCGGCTTCTGCTCTCTGCCCCTCCTCATTCTTTGATATAATTTGAAGGGAGCGCAGTTCTCAGCTGCCGCATCTGTCGCAAACTCACTTAGAGTGTCGAAATCCGCAAAAGCAGAAGATTCACGACTTTTGTTCCGTCGTTGTCGCTGAGGAGTACGTGAGTTGATAGAGAACAGCTAGAAGCGTGCTTCTCCTGCTCTTCGTTCTTCTCTCTCACTTATCTCTCTCCATTGACTCATGTTGACCGCTCACTTTCAACCCGAAATATAAGCCGGGGAAGAGGAGCGGATGCTGTTGAAAGTGAGGTTGGAGTGGTAGTTTAGGAGTGAGAGGATAAGAGAATGGTAATGAGTGCCGGGCCACCTTGCTCTGCTGCTGTCAGGCATGGCGTGATTTCCACTCATCGCTGTCACTCACAATCTGATGGCTGAATGTCACCTCTCACTCTCTCTTCCCTTCTCTCGGCATCCTCTCCTCTTTCATCCTCATTTAACTTCCCGACACTTCAATTGCTATTCCTCGCCTTTCCAATGTCACCACTTACTTTTAAAGCCCTTATCTCTGTTGTCGCCTATGCCTCTAGAATTTGTAGTAGATTCGCAACATTCGAGAGCATGGAATATTGATAAAAAGCTGAAATGCGCGACATAAACATGTTTTGTTACAGGTTATTTATCATATCGCACATGTCGAGTTTATTCTATAGGAAAAACAGCCTTTGGCGTGGATAGTCGCTCGTAACTTCTCTTGCTAATGGAACTCTTTCAGACGTTCATAACTTTCCAGAAAGCAAAATATAAATGAATGGGTTAATAATTTCATGAAGATTTCGCATATGCGGTTTCGAAGAACATCACGAGTAAATAAGAATGAATGAATTATTTTTTGCAATGCGAGAAGACTGCAATTGCAATCACGACTTTGAAAATATCATACTTAACTCCGGGGACCAAGAAATTATTATATAATTGAAGCAAAGGAAAAAGCATAGGCTGCAGTCCACGCTGGTCAGGCTGCTCGCCTCAACGGCGCTACGATCGCGTTTCAAAGGAGCAACTGATTTAGAGCTGCCCTCCCCTGCTCCTCCCTCACCCCTTCTTTTCCATGCTGCCTCAGCAGTCACTTCTAGTCCACCTTTTCGTCCTCTTTCTCTTCTTCCTCCCTCCCTTCCTCAACGTCCCCATTCATTTTCCTCTTCCGTTCAGTGTTCGCCTCTTGCCATGAATTGTTGTTTCTATTTTTTCTTTCTTTTGTCCTCGGCACTTTAGTTGCAGAGAGGGCAATCGTGGCACAAGTTGCGTGAGTGCCCTCGGCTCCCCTCTTCGAGGGTTTAATCCATTCATGCACACTTTGCATTTCATTGTCGTCTGGTGCTTCCCTCTTTAGTCGCCCTCTTTAGCAGCGACTTTCTTAGTGTTTCTTCATGTTCCCCCCGGGTGCAATGCAATAACAGGAGATGAGAATGGCTGATGATTGAGAATCGGTTGACAGCTCAGGGCGCATGGGGAGCAGTGGTGGCTGCGGCTCTCCTGGCACGGAGAGTCTGGCGGCCGGCCTTTCTCTCTCCGGCCGCCGCGTCGCTCTCGTCTGCTCAGGCAACTTCAATCCGCCGACCTACGCTCATCTCAGGCTTTTCGGTACTCCTCAATTGATTGTTGTTTGCTCGTGCGTTTAAAAAGAAATGAAACATTTGAATGGCTTTGTTCATTTCATCGAGCTGCTCAGAGCGCGCCCGTGACTACGCAGAGAGAGTGTGCGGAGCAGCGGTGGTCGTGGGGTGGATGAGTGCAACCAGTGACTTGGCTGCCTCTGCTTCAACCACTTCTGCCGACCTCGTGCCGGCCAAGCATCGTCTCAGAATGATTGAACTCGCCCTCAAGAAGAATCGCTGGATTAGGTACCTATTCATTTTTCACTCTATTCCAATACTTTCTTTTGACGCGAAGCTCCTTTTGAATAATGGCGGGCTCACCATCAGTAAACCGCGAAGACTAAAGTATTTGAATAGTAATGAATGTAGACTTCGACGAATAACAGTTGCTTGCGAGTCTTGACTCAGCTTTTGAGAACTCCCACGATTGCCATAAATCAAGCTGCCTTGTCTTGTCTAATCACAGCAGCTGCCCTGCATAAAAACGACATGTGTTGTGATCGAGTCGAGTAAAGATAGAGGAGGTCTAAACAGACTCCTTACTTTCAGGCAAGGCAATTGGGAGAGCGAGCAGCCGTTTGCTCCCACTCTTTTGCAATCGCTACGGCATTATGAAGAGGTGTGGAACAAATTAGCTTCTCCATTCTCCCGATTCATATGCATAAGCTTCTCTTTAGATTGCTTCTTCATGTGCCCATTTAAACTAATCAATCTTTGTATTTTTAAGAAAATATTTTGAATGATCTTTGAAGGTGTCTCGAAATGAATTTGGAGTAGACGTCGTGGCTGTGAACGTCTGTGGTGGAGACGTCGTAGATTCGATTGGTGCATCTGCACGACTTTTACATACAGAGATGCAAGAGGTTGTTTTGCGTATCCGTCTGACAATTCTTTAAAACAGCTTCCTAACTGTTTTATGTTTTCTCAAGTGATCACAATGGCCCCATTTTCAGGCCGAATCCTTCCTTGAAAACTTTCCATTCGTGGTTCTACAAAGGCCAGGCTCTGAGGCAACTCGAACTGTGTACGATGTCGACGTGCTTCGGAAGCACGAGGTTAGTGATCGCCAAAATTAAAGTGTCTTTCATCACCTTGAATACTACTAACAATAGTCTAGTTTATAAATCTTGGCGGTTTGATTATTGACAGGAATTACTGAAATTTAGCTCTAAAAGATTCCAAACGCGCATATTCACCTCGCATTTCAATGCTATTCTCTGGTCTTCCTAATGAGAACGTTTTGTATACCCTCGTGGATGGCAATTCCTGATTCAGGGAAACATTCACATAATCGAGGACGAGACTTTTCCAAATGGCGTCAGTGCGGCGCGTATCAGGTTTCCCTTTGAGTTTCGGCTCATTTGCTCTACTTTTCACACCTCACAAGCTGAGGCGACGCGGAAGGATCTCAGGAGCGTGGCTTTTGCAATTACACTTACCCAGTACGACGGACAAAAAAGAATCACACAATGGCACACTTGAGCATCATTTTTCTTTGTGCGAAATCGTGCCCATTTTTTCAAGATATACGAGCACTTTACAAAAGAAAATAAAATAACAAAATCCAATCGTATTTAGAACAGGGATTCGTCGAAATGAAAGCGTTCGCTACAGCCTTCCAGACAAAGTGCTTCACTATATTGCTCACCACAAACTGTATACGCTCACCAATATGTCAGCCAATTTCACTATAAATACAACGCTCAATACTAATATTTAAAAAAAAAAATCTTTCTACAAATTTTTCTGTATGTCTGGTCAAAATAATTTTGATACTGAACCGTGTCCAGGACTCGCTCTTGCATCGATGGGTACTCGTCCACGACAACGGACACTCCTCCAGCAGAGACAGCTCGTATTCCATCGCCTACCTCGTGCTTCTTCCGCTACGACCCCTCAAGCGGCTCTCTTCCGCGTCCCTCGGTGCCTCCTCCACCCCGTCCACCCCCTCCTCCTTCCACCCGATGCAGCTCTGCCAAACCTTCCTGCTCCTCTTCGCACAGCAGTCACCTCCCTCCACTGCCTCCGCTGGCCAAGAGCACGTCTCCTCTTGTCAGTCTGCTCTTGCTTTCGCCAAAATTTGCTTTCCCTCATTCTTTGCTTTTGAAAAGAGAGTCAGAGTGTCCCATTTGTTGTCACCTGGTCATGTTTTGATGCTATGCCGTCGGGGTAATCCATCAAAGTCGTATGATCAGCTTTGTCCAGGCCGTTCCCTGACAGCCAGAGTGGGTGGAGGGACTGGTGAGGACTTTTCGTCCTCCAGCAGGCTGGGAACTATGATGAATAGCCTGGTCTGACTGGCATTCCTTGCAGTCCCTGCGGCGGCAACGAGCCTCGCTGGAGAGCAGTGCTGCCTTGCCCACTGCAACTGCGGCCAGCCGCAGCGAGCTGGAGCTGCCGCCGCTGCCTCCTCCCGAGAACGTCAGCTTCTGCCAGAGCGACTCCGGCGTGCCCTCCTCTTCCACCTCCGTCCATATCACTCCCGCTTCTCCTCGTCCCGAGAGGCGCCTCATCGAAGCTGCTGCCTCTTCCTTTGACGTTGATCCTGATCGGAGAATTATTCGCCCTGTTCCACGAATGGTTGGCTTGTTAATCATTTATGGTAGCGTTTTAGAACATTATGTATACATGTATGTTTATGTAGGAATGTCTGTATGTTTTTCAGGCTCAGTCTCTGACATCAGCGGACTCTTCATCTATTCTGCATCAACAAGGAACCCTCTCGGCCGGTGCAGCTCTCCTTCTCCCGAGATGCGAGCCGGCACCACCGAAGACACCTGACTACGACAACGTCACCCTTGATGAACTGCTAGAAGCAAGCACCAGCTGGGCCAGCTACATGAATGAGCAGTACAGAATGATCAGTTAGTTTTTGTGTTTTAGACTAGGTTAATGAAAACTTGATTGTAATTTTAAATGTTATAGATTCAACTGCGTCCACTAGCGACATCAAGGAAGCTTCGAAGACAAAGGAGAACTCTTCGCCAACGAAGAGCGGACTGTTCTCCTCCCTGAGACCAAAGTTTCTGCGAGGGAGCTCTAAGAGCTCGCTTACTGAAAAAAGCAAAGACAAGAACAAGGAGAAGGAAAAGTCACAACAGCCGAAAAGCGTTTGTAACTGCGCGGTGTTGTACCATGAAGACTTCTACGGTCTGCGACAGACGGAGTCAGGGAAGAGCTGCGACTGTGGAGTGTGGCTAGGCAGGGAGGAGAGCGGCCGAGATGTCATACGGAGGATGAGCATTCCGGCTCTTCAGCAAGTCAGTCATCTCTTTAAGCCTTGGCTACTCAACAATTTTCATGCATATATATGTATGTATGTATGTACATATCTTGTTTCTACTAAGATCGCCGAGATGCAAGGAGCTCCGCCAGAGATTTCTTCCAGTCGCCGCGAGTCACAGGTTTCATTCAAGGTTTACCACTTTTCCAAGCAAGCTTTGACTTGTAAAAAAACAATTAGTCTAGGGTATGCAATTTTCAGGCGGGTGCCAAACGAAATGGAGCGAATGGAATGCATAATGGGCATGTAGAAGAAACAACGAGTGGAAAGCAAGAGACTGAGCGAAATCAGGTCCACATTGTTCAGAGTTATTAAACAAAACAGATAATAGCATCCAAAGAATCTTTTTATTCGCTCCTTTTTCTGGGGATTTAAAAAAGACTGTTTCTTGAGGGGGGGGCACGTGGAGCAGGCCGATCCATACGATTTGCATCGACCATGGCAAGGAGCATGGACAGCATTCCTATGCCAGGAGGAAGCAGAGCTGAGGAAGAAGAGGACACGAGAAGGGCTACGATGAGCCAGTCCATGTCGGGCGACCATCTCTCAGTCCAAGATGCTTCCATGGTCACTCTCTCCTTCACTCGCTATCGTCTCTCTGCAACACCTGAAACCACTGTATAGATGGCTATTCTCTCCGAATCCCAGCATTCTTCTGTAGTTTGCTGTTCCAAGTCCCACAAGCAATTGTCACTTGCATGGTCTCCATCCATAATTCTCTGCCGACCCACCTCCTCGCGCAGTTAATGTCCCATCAACACCCGATTCTGCGCACTACTATTCCTCTCGCTGTTCTTTTCATTCTCACTCTCTTGCATTGAATTTGCCTCGCTCTCTTTTTCTCTCGTTTGACTTTTCCTCTGTTTTCTTCACTATGTCTGTCTGTACTCTCCTCCACGTGTCGCTCTTTCGCTACTATGGCCACCCATATTTCGTGTCATATGCGTTGCCTCAATCAGATTGTTGAGCATACTTTCAATTTTTTTCTTCTCGTTTGTCGCGATATAATCATTTACGAGATGTTCGCGTAATTTGCAGTAGATTCCTCCTCGCCTTTCGGGTATATGCGCTTTATTCTCTTTTTCTCTCGCTCTCCCTATCTCTCAGAGTTCCTCCCTCTTCTCTATCCCTCACGCCTGGTCTCTCTCCATCTCTGAAACAGCCGTTAACTTATCGGTGCTATACTATTTACTTTCTATACTTACTCAATTGACTTCTCGACGGTCGATTCTTAATGTCTTTCGTTTGCGAGAGCTCTGCAACTCTAATTTCCAAAATGAACAGTCCAGTTTCTTAGGAAATGGAATTTCTAATCGTATCACATCACATCTGTTCTTTCTTGCTGTCTAATGCTGTTTTGTGATACTCCTTTCATCTCGTTTTCAATGCAATCACTCCACTCTCTCGTTGTTGAAGTATGTATATGACAAAAAGATATTTCAATTATTGAGCCTTTTCATGACATAACAAAGGGCTGAGCCGTCTTTAATATTGCAGCATTGTCTTGCCTGCATTGAATTTATTCATATTCAGTCTTGCATAGGTAATGCAAAACTTACTAGGCAAGTTTGAAAAGGGTAAAAAGCGGTACTTTCTAAGTAATTAGGAAAAAAGATCAAATAAACGATCCATAAACTTGCACTGATGTACAAGAAGCTGGGAGGATCTCGAGGAATGTGAGCGCGAGAAACGGAAGTGTTTTGTTTAAAAGAAGCATTGGCGAGCTTTACCGCCCACTCTAAGAGTGGGAAACAGTTTGTCTGCGCATACTCGTCTCAGATACAAGTGGCTTTACTGCACAGGAACGCCATCTCTTTTCAGTTCATAAGAGAGACAGTAAGAGAAGAGAGAGGGAAGAGAGACAAAGAAAGTAGGAAAGGGCGAGAGAGACGGTTAGATGTTCTACTCCATCAGCCAGGTTCATCTCTTCGACGAAACTTCTCGGCACCAATATTTTTGTCTTTCGCTGAAACATTGATGTGTTCTGCTTGTTTGTAGATGTCACTCCAGCAATGCCGAATACTTCTGATATTAATCTACCTCTCCCAATATGCGGTCAATGCTCAATCACCTCGAAACACTTTCTGCAGTGACACGAAAGTATTCCTCCGTGACATCCATACAAATCAAGCAAGAAAACCTGGTTTGATTTATTTATCTCTTTTATGAAGTCAGTTCATTTTAGAAGCAACAGTAGTTCAGGGTCCACCAAGGAGATCATCCTGCAATTCGAAGTGCGGAGAGTCGAATCGATTGCGAAATCGATCTCTGTGCACATGGACGGATACCTGATCCAGAAGTGGCAGGTTACTAACTAAGACAGGAAGTAGGTTTTCACAAAATTCTGTTATTTAAGAACAGTAAAATATGAGAACAGACAAGTATATTATATGAATCATGTGAAAATGAACAGGCAGGCGACTACCTGACCTCGCAATACCCGTGCCTGCCATCAGTGTCCATCACTGAGTACGCGAATGGCCTGTGGAAGCCATCCATCGCCTTTGAGAACGGCGAGCACATTGTCTACCACAAGCACGCACGTGAACTTCTCTTCTCCACCAATCAGACCATCATCTGGAGAGAAAGGTTTTCTAAAGCAAAAAGAATGCGATTCACTAGGACTACAAAAAGTTATATACAAGATGATCAAGCATTTTAGGGTCGAGCAAACTCTTCACTGCACTGTCGACCCGCAAGATTTTCCGTTCGGAATTCTGTCCTGCCCTATGAAACTCTCTGCCACGGATCCCAATATAGTGTACAAGTGGGCTAAGATGTCACCGAATATCTCTGTTGGACACGGCGGCGTTTCGGTTAGTTAACGAAGACATGTGCATATATCAACGGCAAGAAATATTATAATCTTCATCAAAACATGATAATTTTTGAAGGAATCGTCGAGTGAATTACGTGTACATTCTGTACAGCCCGTGCAGTCAGAGCCGGGTTCGCGTGCGATGACCCTGGCTGTTGAAGTACGACGGGAAGCCAACAAGCCATTGGCCGTCTTCTTCCTTCCTTCCATTATCTTCATGGCTATGAGGTTCTTCCTTGTTTTCCTCGTAATTGATGGAATGAATGCCCTTGCAGCTGGCTGACACTGGCCCTTGGCCCGATGGCGATCACCCGAGCTGTTATCATTGTCGGCTCCTTTGTGCTCCTTCTCATGCACTATGGATCGGCTCAACTAAACCTTCCTGACACTGATGCGATCACAGGAGTTGGTATGCGTTATGTTGTCATTTGCATAAAAAGATTTTCTTCAGCCTTACTTCCAAATTTCCTTGACGTGAATAGTCTAGACATCTGGCGTCTCTTCTCGCTGTTCTTCGTGCTTGCTTCCCTACTCGAGCTAGTCTTGGTGACCTGCATGGCCTCAGTCGGTCGTTCTCGCAAGCTCTCTCAGTGCTCGAGTGGCCGTCGTGGCAAGTACGACGTCGATGCAGTTCAGTATGAGGAGCTCAATGATCTTCGTCTCAAGCGCTCAAGGTCATTTTCTTCCGTCCAAAAAGCTATTCATTTATTTATTGTTTATTAAAAGTTATTTTCTACAAATAAAAAGCCTAATTGTCTTTTTCCAATAGGAAGATTATTTATGATTTGTCGCAATATATTTAATGTTAAAGTCTTTCTTTTTCTCCATTTATAGTGGAACTTGCGGCTGCTGTCGAATTTCCGCACTCGTGATCGATTGCATCGTCATGCTTCTTCTTCTAGTCATCTTTGTTGTCTTTTCATTTTTCTTCTTCACTCGGGGTCGCAAGATAGTCGAATGTGTCAATAGATTCCGCATTTCTGATCTACTGGTGTTCTAGATGGGTGCTCAAATACATTGTAACTTACTAGAGTAAAAACACATTATGATTTTATTTTTGAAAAAGTTTCGATCTCAATTGCATTCATCTTGACTGAAGCATTTTCTTTTTCATTGTTTGATGTAGCATTGTGATTAATCGGTTGCAACTCGTTGGAAAGCATTTATTTGTCAGCAAACGAGCACTGCTTGCATAAGAGACGAAGAATCCCCTCGCTACCTTGCAGTCCCAATTCAATTAACATGGAATGCAAGCGTGTACAAGTCGAGCAAAGTGAAAGGCGAGGTTGTGATGTTATGGACATGATTATCATTATTATTGCTAGACTGGGACCAAGGAGAGGACCTATTTGCATGCCGCCAGATGAGAGATATATATATTGGCTTCAAGGCGGATGAGATAAAGGAAAGCGAAAGAGTGAAGGATAGAATTATGGTAGTTAAGGCTTAAGAATGCGCAGCAGTGGCGGCTGCCTAGTCGAGTCGCATGCTGGCAGTGGCGGAGGAGATCTGCGTCGAGTCCTGTGTCTGCGACTGCACGGGGGCCATCATCAGCACCACCGGACGATCCGTTGTCTTTATCTGTAATTGAGAAGATGAAGCAGAATTAAAGCAATATCCACAACTGTATTGCAATAACTATTAAAAATAAGAAAACGTAGTTTTATTATGTGTACTTTCAAAGAAAACTGCGAAATTTAATACATTATATTTTTATTTCCTCCAATCACGATATATTTTATTTTTATTTTATTAGACTTTACAAATAGTGAAAGATATAAGCTGAATCTATATTTCAGCTGTACTTTATGATCTGTTTGCAATGCAGTGTGGCCGGCTCCTTCTTGGATGAAAAAAGTCTTGCTTGAAAAGCATGAAAAGAAATGAGATGGTGTGTTTGGCAGGAAACGTCTGCCTGGGCAGCTTCCACTGCCAATCAAGCCATCCTGGGAAGGGAGGGCGCAATAAGCTGCTGCAGTTGTTACCGCTTTTCAAAACTCTACGCTTCAACACATGTCTTCTTCCTTCAGCATTCATGGACTTTGTTCCAATTTCTCGTCTCATTTTGGAAGCGAATTAGAATTCAGGGCAGCTGTCCTTTTGCATCTTCCATCTCTTGATTCCTCCCTGCTCTTGGATAAAGTCAGAGAGGACAGCGCACTTTTGCTGATTTATCTTGGGGTGAAAAAGGAAGGATTCGCCGAGCCCATCTGTGCCCTAAGAAGGCAAAGTGGACGATTGCGTCAGGCGCGAGTTTCATGGGAGAGCGTACGGATGAGGAGAGAAGAGTGCTAATCCAGAGGAGGGGAGAATGAGAACGTGCCGCACACTCCCATGTGGGCCGTCAAAGAAAGGAAGAAAAGTGCCCGACTACAGATTTGTGGACACGCGGCCAAACTTTCCGGCAAATTAAAGCCTCTCAAGGAAGTGGTGGATACAATTTTGCTACCGAAGAGAGGCAGACTTCTACTGCTCATGTGAAGATGGATAGAAAAGTTTTCTTTTTCTCTTACCAAGGTTAGAGTATGAAATGAATGGGGAACTGACAACTTGGGGCATTCCAATTTGGGTGGATGACAGGGCGATGTTGGAAGAGGCATTCATGGAGGGCAGCAGGTCGATGCACTCGTCTCCGTGTTCCATTCCACTCGACTGCTGCACGGTCGCACACGTAGACATTAAGGAAAGACTGAAGAGGCAATGACTCTTCTTCTTTCAATTCAACGAACAAACATTTCAACGGCGAGCGCAAAAGACTTCAAGTGAAAAAAATTGCGGGGGGTTTTCAATCTCCGATCGTTTTTTTTTTCATTAAAGGAATAGAGAATATAATCGCACGCTGGTGAGTACATTATCATCTTTCACAATGAAAGAAAGACATCATCAGCGGAGATCGGCCAGGGAGCGGAGGCGGAAATGAAGACGCTCTGCTGCATTTATAGAGGATAGCAATGAAAGGAAGGGAACGGAAAGGACCTCCCTCCTTTCACCACTTTCTGCCACGAGGGTTCTATTGAGGCGACACCGCACAACAGAGTTCAATGAGGCCGCCCGCTCATCGAATAAAAGTAGCAGAAAAAGAGAACGGCAGCAGGAAAGGAGCACTGCCGTTGGAAGGAGCAGTAAGGGGCGAGGGAAATAGGAAGGGAGGACGGGAGCAAGTCACCGCCCCTTCTGGACATGGCAGGAGACACTCTCGGACAGGGAGAGGCGGGATGGAATGGCCTTTCCCTCGTACATCTTCCTCTTAGCTGACTGGCTATTCCCTCTTGTCCTAGGCAGTGCCCCTCGTGATGAAGTGAAGGTGACCTACCAAGGGGAGGTGTACTCTGTCACTTCTCGACAGTTGGCAAGTGAAGCAGCTGATATTATGGGTGAACCATTGGATGACCAGAACAGACTGGTCATGGAGGCCGGAAGGGAGGCGGAAAGAGCGGGTGGGGAGTAGAGAGGAAGAAGGCGAGCTAACGAAGTAGGAACAACCAGTGGAGACTGAGGCGATTCCCCTTTGGCCGAAAGGATGCTGCCATTCATTCCTCATGTCTCCCCGGCTATAGAACGACTTGAAACATCAGAGAAAGAGAAAGATTTGGATGGGGCCTTGAACGAGGTCCCATGGCGAGAGTTGGATTCGCGTGACTGAATGAGAGAACTGCACAAGTGTCGTCTGATCTCTCGAAATGGGGTCTCTTGAGAGGGAAAGAGAGACTGGAGGAGGGAAGAGGAGGAGGCTGAGAAATGAAGAGAGGAAGACAAAGGGAACGACCATGAGGGCTCATAGCAGGGGATGCGTGCTTGGCTGTTGCACAATAGCATGTGAAGGAGTCAACCAGACTGCCACTGCAGAATGGAGCAGTCGATACATTTATTAACATACACAATCATTATGAACCATTATCTATTTTATGCATGTATGTACATATTTTGAGACTAAACATTTAGCGGCTATTCAACTTAAGCTTTCTGAAGCTAATCGAAAGAGGACACACACTTTAATTGAACTGAAAACGTGGGTTACACAGGTTCTGTATCTGATTTGGAATTAGCCAGCAAAAATGCCCGACTAATGAACATGTAGTATGTTTGACCATCCGCTTATTTCTTGAAATATACTGTTTTTGTATTCATAGTAAATAAATAATTGCATTTGCTTGTTTTGCTTATGTAATACATACGATCTGATACATATTGTACAAATACAATTGGCAAACAAAATTCCGAAGAATTTGCCATCTTCCCTTCCCTTCCCTCTTGCGTTATATTCACTTATGGATGATAGCTTGGTAATTTTATTTTTCAAAGGTGGCAGTGTTAAAATAATAAAACTGAATGGGTATGAAACCAAGCATTCTTCTTTCAAGTTTATATTATTCGCATCTCATTAAATTAAATTTGCACTCTCTCTCTTTCTCTCTCAACTGCAAACTGTCTGTTATCTGGTCCATAAGATAAATTGTCTTTGTGATGCACATTAGTCATAGATTGGGCAAGTGTCTCGAATGGGGAACGAACGTAGTGGAGGGGAGGCTGAAAGATCGATGGCTGCTTGCATCGCGCCTTCTTCCCTTTTCCCTACTCTCTTCTCTTCCCTCTTCCTCTCACAATGCCATTGCTTGGCTAACCTCCCCCCCCCCCCCCTTCTTGCCAACAGTCTTCTTTCCAACGTGTTTATGATGCAACGATCGTGTGAAATTTATTTTGTATTCATCCATTTTGTCAGAAAATGTGAAAAAATTCGTTGGTCAGTTCTGTTTGAACAACTGTAATTTGTCATTATCACATGAATGTTGAAACTCTCGTCGGGTGGTTGTCGTGGTGACGACGTCCTTTTCCTGATTGCAGAGACCACGCCTCGGATGGCGTCAACCAACGAAGGCGAGCCTCCCCCGCAGCCGGCTCCTGCCTATTCATCTACTGCTTCCGCTTCTTCCCTCATGCACCAGCCATCCGCTCCTCCCATGGCCAATGAGCCTCCTCCAGCATACAGTCAGTATTTCATTTTCTATGAGTTATTCGATGACGCTCCTTTGAACACTTACACATGTACATATATTGTTTTGGGAAAATAATTAATATAAATTTGTTAAGAGATATATATTGCCTAATTAGTCATTTTGGAGGAACGTCACTTACCATTAGTGGTGAAGTTATCAGGAAAATATAGTGTAACATATTGAGTTCAGTGGAAGACAGGGAATTTCTTAAGGGCCTTGGATATATCTATGCATATACATATATATTTCATCGACGACATAAGTATACTCGTGGGTTTCATCGTTTGGGTTTATATTGTTTACATTCGAGAGCGGCGGGCAGTTCTTCGTAGAAGCGATGGCAAAAAATTATAACATGAGCCCATTGAGATGAAGTAGTGGTTGGGGGCGACAAGCCAGCTGGAGTCTACCCTCCGCTGCCTTCTATGCCTCATGCAGTTCCAGAACAGAGGGCCTTCGCAAGCGGCGGCGGCCCCTACCCTGCAGCGCCCCTTGCACCTCCTCCACATGGTACGCTTTCATTTTAGTGACTAAAACGTATAACGTTTTAGTGCATTGTAAACGTTGCCAGTCGTTACAATGGACACCCTGATAGAAATCTGAACGCCGCCTGGTAAAAATTAACCTTTTAATTGAAAGTACTGATATCATACACTTTGCTACATGTTAAATGGTAGAGGAATATCTTATTTCAGGGCAGCCAATGGCCGCTCCTCAGCCGATCTTCGTTGGTTCGCTCCACTTCAACGCCTACCCCTGCGGGCTGACTTGCCCCTTCTGCCAGGCCCAAATCCAAACTCGCACCTCCACTCGTGCCGGTCTGCTGACATGGCTTCTCTGCGGTGGCCTCGCCTTCTTCGGCTGCTGGATCTGCTGCTGCATTCCTTTCTGCGTCGAGGGGTGCCAAGTACGGCGAGATAGCAAATAATGGACAGACAATTAATTATCAGCCAGCAAACATATAACATCCTTTTTATCTTACGATTAGAGAAGTGGCTCAACTAGCCTTTTCTTCAGGACATCGAGCATTCGTGCCCGAGATGCAATCGATTCCTTGGAACGTACAAGCGGATCTGACCGTTCGTTCTTCAATTCTACCACATTGCGGGATCAGCAACTCTCTGGCGGTTTCTATAATTCTGTTTATGCATTTTTATTCACTGTATGGTCCTATTCCTAAATTTGATCGATTCTTGGCGCTTTTCTCACCAGGTTTCATACAAAACATCGTTCATATCTGTAGGCGTATATTTGAGTGAACATGTACTTTTACTATAGAGTAATCATTGTTTCTAACTCTGTATAGGTTTCTGTAAACTATATCTCCTTTCATTCCTTTACAAGAAAAAATGACTTCTGAAAACTAGAAGACCTACCATTTTTCTGATCTGTCGTCATTTCCACTCTGCATTGCACAATCTCGAAATGTATGTATATTATATCTTCAAAACAATCCACCCGCTAAAATGAGCAAAATCTCATCTTGTGCCATGCATATATGCCAAGTGTTATTATTTTATTAAAGTCGGCTTTTAGGTGCAATTAATAAGTAGCAGAGCGCATTGATACTTGTTATACTACCGGCACTACAACATACAGAAATGCAAAATGCTATGAAATAAATTTATTATTAACGCTGTCCTCAACAACACAATAGATTCAACACGACGAGCAGCGCAGAATCTTCTTACAAAATATCATCAGAATTGAATGTAATAAAGAGTAAATAGTAAATGCTAGCCAATTGTTTAAAATGTTCAGAATGCCACCCTCTTCGAGCCATGCGATCTCTTACAAATAGGATAAGTACAAGAAGCATTGCTAGCAGACTGACACACAATAAGAAGTAGAAGAACCGGCGAGTATTGGATTGTGGAAAGCAACACGTATTGTTTTATTCTATGAATGCTTATTAAAGAAAGTAAAAGTCTCTCGGTGCCAAATAGAATGCCACCATATTCGACTCCTTGCGCTTCTCAGCACTTGTCGTCTCTTCTCATGCAGTTCGCTAAGTAAATCCTGCAAAAAATACTCTTGAAATATCTCTATTTTCATGTCAGTGCAGGAGAAGCCGAATACATAGATGAATACGAAAAGGAAGCAAGAGAGACAGAGAATGTGTCAATGTAATGGAGAGAGGAATTGAGAGTGGAGCACTGCGCGAGGGTGTTGAAAAGGGGGCACTCGGGATGCGCGGTCAAGTGAGCTGACAGATCGCTCTCAACTTAGAGAGACATGGCTGCAGAGAGGAATCGAACAGCATGACGTCAGAGAGTACTGATGACTCATAAGAGTACACTACCCGTAAGTAATCTGGGTTTGCTCAACTACACACAGACATATGGTGGTGTCCTAGTGCTATAAGAAAACGGGAGCGTTATAAGTCATAGACTATAAAAGGATATTAGGAGTTCGAAAGAATGTCGAGAAAGCGTCGGAAAGGAGCATCGAATTGCGCTTTCGGGCGAGCATATGCAAAGTCTGGCTTCCTTTTTCACGCAAAAGTTCTCAGCTTACATCGCCTCTCCGCACATGAGCATCCGCTTTCTTTTCATAATCGTCTCTCGGAACTCACCAATCGAACAAATCTTTACTTCAGCAACTAGACACTGCTTCAAGCATTATGGAGACCAGACTTTCATTCTTGGGAAGAAAAGAAGCCAGAAGAATTTACCATGAAGCAGCACTCTTGGATGTTGGAAGACATAAACAAAGAAACGATGCAGGATTTATATACTAACATTGCAGATTAAGTACTATTATACCAAAACGAGAAAAACATACGATAAAGGAAGGACATGTAATAAAATATCGTGTGATCGTGACCTGGTTCACAGTTCAGTCCCATGTAGAGGCAGTTGCGGAGATCCCTCTGGAGTGCGTAGTCACAGCGGAGCTTCAAGGGCGGCTTGCGGATGGCCGGGCAGTTGACGGGGTTGCAATAGCCGGAAGTGCACACCATCGAGTCACTGCAGCGGAGGCCAGCGCAGGCTACAAGAAGTTGTTGATCCCCAAGATATTATGGTCTTTTAGACTTAAATTAAAGTAAATATGGTGTGGTTCTTACTGTGAGCAGAATACATATTTGTTCACAATGGCAGTAGGCGTTCAAAACTCTCCGTCAGTGGTATTACCACGCGTGTTTGGTGCGACATGTTTGCACACACAGAGGGAAAAGGCCAGACTGAGTGGTACAATGGAGTCATGAGTTCTAATGCAAAGCAGTCATTCTCGGGTCGCGACCAGATTATCTCGAGCAGAGGTACGCGGATGAGTAAGACAAAGAAAGAAGAGCTGAGAGGAATAGAAGGGACAGCTTGAGAGGGGGGGGGGGACTCACGGTCCTCTTTCGAACAACGAGAGACGGGCACGCAGGTTGTGTTGGTGCGGCTTAGCTGGATGAAGCCGTCGTCGCATTCACACGTCGCGATGCAGTCAGAGGAGCAGCTTGGAACAAAAACAATGAAGAGAAGGCACTCGAAGGAACACTTGGAACAAAAACAATGAAGAGAAGGCACTCGATGGAACAATGAGACTACTCTGAACCAAGTCAAGATAAAGAAGAGATTTGTAACCGGGAGCGATCCTTGCACGTGTATGGACAGGGAGAGCCGCAGGCGACGAAATGGGAATGAAGAGGGCACGAGAGAGCCTCGCACTCTCCTGACTGGGGCTGGCAAGCGAAGCCAACCGGACACTCCACGGCGGCGCAGCGGGGAGATACGCACGAACCGTCAACGCAGTCTTGTCCACTTGCACAGCGAACTCCAGCACATCTCAACATATCTTATCGCATTAACACAAGAATAATGGGCATTGCTCAACATTCTTTCTGAACCATCTTGCTCATCGATAAGGATTATTCATGACTTTTACTAACCGATCATTTACCGAAGGCAGACAAATGCCGCTGTTCTTATCGCAAACAGCACCAGGCCGACACCGAATACCCTCGCAGAGGTCTGGCTTAACGTCCAAATCTTCGCTTCTGCTCGGGAAAGGACGCGCAATCTTGTAGCTCGTTGCAAATGAACGTCGCTAAAGTTGAAGAAAATAAAAGAGATGTTAAATTTATCATGCTGAATTGACTAGCTGACTTCAATGCATTTGCCCGTGGTCAGCTGGCAGACGGAGCCGATGGGGCAAGTCGTGGAGGCGCAGACATCAGCAGTGATGAGGAACGAGGTCCGTTGGCAAGCTCCGGAGGAGGGTTCGCAGAGATGCCCGAGTGGACATGCTACTCTCTCGCACAGATTGAGGGTCTCGATACGACGGGAAGGAGGCGAATCCGTTGGAGAGGCCTGAGGGGCTGCCATCGTCGGAGGACGGAATACACGGCACTCACCCGTGTTCGCGTCACACTTCTGACCCTATAAGAGACACAATCTAATTGTTGATGGCAAATAATGACGATTGCATATAATTATCATAAAATTTATGTAAGTAGAGACCTGGAGACAGATAACACCGGCGCATTTATCAGAGGGAGAGGAGATTAGACGACAGAGGCCAGTGGCCGGGTCGCATGCCGTGTTCACGGGGCACTGCACTTCTAGGCAGAGATCAGTCACAGTAGTGGGTGGCCGGAAGAAGCGACAGAGACCCGTGTTCGTGTCGCACACCGTTCCCGTTTGGCAACGTACGTTTGCACACCTGGAATTTTTTTTTCCGTTTCGGACGTAAATGTGATATGGCATAAAATATGGCATATTAAGATTGATTTGGAAAAAATCAAGAAAGATCTCAATCAGTTATTCAGATTAGAGATTTCATGTCAATGTGATAAGGAAACATGAAATTGAACTCACTTATCGACATTGATTGTTGTAGAGGTCTTATTGCGTATGCAAATTCCGTTGAGACTGTTGCAGATGTAGCCAAAGGGACAGTTGAGGTTGGCACAAGGAGAAGTAGAAGAGTCGACTTCACTTGGAGAGGTCTTCAACTCAGCTCCTTCTTCTTCTTCTGGAGCGAATCCACTGCTTCGCCGTCCTGCTGGCGGGCGGAACTGAATGCATCTGCCAGTGTTCTCGTCACACGAAGTGCCTAAGGGACACATAACACCGCTGCATGAGTTGACAAAGTAGCTGCGGGCACTTTCTCCCCATGTTCCACCCACGATTGCGTCATTGGCGGGAGGTCGAAACTGGACACACTTGCCAGAATTGCTGTCACACGAAGTTCCCGATGGGCATTCCATTCCCGAGCAGCCACTCCCGGATTTGTGAATGCAGAGTCCCGACGTCTCATCGCATTGCGAGCCAGTAGGGCATTCGATGAGGCTACACAGATTAGATCTCTTCCCAACAATTAAGTCCACCGGAGGGCGAAACTGAGTGCATCGGCCAGTGTTCGAGTCGCACGAAGTTCCCTGTGGACATTGTTGTGTGGTGAGACAGTTGGAGACGGTGTTTCCTCCTCCTCCAGCAATGTTGTCAGTCGGCGGTCGGAATTGAATGCAGCGTCTCGTATTCTCGTCACAAGACGAACCCTGTGGACACTGTATGCCATAGCACAGATTTGGATTGAAGTTATTGCCGCCGGCAGTGTTACCACCGACAACGATATCAACGGGGGGTCGGAATTGCGTGCAGCGTCCAGTGTTTTCGTCACAAGAAGTACCCATGGGACAGCTTCCGCCGAGGCAACTCGTCTGGCGAACACGAAGAGCGCGACAATTGCCGGTGGAAGGGTCACAGCGATGACTTCTGCCGCACTCGACGCCCTGGCAGGGGTCAAAGGGAAGAGCGTCAGCCGGCTGGAACAGTCGGCAGTCTCCGGTGGAGTGATCGCAGAAAGACCCTGGAGGGCACGAGACGTAGTTGCAGAGATTGGCGGGTGCGGCGGCGAGCAGACGACAGCGGCCGGTACGCTCGTCGCAGACGGCGTTCGGCTCGGCGCACACTCGATTCCGGCAGAGGGACGCCTCCTGGGACTCGCGAATCGCCCGCCGGTAAGGAACGCGGATCGGCTGGCAGCTGCCCGTGCCAGGCGTGCACTCGTAGCCGGTCGGGCACGTCACGAGGGAGCAGATGTCAACTTCTCCCAAAGAAGCATGGCGCTCGCGACGACAAGCACCGGATGAACTGTCGCAGCTCGTGCCACGTGGACATGCCTCAAGCAATCGTTTTATAATCAAATTTAAATTCATACTGTACTATGCGCATAATGTGGAATAGGTCCAAATGCATTCGTGAAAGCCACTGACAGCCATGCAAGGCGTAGGCGCCCAGTCAGAATGAACGATTTGGTAGATGGGAAGACACTCTCCGCTAGCTGGACTGCATGACAAGCCGGCTGGACACTGCACACCAGCACATATCGTCAGCAGAGATGCAAATCGAGCGAGTCGGAATCCTGTCAATGTTTCTTGCTTGATCACCCATTCATCATCTTTCCCTCAAATGTTTTTTCCGTGCTTTGTCTGACTCATCTGCACTCAGTGAAGCACAGCCGAAGATTATCAATTCTGTTTATCTTACAGCAGTGATTTTTTAACGCTAGCAAGCCGCAGAACTAGCGAGTGAGAGAGAGAGAGAGGAAGGCAACTGTACTCAGAAGTTTGTCAAAAGCCGTTTGCTGCATGACGCGCGCGGCAAGAGTATACAGAACGAGTCAAACATTTTGGGTTCTCAACGTGCATATCAGAAGGGGAAGAGAACTGAAGAAGAAAAGAGACTAGAAGGGGTGCCTAGAGTGGTGGCATTGCAGGGGTGCAGAGTGCGATGCAGTCAGTGCTCTCAGAGACGTCGTCCCTCTCCGCCCTCGTTAACCTCCGTTCGATGTCCGGAACTGGACGCAGAGGCCAGTGTTTGCATCGCATTGCAGACCGGGCTGGCAGTACACATTCGCGCACCGATTTGTTGATCCTCCGCCGACTGAAAATAACTCCTTTTTTTTCTTCATTACCTGCTTCGCCGAAAAAAGTTTTATAGTTGTTTTATGAATAGATTGGCTTGGCTGCTAGTTAGGAAGAGGCGTCACGACATCGCGTGATTAGAAGTGCACCGGAAAGCAAGGCGAGTAAATATGACACCTCCTCATATTTGACACTTCCGTTTGCGGTGAGAGCACGTGTTGAATATGGGAGGAAGTGGAGGAGTGATGGGTGAGGGGGAGAATCTTAGTACAGAGTGCGCACCTGGGTTGCGGAATTGGACACATCGACCTGTATTCGAGTCGCACTGTTGACCGTACGGGCACTGCACATAGGTACAGCGATCCGCTAAACATATTTTCATAAGCAAATTAGATGCAACAATGCCTTCACCACCAATTCATGGTTTTGAAAGCGTTGAAATAAAAAAATAAATTCTTATTAATGTTAAGGTGCATTGTCGTCTGCTGACAGGGAACCGCTCCTCCACCAATGCCTCATGGCTGACGGAACTGAACGCATCTACCGGTGTTAGAGTCACATTGTTGTCCGTAAGGGCATTGAACATATGCACAGCGATCGACTGAACGAAAGCATGCCACCATCACCAGTGTCTAACTCTCATCAGAGTAAACAACGAAGGTTGGAAAATAGTCTGTTCTTTCAGAAATATCAGTGCGCTATATTTTGACTCTCTCACTGGGATAAGCACCGCCACCAGGCTGTCGAAAGTATGTGCAGCGACCCGTGTTCGAGTCGCATTGCTGTCCGGATGGACAGCGCACATTCGAACACCGATCAGCTGAAATGGTGCTCTTGCAAAAATAGCTTCTGCTCTATCTTAAAGTAGAGCAGAAGCTATTTTGCATTCTCAAGCAAACAAAGTAGACGTGCGGCATTTCTGTTGTGTTTGTGTGTGTGTGTGTGGTGATGTGATGCAGAGTGTCTTGATGGTGCTTAGCCTGACTCGGATAGGCGCCTCCTCCGCTGCCAGGCACTCGGAACTGGACGCAGACTCCGGTGTTAGCATCGCACTGCAGGGGCGGCGTGCAGAGAACGTTGGCGCACAAGCCGGTCGCGCCTGCTCAGCTCATTCAACTCATAACGACACTCTCTATTGCCGGCATTCTCATACAACTCTACCAGCACATAGTCACATCACAACAAAACAAAAGATGAACAAAAGGACAGATTGCTGAGTGCGGCCGAGAGATGTCTGCCGCCAGAGCACTAACCATTGCCACCCGAGCCAGCTACTCTGAACTGGCGACAGACGCCTGTGTTGAAGTCGCACGAGGTTCCGGTCGGGCAAGAGGTGGCAGTGCATCCCTGTGCTCTCGTCTGGTCAATCGTGAACAAAAGCAGGACTACGATGATCCCGGCAGAAGGGCTCTGAGCACGGGAAAGTACTTCTGTGGCAGTACAGTTGGTTTAGTTACTAACGGGCCATGCTCGGAGACGTAGAATCATGAACGTTTCTGTGTGTGGCAGAAGGGAGGCAAACTGTTGATCGGTGGTGTTCGCGGAAAGCAAGACTCTGAGGAGAAAGAACGATGAAGTGGGGGCAGGTGTGTGAAGACAGGATGAGGTGGTAGAGGTTAGGGGGCGGTCGAAGACGGGAGCAAAGCGCGGCCGCCCTCCCTAGAGGTGTGTTTGTGTGAGAGAGGGATAGAGTGAGGGGAGGGATAGATAGAGAAAGAGAGGACGAAAGGGGGAGAGAGAAAAGCTGTTAAGAAGGAGAGGAGAGGAAGAGGTAGTGTTGGTAGAGAGCGGGAGAGAGAGAGATCATGTATGATATAGACAGCACTGTAGAGTGGATGGGCGAGATACGGAGCAAGCAATGTCTAAAAAGTGCGAAGGCAACAGAAATGACGCACCTCAGATGAACTCCGGGAAGCAAATGCAGCATGCGAACTTCATTCAAAGTGACATCTCTAAATCATAAAGGAAGAACATAGTAAAGTCTTGAAATATTGTTGAACTTCTTAAAAAGTAGGAATGGGTTTAACGGAATGTTCCATTCCTCAAGCTTCCTTCCTTCCTGCCCTTTCACTCATTGTTGAATTGTTTGTGAAATAAACTACTTTGAGCAATCCATCTCCACACTTTAACTATAACACAATTTTTGACATAAAAATGAATATCTGTGCCAAATTCGAAGAAATAAAATAAAAAGTAAAGAAGTTAATATTTATATGAACGCCACTTCAGCAAAGTGCTATTCCATTGCCATGGAGCTTTCATGATATCTCTACTCATTCTCCTCCCCGCGGCTCTTCATGAGTGGTTGCTACCGTCAATGTTGGCCTGGTTCCCGGATCTTCTGCAGTGAAAGGCAGAGAGGTGGGCTATAATAACAGCGTTTTGTTATTAGATATCGCATTAAAACTCAATAGTCGAGATGTGTATGCATGTGTTATCTGCTCGTTGTAGCCTCGCGTCATGAGCAATGATAAGCGAGGCGTGTAGTGCACTCATAGAATGAGGCACTCCCCTTGGTTTTCCTTTTGAACACTTGTGATGACTTCTCATTTCATTCATCAGCATACTCATTCTTTCAAGCTTACATTTAGCAGGAAATGTTCGTTCAAATGCCAAGAAATATGTTTTTTCGCACGAGGAAGAAGGTCCGAATGTTTGGTCGACAAAGGCGTGATTTGCTGGCTGTGCTAGCGCTTCTTTCATGCATCACTTTTCTTATTATCACCTTCCCAACTAATCTCACAAACGTACAGAGTAATTACTTCAAAAAAGGTTGGTCCAAAACATTATTGAATCAATTGTGAGATTGAAAAAATATACAATCCTATGCGTTATTAACCGAATGCATATCAATTTGAAAAGAATCCTAATTTTCTTGTTATAGGAATCATCGAAAGTGCGCTGAACAAAATTCTTGCAAAAACGAGAATAAGCGGCGCCCAAGCTGGCACGTATTTTTTCGTAAGACGTCCGGAAGTAGTGAACATCACATGTTCCCGCCTATTGGAAGGTTGGTTGTTCGAATGGAATTGTTCAATATATCTTCATTCAAGTTGAGGAGACCATAATTACACATCTGTGGTTGCGCAACATCGGCCGCGCTTGAAAGAGTGCAAAGATTTGGATATGATCTGCGCTGGAATCTGGGCGCGAGTCTATCCGGCTAGAAATGCAGACGTCAACTTCCCAATCGCGTTTGCGAAGATTGTCTTTAGTGTAAGTTCAATACTTCTTTTGTGAATTCCTTAGCTTCCTTTAATATACATAATTCTCCTTGACATTTTTTTAGGATTATGAATTCCTTGAAGAGCAGCTTGCGGTGACGTATGCGGCCGAGAATAGTTACTGCTTTGCCATTGATAAGAAGGTTTGATGAGAGCAGCGAATCAAAACATAGAGACATGTACTACTTTAGTCCCCAGACTCCTTCCGAAGGAGAGTGGTTGCGCTGTCATCATGCTTGCCCAACGTTCTGCTCTCGTCACATGACTACAACACTGACTCAGCTGGCCACTTCCACAACCACGCCTATCTTGATTGCCTTAGAGTCTTACGCAGTCGCCTATGGAGATATGTCGTCCTCCTTCAAGTCAGCTCTTTTATTTGCATGATTTGCAGTTTGATGACAGAACATAAAAAAACGGTGATTTGTATTGTGAGGACTAATATTATTAGATATACATAATTATTGTTTTAGATATACAAAGGACCACTAATTGTATCACGCAATACATACAATCCTAGCTGACTATATAAAAACACTAACAAATAGCCTGCAATTGAGAATCACTCCATTTTGCTACGAACTCATCCGGAGCTCGCGAAAATATTCACTGCTCTGAATGGAACAAACGACGTGGAAATATCGCAATGTTCAAGTGCTCGGTGTCCAAAGAACCTTACAACGAATTTGAAACTCCTTGGAATTTGTCCATCCGGGCTGACAAAGGATCAAGGTACTCCGTTTCTCTTATACGGGTACCGTATTTTCTCTATTAGTACCCCCGGGGGTTCTATTTTCAATACCCTTGCGGGGGAGGGGCACTATTAGAGGGAGGGGTTCTGTTAGAGGGTGGGGTTCTATTTTTCAATGTGAGGCACTAAAAGTTTAATAACAACATTTCATTCCCAAAAAAAGAAGAATCGTAGCCCTAATTCAATGGAATCATCACTGGAATATCCGTTTAACAACAGATTTATCATGAATTTGGCATCAGTTTACTGGTAAGAGCACCCCATGCCCGCAGAATCTATACGATGTACATCTAGAGCGGGGGGGGGGTTCTACTAGAGGGAGGGGTTATATTTTTCAATGGCATTTTCAGAGGGGGTACTATTAGAGGGGGGGGGGGGGTTCTAATAAAGGGGGGGGGGAGTACTAATAGAGAAAATACGGTATATATGTTTGTCGTTTTGAGTGTAATGTATCTTTCACTTCTCTACATTTAGGGAACCAATGTACAAATGGTACTCTACGCTGGGCAAAGGGATCAACTGAGGTTAGCACTCTTTAGTCTAAAAATCAGAATATTCACCCGCATTGTAGTTATCGCTGAGTCGTGCTGCTGTCGATTTTATAACTGAGCGTATGAACTTAACCTTGTTGATGCGGCAATTGAACAATATGGTACATACATACCTGAATCTTCGAAAAAAATGTTTTGCCTGTAACAGCATAGGAAGCCTTTGTCAGTGTCGTTAGCCGCAACGAATCTTATTTTTTCTAGAAATTTGGAGTCGATGAAGTGCTAATGCCGTCACTGATGGCGACTGAAGAACTTCGGATACCGGGCTCCTTCACTCATCGCTGTCTTCCGAAGAAAAGTCAAGTCATCACAAAGTGAGCTACTTCTTGTTGTTTACATGATATTAATCCAATCGATGATCTATTCACAGATACGCTGTGTGGTATGACAAGAAGCAGTGCGGATCACGTAATATGCGCCATGCTAATTGTGTTTTCGGCGTTGAAGATCTGCCATCCTTGTTTAATCAACCAAGGGTCTTTGCTAATAAGGTTGATTTGCAAAATATTTACATAGATGCTTACTATAAAAATTTTAAATTAAAAAACGCGGACTTTTTAATTTGCAGCTTCTAATATGGAAGTTGTTTAGATGATGCCTTCATTCGACTATTCTGCAATCGCGTGTGTTGCTGAAGTTCTGCACAACAGAACAACCGGACAGAGAAACGACTTCTTGAATATTTCGTATTACGAGAACATTCAAAGTGTAAGTACGAACAACTTCTGGTACAATATAAAGTATATAACATACAAAATTGAGGTGCGATATAATCGGTTAAAGGGAAGTGCCAACTTTGACCCGATGCGATTGAAGTGCGACAGTATTGGCCTATAGAAGTATTTTTCAAATGTAAATTTTATCGTTTTTTTTCTTACGGATATTTAATTTGGTGTTTACAAAATTACGGGTTTTTTTTTCATTTACCTTACTTACAAATAGTGTTGTGATCATAAAAAATTAACGTGATGTTGAATTTTATAATCTACGAAGCAAACACATACCTTTTATCTTCTTGGTTTGCATAATGATGTTTAATATCTAGCAAAACAATACCCTAAATTACTTTTTCAACTTTGACATCTCAGAGCGGTAAGAAAAAATTAGAGCATCACAATGGCAAGTATTGATTAAAATCAGTCAAGAAAGGGGCAAAAATTAATGGATTCATTCATACAGGAATGCTTTGATATAATCAAAAATGCCTCTAGAGTATGGAGCTGCTGGCTGAATGTGAGGAGCAATCTCGGATTCCCTGTATTGACGCTCCAAAATCTCCATCGCCTATGATTCTGGTGGTGGCTCTGCTGTCCAGCTGTGATCAATTTCTCCGTTGATTCTGAATTGGGAAACAATAACTCAATTTTGTTAAGCTCCCTTTAAAACAAAAGCAATTGTTTCTACCTGCAAACTTCTGTCCAGAGGTCTTGCACAATTTTGTTGACACTACGACCCACACTGTTTGGCAGTGTGTGATTCGACTCATTCTCCCAAATTGTGCCGGATACATCGAAGAAGGGCAAGACAATGTGATTGAACATGCTGATTTTACCGGCCAGATCAAGCGGCTGATCCGTATCTGTTCTGCAAAAACGTTCACTTTATTTTACCTTACATTAACTTTTTGGAGAAATGTATGAATGGAAAATTTTTTCTAAACTTTGCTACCCGAAAAAACTACACTTACGAAATGCCCGAGATAGGTATCCAGAGCATGATGTTCTTCTTTGTATCGCGCCGAACGCAGCGGCACGTTAGGCTCACATTGTTCTTGAAAATCTGAGCATAGCGGGAGACAACGCTGAACAGAAGTAATTGAGTTTGTCTTCCACTAAATTTGTATGCATCCCCGCCTACCTTGTCATGTTCTGCGTGGCTAACAGACTCTTATTCTTGGCCAGATTGTCGAAGAAGTTGTCGAGATCATCTGGAGAGCAGAAGATGACGTACGGATTGGCAACCTTGCTGTCGCAATAGAATGTTCCAACGAAAGAGGTCTTGTTTGCGAGCTGAGTTTCATCATATTTGCATTCCTGAAAACTCATATCATGATAGAGTTTTCCACAAATTCACAACAAATTCTGTTACTATACCGGAGGATCAGTGATTGGAATATGTCCCGGAAGCTTATTGAAATCATCGAAGAAGATCCTGAGCACTTTTGCAATCTAGAAAGGTTATGAAATTTTGAAATTTATTAAACTGTTGTTGCGGTAACTCTCACCGTGTCCTTATGATTCGCAGAGAGATTACTGACGTCGGTGGCAACTAGGACAGAGGCCTCTACCTGGTGGGCACATCCTGGTTGACGTTCTAAACAAAATAGCGAGATATTTAAATTTGAGATGACTAATAACTGTGTGTAAAGGAAATATAAGTATGCTGAGGCCATATAATACTGACTTTGCGGTGGAAGTGGCAGATCGGGCCTGAACAATTAAATTAGAAGTATACATTATGCGACATAAATTTAGCAGTTAATAAGCTTTCCTCATTGTTAATTTAAATTGTTAGGGCAATGATAATCTTAAACACTCAGAAGGAATCTCGGTGCTAACTTGAAGTTGTTGCTGAGGAACTTGAGGGCTTGGTAACTGTCATATGTCTGCATGAAGGGCCCGGCAGCGCTCAGACTTTTTTCCGCCTCTCTTTAATTGCAGAAATGAAACAGTTATGTTCGATCTGATAACATTTACACAAAACTCTTGTAGAGAGCCTAGGAAGTATACTAATTTGTGTTATTCATAGAACGAATCTGGTGAGAGAGAAAAAAACAAACTTGTTAAAATATTCATGTTTTTCTGTGATGCCAACTGATGCCAGCTTGAAATCATATTGCTGTTTCAGTTCCTCCAATACATCGTTGTCATCTTTAATTCTGAAAAAGGAAGTTGTTTAAAATAGTTAAATGATAATGCTTGTTGAAGAACGACGACAAATGAAGAGCAAACCCTGTCTGAGTGGCATGGATGGCTGATGTGTTTGAGCGTGCCAGATTGACTGCACGAACAAGATTCAGATACTCGGTGAACGCCCTAAAAGTTAAGTGTGCATTGCAAGAACCTTCTTGGGGAGGTCACCAAAATCTTGAAAAAAGGCAGACTTTATGTAATCGCTATCACTCGGACTGCTGCAAGAACTGCTCTTGCGATTAGCATCCATTTGAGTCTTCACTTGATCGGCCGACGTGACATTCACAACAACTCCGTCTTTTGAATTCGTTGCAAGCATTACATAAGTCGCATTGTCATACTTCAGAAGTTTGGCATACTCCAGAACGATGTTCTGAATAGTTGTTTTTATCCCGTCTACTAGTATTTCTCATACTATCTTTCAAGGTTTTTTTTCATTCCCGACTGACATCTGTTGTGCTGGCCAATGAAGCATCGCCGCAGACATCTTGTAATAGAAGGAAAGCACGCTGTTTGGGATCCGGAGGAACTTCTCCTTGATGCTCTGTTGAAAATACGATTTTTTTTTCTTGGCAATGAATAAAAAAAACCGAACTTACCACAGAATGCGCCGTTGTAGCCCGGATGGCATTGGCAAACGCTGCCGAGACGGGTGCCTCCGTTCTTGCACTCCTTCGGGAACTCGCAGACAGAGCCAACCCACGAATCGCCGCAGTTGCAACTTCCGTCCGGCTTAAACGTCCCGTCGTTTAAGCACTCCGCTCAAAGAACATTCATATTCCATCTGCCGCGTGAGCCTCAATCGATGTAACCAAATTACCGAAGCGAAGACAGTAGGCAGTTATGTGCTTGTCGATGGCATTTGGTGTGGAAGAACGCGGCGGTTTAAGTGCAGTGTGTACCTCAATAGTGCCATTAAAGAATAATATTTTTGATTTAAAAAAGGAATTGTTTAATACTATAATCGAATAGGCGACGATGTCTTCAGAGCAGTTTATTGGCAGAGAGTAGCGGAAAGTGCAGGAATTGTTTCTGATTGTCATGGTCTGTCGCTCGGGTATCGTCTCCGATCCATTCTTCATTATCTTCGACATTGTGGCAGAGACATCTTCGATTGGCTGTTCTCCCGTGATATACGTCACAAGGTGCAGGCTCTCACATGATTTGTTAGAAGAAGGATGAACAACCAACCAGGCGGGGGAGCAGCGAGGATATCCGAAGAGCTCTCTTCTACGACAAATCCAAAGGCTATCTGGTCTTTATTGATCAAATCGACAGTCAAGAAACATAGATCGGCACTGCTATGATCAACATCGATCGTGATGTTTCGAGGAGGGCCTGAAGAGTGTAATCATTACTGAACTCTCTTACTACTTTTACCTCTTACAATGATATGCATGTCAATATATGTATCACAGTTGCATACAGCTAGCGCGCACAAATGTATGCACCTCTGTATTGACATTCAATCAAGCGAATAGAAAGAACCTGATACACCACACACGAGAAAGTTGTTCGTGTTGTGTGCATTGTCGCATTCTAAAATATGGTATGCTTGTAATGCACACTGAAGATAAAAATTTAAGGATCTATTCTAACCTGGATGTATTTTTATGTTGCCTCCGAACGGAGCGGAGACGACAACCACTGTAGTTGTCGCATCAATGGGAATGGTATGTGGCGATGAACAATTTGTTGTTGCCAAAATTACATTTAGTCTTGGATCGAAACCAACGAAATCGTCAGTGAGAATTTGGCCGAGATATTGTTCGAAGTACTACAAATACTTGTTTTTAGTGCTAGCGAAGTAGGCTAATGTATGCTGACCTGAGCAATGTCGTTTACATTGTTAGAATTTGAGAGAATGGCGAAGCTGCCACCAGCAGAGAGAAAAGAGGAAGTCATGTTGTACTCGTCACTGCGTCTGTTAAGGAAAAGCCCCCTCATAAGCACACGGTTTACTGCCACTGCTGCCAGCAGATCGTTTTGTCCGTCAAGGCTGGTTGCGTTTTCGGCAATCCAAATGAGCAGGGATGATGGGGTTGCCTAAATTTTTTTTATATATTTCGAACAATCTCAGATTATATTTTGAATGAAGTAAATATAATCCTAAAACTAGCACCATTATATTCACCAGCATATGTACCTGCAATGAGATGGCTTCTCGTAAGGCAATGAACTCGTTTTCAGAAACAATTTCTGGTTTCACCGATGTTAATAGCGTATGGACTTCTGAAGGGTGGCTGGTGATCCGAGTGTCGATTTTTGCATTTCCATCTACATACATTTGTTCTGTGCAGGTCAATTCTATTTTAGATGTGGTTTTCACTGGATGATCACTTACAGGTGACAAGGATGAACTGTGCTGTCCTCCATGAAAATTCAAAACTTTGAAGACATTTCAATGCTACAGCTACTGCAGGAGAACGTTCCACAACGAAGATGACGGCAGTTATGAGAGATCGAAACTCGGGCACCAGCGATGTATCCGCGTTGCAAGTACCATTATCTCAAATATATTGCAATTAATTTGGCTGTCGTAACATTGAAATCATCTATCAAAACGAACAATTTTCACAGAATAGGCCGGTGTACTGCGTGAAAGAGCAGTCGCACTCATTGGACGGAGTGACGACTCCTCCGTTGAGACAAAGCGGAATCTGGCAGAGATCTCCGCTCCAATGCAATGTGCACATGCAGCTGCCATCCGAGTTCTGAGCGGATTGCATTATTAGCAAGTACTAGCCTGCATTAAATGTAACCGCTTTTCCATCATGGAGGCATGGGTTCTGAGTTGGTGCCGTTGCGGTCCCTGCCGGCGTCGGCCCAGGGCCACCTTGTGAAAAACAGCGAGTGACAACGCATCTTGTAAACTTCGTTTCGTTAAAAGTAGTCACAGTGGTCTGGAATGTTGGTATTCCATTAGCTTGTTTTTTTTATGTTCAAATCACTATAAATCAAATTACCACAAGATAGAAGAGCGATGAATAATCTGCGCATTTCCATGAAAAGTCTCCGCGATAGGAAAATGAGGCATGGCCTTCTTCTTCGGCCATATTTTCTTCCTTTATTATATTTCCAACAGAGTTGATTAGTGTGAATTCAACGCTTGAGTTTGCTGGAGCGTTAATCACCGGCGATTGCTGGCCCGGTGGATCTAGCAAACAAATCATGCATTGTTATCCATCTTTGTGGTGATAAAAAAAATTAAGTGGCTAACTGTAAATCGGATATGGCTCGATGTCTGTACGATTAAACGCTAGAGTTGAAAATAGCTTCGGCTTTACTTCGAAGACGCGAACGCTTCCGATGAGATAAAGTCCACTGTCGGGTAGAGCAGTGAGCTTCGGCTTTACTTCGAAGACGCGAACGCTTCCGATGAGATAAAGTCCACTGTCGGGTAGAGCAGTGATATCGACGAAAGTATTGCTTCCGTTGTTCAGAGTGAAGAGAGTAAAAGCTGGTCCATATGTTTTAACCTTCTCAATAGTACTTTCTCCCAGCTTGATTGATGATGCTAAATTGGAATATGTTATGCCTTTAAATATCAAAAATATTAAGGATACGGTAAGATTATAATATAGATAAATATAAGGGATACGATGCAATGTTTACTCAGAGGCGAACAGTAAACGGCAACAAGGTATGAAGTATTCGCAGCGTAGAAGAACTTTGTGGTGATGATGTTGAATGGAGTACTTCCCGGACCAAGCTCAGCATCCATCGCAGCAACTAGCGCATTGTCATACAGTCCGTTCTCTTCGTACAACTCGTGAATTGTCTACAGATTGAAAGTTATTGAACATTAGAAACCATGATCTTGTGAATTCTAAAACTTACATATAAAGATGTGACATTTTAACTATGATTCATGAGACTCTCATTAGTATGCTACATCAATTATTATTAAATATATGAGATGTCAGCAAATATTTCTCTGGGCCAACTGAAGAGAGTGTAATAATAATATTTATCGCTACTGAACCAACGTCGCGAAAATCGATGGATGTATTTAGCTGTACAGAAAAGCCACCGGTCAAAGCCGCATTTCTTTGCCAGTTCCGAGAACGGTCCAAAGAGGAGGGGCTTTCTTCTTCGCAGCTAATGATGAATGTGAACAGCTGAAACACATTTGTGATAACTGTTTGTAAACAAAACGATACTTATTCCCTAATTGTTTTACTTGAAGTTTTTTGATGAAATCTTACACGGAGGCGGTACTCGTAGAAAAATTTAATAAACTCGAAGAGATTGTCGTCCAGGTAGAAGGAATGATCAACAAGTAAGATGACGTCGGAAAATGGCTTGATCTTCTGCGAAAATATTTAGTGAAGAAATCGATAAATAATAGTGAAAGTTAAAAGACCAAACTGAATGTGACAGATCCATCATCATGGCAACATCTGCAAAGTCGGCCGTACAATTATAGCTGCTGTCGACATCCTCATGAGATGCATCGGCGAATCCTTTCACAAAGTCTTGATACTTTGCACTCCACTGAAGGAAAAATTGATTTGAGACGAAGTTTAATTATTAAAGAGTCGCTTACGGCAGAACGTTCTGTGTTTTCCTGGGTGTAGAAATTCCACACATATGTATCGAAATGACTATAATTGAGAGCGAGCGGTTATCTTTGATTTCCACTGGAGCGTTGATCGTTTCTTAAAATGCAGAGATTTTAAGACGCTAAATTCGCAGCTGCGTGATCAACCAGACTCACTCGAACTCTCTTGCGGCGAATCTTGCAGAGGCAAAGTTTCTTCATCAAACTACTAGTCAAGTCTGAAACGACTTTAAATATTCTAAACAAAAATATTTTTAAAAATGCAAAGTAACCTTCTGAGACGCAGTGAATGGGAGCAACGGATATTGAGCCATCGGTTTTGCTGGCTAGCTGAAAAAACAATCGATGCTTTGGTTGTTCAGAAGGAAGTATAGCATGTGGACCTTAATGAACGCAGTAGTTCCTGCCGCACTGCACGAGACTGACGCCAAGCGAACGTTGTACTGGCAGCTGCGTGCCTTGTAGTCGTTCTCGGTCAGCTCGAACGAGCTTTCCTTGTCCACCGAGACCATGAGATCGTCCAGGGAGGGGCTATTCGGGATGTACGCTACGAGCTCGCTCTTGTTGCCTGAGATATTTTATTTTTTTAAAGTAATTAGAAATCGATTACATATTGGCCGCTCTAAAGGCAAACGACCTGCAGGGACGAAAGGAGAGCTTGCATCGACAGAATAGTATGTTGTCACTGCGACATGTGCTGTCTTCGTTAACTTGCTGAGAATCTGAAGAGTGATTTTGAAGATCACCATTTTAGCTTTGTCCGTAGTTTCATCAACTCACGTAGACGTCGGCGTTGACTGCGGGATTCGAATTGAGAACAGCCAATGTTGCACTGCTTCCTTGGGTAACAGCCACGGTGTAGAGCTTCCAGAATCCAGTGTCAACCATCAGATCAGAACTCTCCGCTCCGATTATCATGGTATCGAAGTCTGAGAACAGGCTTCTTGGGGCCTTTCAGCAGAAATACACAAAGACAAATATTACTTGGGGAATAGATGTCGTTTCCACGAACAGCAATGTAGCATGTAAGCAATGCTTTGTTTAAAAGATATTGCTCATAAATTGATTTTTATTGTCTGTAATAGTTGTTACGAAAGGGGCAATATTTTTATTGACAAGCATCCATGCAAAAGTGGTTAGAAAATTATATCATTTTCATATTTATATTTCTTCACATCGAATTCATCATACATGAGTAACAAGGAGAGATCAAGCATGCGGAAAACGTAGAAGTTAGGTTAAAGAATTGTTCATAAATTATTTCAACGTATTATCTCTACGAACTGTCAGCAGTAAATACTTCTCTTACCATTAGAAATTAGGACTAAAAGAATCAATCAGGAGAATCAGCATTGGTGAGTGGGAGAATTAAACAACACAACCTTACATTGAGCCCTCTTTGTTGATGATCCTCCTTTATTTACATTGACAAAAACAGTATTTACAATCAGAATGTCGTGATTATGTTTAGGAATGGTGAAAGAGTAAACCTCGATATCTTTAAAGCAGTTCCTCTAATAGACAGATCATATTACTTTAAAAAAAACCATAACTATACACATAATCCCGGAACGACATTAAGCATGATGATCTGCATATCACAAGGATGAAAAGGCTCACGACTAGAGCAGCTCTGGTGAATTTCTCCACTCAACTGATGGCTGCTGCGACGGCTCCCTCGAGAGTCACTGTAGTTCGTGGAGAGAGAGGGGGCTCGGACGAGTTGGACAGAGTGCGAGAGGTCTTCCTCAGTAACATCTTCACGTACTTCTTCAGACGAGTCGTGAAGGCGATGAAGACGAATGCGTTCACGGAGGCGGAGACCATGGACAGGATGTGCGAGAGATGCGAGTGGAAGTAGTCTCGTCTGCAAGCATCCAACTGGCATGCAATGCAGGCTTGTTGGGAACCTTATGACACCTCACCTTCAATAAGGTATGGTAGTCAACAAGTTAAAAAAAAAAAATAAAGGTAAAAAAAAACCTGGTCGGGCACTGATGCTGCAATAGAAGCTGCCACTTGCGTGCGATTGTAAAGAGCTGTAGAGAGTGGAGGACGAGATAGAGCAGAATGATCAGGACGATGGAGACGGTGGCGCGGAGTTCCTGCTTCTGCCTCAGGCACTCCGCTCGCTTGCGCAGGCAGCCAGTCAACGGCTGTCTACTGCTGAATCTCAAGCATTGTCTTCTTCTTCTCGCTCTCTAGTTTCTCAAACCTTTCTCACTGATTTTTTCTCGGTTTGTTCAATCAATCAACTGACGGAGCCGTATTTCGTGTCGCCTCGAAGCTGATCTGCTTGTAGTTGATCTTTCGAGAGCGAAAGATCTCGGAGAGTGTTAGGAGAGAGAAACAGCTCATCCAAATGAAGGGAATAAGATTGGCGAGAAGAGGATCCATGATCGAGTGGTACATGAAGCGATAGGGGCTCAGCATCTGCAAATAAACAATTCAGTTTTTGAATGTTTAAGAGAGCCCCTCTGTAAGGGTCAAGGAGCGTCTGCCCCGGGGAATTTTTGTTTTCTTTTAATTTGAAAACTTTATGAGGGACACATCTAGTGTTCATAAAGAAATATATTTTTTCAAAAAGTTTGAAAAAAAAATTTTCTCTTAGTAATAAGTAAAAATGTTAAAATAATTTGGAAATCCATATCTAACGTTATACTTAATATTTCGCGAAAATCTTTTCACTGTTCGATTCCTTATTTAAAAATACACAAAAAAGTCACAGATGACTGTTTTCGAAAAATTAAAATTTTTATGACTTTTGTGCAATTTAATTTTTTGAAAAATGATTTTTAGGTAATAACTTTTTTTATTATTATGACTTTCCCAAAACTGAATCTTCCATAAGAAAGAGCAGGAAAAACTACATATAATATATCTCTACGAGGAAAAATCTCGGATACCCTTTTTGGGTATCTACATTTGAATATGTGTTTCTAAGCAAATTTCGGTTTTGGCCACAAACCACAATTTCATTCAAACTTCTTCAATTTTAAAAAGAAATAGTCCATTCGATTTGATTTTTTATGTTCTTTAAAATGGTATATACTTTGTTCGCAAAAGAAATTAGTCTAAAGGCCTAAAATTGACGTTTTGTGTTTTAGGCCTATTTCTGGTGTTAAAATACTCAATCTTTGCACGATTAATGGATCTTGTAGGCTGATTTTCCATATAATATTCATACTGCGAGAAAGAGCAGCTAAAACTGAGTCGGATACAGCTTTAAGATTAAAATCTGAGTATACACTTTTTGGGAATATGTATTTGAATACTGACTGTTGAAGGAGATATTCCTGAATATTTTTAGAAAATATTTTAAAATTGTTCTTTTGAAGCATCGAGCTCGAAATTATGGGTAATCCAGAATTCTTTGAAGTTCTTTTACGATATAATAGTTAAAAGTACTTCAAAATTCAGGAAATCACATTTTTACAAGCATAGGTGCTGAAATAAATGTACGAAAACTAATTCGAAGCCAACTAAAAGGTCTTTTGTGTGAGAGATTGCCAAAAACGTCATAACCATTCAAAAGAGCAGAGACTGTTGCATAATATATCCACAGATGAAAGAGCAAAATATGTACATCTTTCAGAAATCTTGATATTGGGAAAAATATCGACAACAGGTTTCGACTAATTTGAGCAGTTCGCGAAAACCGATACCAATGGAAATTATGTTCTGAAAATTGTACCATATGGTTTTTTGAGACGAGAAACATGAATTCGATGTTAATTTTCTACTTTTGTGTATCATCCATGGTACTTTGATCGAAATATAATTTTTCCGCATATAACATTTCATATCGTAAAAGAACTTCAAAGAATTCTAGATTACCCATAATTTCGAGCTCGATGCTTCAAAAGAACAATTTTAAAATATTTTCTAAAAATATTCAGGAATATCTCCTTCAACAGTCAGTATTCAAATACATATTCCCAAAAAGTGTATCCTCAGATTTTAATCTTAAAGCTGTATCCGACTCAGTTTTAGCTGCTCTTTCTCGCAGTATAAATATTATATGGAAAATCAGACTACAAGATCCGTTAATCGTGCAAAGAATGAGTATTTTAACACCAGAAATAGGCCTAAAACACAAAACGTCAATTTTAGGCCTTTAGACTAATTTCTTTTGCGAACAAAGTATATACCATTTTAAAGAGCATAAAAAATCAAATCGAATGGACTATTTCTTTTTAAAATTGAAGAAATTTGAATGAAATTGTGGTTTGTGGCCAAAACCGAAATTTGCTTAGAAATACATATTCAAATGCAGATACCCAAAAAGGGTATCCGAGATTTTTCCTCATAGAGATATATTATATGTAGTTTTTCCTGCTCTTTCTTATGGAAGATTCAGTTTTTGGAAAGTCATAATAATAAAAAAAGTTATTACCTAAAAATCATTTTTCAAAAAATTAAATTGCACAAAAGTCATAAAAATGTTAATTTTTCGAAAACAGTCATCTGGGACTTTTATGTGTATTTTTTAATAAGGAATCGAACATTGAAAAGATTTTCGAGAAATATTAAGTATAACGTTAGATATGGCCTTCCAAATTGTTTTAACATTTTTACTTATAACTAAGAGAAAAATTTTTTTCATACTTTTTGAAAAAATATATTTCTTTATGAACACTAGATGTGTCCCTCAAAAAGTTTTCAAAGTAAAAGAAAACAAAAATTCCCCGGGGCAGGCGCCTATGTAAGCCTCCTTGAGTCTTACAGAGAGGCTCTCTTAATAGCACCAATTTTTTAAATATGCATAAGCATTAGCATTAATACTATAGTGCAGACCTACCTCGGTGGCCCACACTCGGCGCGAGATTCTGAGTGATGGCAAGAGCTTGAACTGGAGCTCAACGCAAAAGAGAGGAAGACGAAAAGCAATCGTGAGGGTGAAAAGGATGGCCAGCATCATATTTGCGCGCCTTGTTGTGTCCTTCATTCGTGACATCACTGGCCGAGATATCTGGAGGCATTGTTCAATTACATTTTGTCTAGCTCATTCCTCGATGAATGCAAATTTAGCTCAAAGAATTGAATGCTGTGCAGTGGTAATATAAATTTGACGATTGTGAATTATAGTTTTTTTCTAATAAATTCCAATACGGTTCTCGGTGGAGCAAGCATGTCAGCTGACCTTCCAGTAGCGATGAGCTGAAAGAGCAGCAATGGTCCAGACGTGCATTGTGTTGATCGTCGTCTCGACCCTCAACAGCTTGTTTATTCTTTATATTTTCCTTTACGCTGTACTCGTCTTTGTTTTCGTAATGGAGAATAAACTGTGCCAGTGTTGACCAAGGAAGAGCTATGGCAAGGGGGTGCTTACAGAGTGTGAAGGAGAAAGGGATCTAGGATCAGCTGAGAATCGTCTAGGTTAACCTTTCCCACAAGTCTCCTCCCCCCTTTCTGCTATATTGTCTCGTGCTGTCTAGGCCCTCACATTCTTTGGCGTACAGCAGCGTCTCCATTTTCGGCTAATCTGAGCTGGAGAGCGCGGGAGGATGGCAGAGACACATGATACGCATGGAATCGGCCTGGTTGGAGAGAGCCAGCCTTGTCACCCAGCCACGAGACCACCATCAACGACTAATACATGTTCCGCAACCTGGCAAGCACTTCCCTCCCTCCATTTCTTCCTTCTCCTCTTACGTACTCTCTCTCCCTTCATGTACGTAGATAGATATACTATTGTCTTGGGATGTGCATACAGTTTTGGAGACGCCTTTGGTTGATCAATACAATGTGCTTTTCACGGCAACATGTGATTCCATCTATTGACCTTATCAAGGCATCAGAAGTAGTAGCCGACTGAAAAGGCAAGTAACAATAAGGAGAACAGAATATGTGGAAGTGGGAGTTGGAAGAGAGAGGGAGAGAGAAAAAGAGTGAGCGAGAGAAATAGAATATTGAAGAAGGAAGGAAGGAAGGAGCAGCGGCTTAAGCTCAAAACGTTCATTGATAAGGCGAGCAAAGTGACGCACTCCTCGAGAGGAGTGGAGAAAGGGGAAAAGGAGATAAGCAGCTTATTATAAAAGACTTCTTCTGTCTGTCAGTTATGGAGTAAAATACTGCCAAGCAGTAAATATCATAAAATCAGAAAATATTAACGATCAACAATACTGGAACGGAAGTTAGGAATGAATTAAAAATCCAACCTAGGCAAGATGTACTTTGCGAATCGTCGCTCATACATGCAGACACGGAAGAGAGTGTGGTTGGCCGAGTGGTGCGAGTCGCAGATCTGTGGGATCAGCACGTTGCCGGCCGTGATCAGCAGCTGGCAGTGGTCCAGGATCAGAAGGGCCTTCAGGTACACAAACACGCCCGATGTGATCTTGGGCGGTCGATACAGGAAAATCTGAAAAAAAAATTAACGTTCTTTGGCTATTACAATTACAGGAAAGCAATCTTTCTAGTATGTTTCGAAGGCATCACTAAATGGGGGTAATTAAAGGCTTTGATCACATATAATACATACAATGCATAACAACAAAACGACACCATTCTCACATTTTTTTTCTCTTTCGCTGTCTTACAGCACATTATTTTTTCTGTCCGACAAAGAAGTTCTTGTCGTATTTTTGAATCATAAATGTGCTGGCCCTTCAAAATCTTCTATGAGTGCTTGTACATTAGACAAACATTCAGAACATATAGAATTTCCCCACTTCTTTTTTACTCCGTGTCTCTCTTTCTTTCTTAAATCTCCCGTTTCTGCCTCCCTCTGTCCCTCTTCCGCCTCTCTATCTGACGTTCTCTGTCTATATCTCTCCTGTCCTAAAAGTCCGAGTGTTCAATAATGAGTAAGCGTTGACCATTCTGGGCACACACACAAAACTAGGTCCGTTCCATGCGTCCTAATCCTCCCTCCATGAGACATCTTCAATTTCGCACTATTGAAATGGCCAAGCACCCCCACATCATTTTCCTCTTTTCAAGAGATGTGGTAGTTAAGAACGGCAATGCCAGCGGTTATCAGGTGCAAAAAGGTTACATTGAAAATTTGAGCGCAGTAAAAACGTCTAATTTCACTCATTCAAAGATGGAGAGAAAAAAACATGGCGGCGCAACTTATTAGCATCCTAATGCAAGAACGTTGTCTGATGTTCTCTGTCCCAGTCCGTGCCATGCCTGGAGGCAGTTTAAACGAGCAAAGAAGGCTCGTTGACCAATGCACTCACTCGATTGGCTCGAGTGCGTGCTTCAGTGTGACGTAGAGCACGAATACATAACACGGCTGAATTGCCCATCGACAGTCTCTGCTGCCGGACACGAAATGGAACACGGCCAGTCAAGTGTGCACAGACAGATGTATGTATTATGTTTCCAAGTACCACTATAATGCATGCATACTGTGCATACATATGCAATACATACATGTATATGTCTAGTATTTTCATCTTTCCTTGCATCCGCATTGAAGATGCAAACAAAGATGCACTCAAGTACCAATTTTTTGACATGTCAGCAGAAAGATTTTCCGTTCAAATCTCACCAGTGCTCCAGAATTGATGATCAGACCAAAAATGGCGATGGGTAGAAGGATGTACATGTTGAGGCCACGAAGTACCCAGTACAGCTCGTGGTCATGCACCTTAAAATGAGTAAAAACTTCTATTTTTGGATTAGGAAGGCCGAAAATTTAATAGAAGGATTGAATATTCACGTGAATCAACCAACTCTTGCCGACCTTCGGTTCATGGTAGCAGATGGAGGCGAGGAGTTGTGACATGTTCTGCCAAGCAGCCTCGAGTTGTTGCTGTTCCTGTGGCTGCGCACCTCGAGTCAAGTTGGCGAAGGCCACCAGTCTCACATTGGACAAGGCTTCGATTCCCGGAGCAGCGAGCGAGATGTTGAACTGATTTAGCAGTGCCTGTGTACACTTGAAGTGGTGGCAGTATAAAAAAAACCAAAAGAAATATAGCTGATATGAAACAGAAGAGAGAGAGAGAGAGAGAGAGAGAGAGAGTTTAGCGAAGCTCTATTGATTAAAGAAGCACAATGAACAATAACCATGACGTGGCGACTGTCGGGGACAAGAGCCGAATCGGCATGCGGGAGGGGGTTTACCATGGAGAGAAGCATGAATACGATGCAACAAATCAAGGAGGGGTAGCAGTGGAATGGCTGAATGAGAACAAGCTCATGCAGCAATCAGCATTTTCTGGCATTAAAATAGCTTGCGCAACTCTAACTGTGATTGTTCAAGCGAGTAATGTTCAGTGAAACAGCTTCGCAACTTCGAATTGAGATCACTGAAAATTTTACTCTAGTTGGGAAGAACAAACTGGCAAGGCGGGCTATACGATTTACATGCTACATTGCTGTCAGGCACCGCCCAGCAGGACTTATAAATCTCTGTAATGTCCAAGCTTATCATGCACTGAAGCAGTAGAATATTAACTGAGCTCGTGATTCAATCGTGCCTTATTTCATGCAGATATTTATGGTTCCATCGGAGACTATGGCAAGCATTAAGCGAGTTCATAATTCCGTCTTTACGAAATATCAGAAGAATGAGTTCAAGGGACAAAGAAATAGAGCGCAAAAGAGAGTCTTGAAGAGGAAGTCTTCCTTTCTTCCTCTTCTCTCTCTTCTACCTTCCTTCCGAAATCAGAGCAAGGTGGGCGGAGCATTCGCAGATAGAGCGAAGCTTTCGCAAGAGAGAGAGCCAGTGGTCAGGAGTAAACACAAAAGACTCAAGTAGCAAGCATATTATTAATGCATCGAGGTCACGAAAGAAACAAATACATGTACTAGCGTGAATGATGCTGACAGCATATCCACCCTATTTTCCAAGGTAATTGCAGCGATTACACATGGAAATAATGGATTCCGTACATGAAGAAGAAAAAAGGATTTTGAATCCTCACTATACTATCTATGTATAGAAGCATACGCATATATCAGCATAGACAAATGCCCAAAATCTTTTTTTCACTTTCTCTCCATCTCTCACTATCATTCTTTATACGACAAATTTTTACTTTCAAACGTGGCATTGAAAATTGCATTCGAGTTGCTCAAGTAATAGCACCGTGTGGGCAGATGGAATTACTGGCAATGCTGAAAAGACTGGCGGATTCATGGAAGAGTAGAAATTGCAATAAAATGTAGTGCCACAGGCGCTATAAATGCTGCAGATGAAGTAGGCTAGGGAACATCGCATCAAGTACAAATGTGCAGCTTTAAGAAGATCTACGAATGTAGTTTGCACCATATATGGAAGAAATGAAATAAATTGGTTATATTTATATTGCAAGAAACATGGAATTTAAAAAAATCTGAGATTAAATTTGTGAACATCATCATTGTTTTTCGCAGTTACTATAAATCAATGATTCCCCGCTCATGATTGAAAAGTGGAAAGTACAATGAATCGGTGTTGGCAAAGCCGGCGCGGCGGGTGACAAAGAAAGGTACGGAGGGGAGCAGTCAGAATAGAGAAGATTCACCCAGGGGGCTGCGACAAAGCAAAATGCAAAGGAAGATAAAGAAAGGCAGCAAACACAAGCAGCCATCATCTAGCACTCGTGACGACATCAAGAGAGAGAGAGAGAGAGAGAGAGAGAGAGAGAGAGAGAAAGAGAGAGAGAGATAGAGAGAGAGAGAGCAAAAGAGAAAGAAATATAGAGGGGAAGAGAGAGAAAAGATATAGAAAGAGAGAGTGAGGAACTAGAGGGATAAGAGATAGTCCCGAGCATATGAAAGGATGAGGAAGACACAGTCAGACAGGGTTCTGTCTGGAATGAAAACTCACATGAGATGAGTCCAAGTTGTGATTTCGTGTTCAGTAATGTACATGTGCATAAACTAATGAAGATCATGTAAGGGAATGCTTCAATGGTAGCTGTGCCATAGTCAGCAACTGCAGACTAACTGACAGCAGCGAGACAACCTTTCCCGAAACGAATTCCTAGACCACAGACTGACAACATAGATGATGTGAAGCTCGCTAACGTTCAAGCCATAGTTCTAGGTCAAAATCTGCAGCTAATCCCATTTTCTTCTTCCTTTGTCATTCCTAAAGCGGGATATATTCGTAAAGAAAATTAGCTGAATACAAGCCAAAGTGATGAATTTCGCTCAATAAGCACCTAAATTTGCACAAGTAAAGAAGTTCATAGTTTTGCTAATTTAGCTCATTTGAGCATCGTGATGTATCGCCAAAACGGCAACTTCGTGCGCTCAGCTTGCAAACAAATAAGTCGATAGCTTTAAAAAAAAAACGTTATAAGAAGAACCGAAGAGGACACATAATTTACACAAGAAAAGTAATGGAAAATGTCTCATTTTACTGAAAATTACCATGGTATCGAAGGACAAAAATTGAAAACCCTCAAAATGTGTTGTTCTTCATTAATTTCTCATTAATTTTCAAAACATGTGGATTCCAAAAATGTTTTCATCGGTTCATGAGGATTCGTCTATTTTCATATGTTTCTTGACGCACCATTTCGGAATAATTCGTGCTTAGTTAGTTGTCTACAAATCATTTTTAAATGCCAGAATGTTCAAACAGGATTATTACGATGAAATCGAAAGTATGGGCTATTACTCGGAAGTTAGCAGTGTTCAACGAGTCTGTGTTTACCTCTCGACTCCTTGACGCGATACAAGAATCTTGTCAGAGATCGGTGAACAGTAAATATCTGGGTGTAAATTCTCGCAGATCATCCACAATGACGGAAAGATCTAGCTTGCTTGGGAGGGGGAGAGCAATACGGCGCGCAAGTGGAAAACATGTTATCCACTTTTGAGTGACAGGTCAATATACCTTTTTCACGTAAAAATAATAATTTTTGACACGCAGTATCTGTTTTATGCAGCAGCCGGCAGTAAAATCTTATAGAATTATAAGTGAGAATCGTCAAAGGAATGAAGTGTATATGTAGAATGACCCCAGAGAGGAAGAGTGCGACTGTGACGACGACGGATTACGCCGAACGGAAGAGTTGGTTTGGTATGGGGAGAAGAGAGAAGACAATCGGCATGGAAAGCACAGTCATCCTTGGTTCCCCAGTCTAAGCTTCCGCCTCTCTGCTTGCTCACTCGGGATTGTGACATATGTGCTCTTCTTTGTCTAGAGAATACTTTTGTGGTGGTTGTCGACGCTGACAGCTTGATGTGGAGTGGAGAGAGATGGAGAAAGGGGGCAGAGGAGGAGAATGACCCCTCAGCCACTGCCTGCCTTTCCTGCTCCCTCTCCACTGTTTGAGCACGCTTATCCTGCGTGTCCACTCGAGCTTTGCTCCGAGTGGCTTCGGTTATCCTGCCATATCTTCCGTTCCAATGACCTTATCGTTATTTCGTAGTAATAATTTTAAAAAAAGCTAAGATTCGTACTAATACAAGTATAGAACAGTTGTATTCCTGATTGTCGTATTTATTGGTCTCATCTTTTCTCTTCTATCCTTTCTACGTGATTCTTCAACTTCGGCTCTCTGCCCCTGACTCTTTCGCTCTTCCTCCCTCTCAATCTCTTCCTTCTTTCTGCACGTTTCCTGTGCGCCACCGTCTTTCTGCATAGATGATGTCCAAACAGCAAACAGTAGGGAGGTTGGGCAAAAGCTTGCGGGACACCTGCTAAAAAGAGCGTTATAAGAGCAGAGAGTGAAACAAGAGAGTAAGAAATACAATGTAGAGATAGCGAGAGAAAGAAAAAGTTAGAGATCGACAGTTGCTGGGGAAGCAGAAGTTCAGCTGTCCATACGCTTCATTAAGGCTTCTTGCTTCCTCTCAAATCAGATTCATTCTAAAGATACGAACTAATATGTCCCCCCGTTTACGCTTGCTGTAACACTAAAATGTCACTTCTTCCAAATACGCGCTGCACCTGTCAATCATTCCATGTTAGTGGATAGACTAAATCTCCAGCATGAGCAGGCAATTTGATACTGTCAGAATATTAAAACACTATCAAGTTGACTGTCTCTTATTAGTTGGCCTTGGTGTGTCAGAAAAGGCAAGGTTAGGTATTGAGGAGAGAGGCATCATCCGTCCCTAAAAGGATCATGTAGGTCGGCGTGGCATTCAGTGAAGCATAAGAGAAGTCTTCTTCTTGAAGTCCTTCGCGCTTCTCTGCCTCCATTCATTGTGACTTGCATCCTTCCAAATCATAGACTGCACTGGCCATCTCCAGACCCTCTTCACTCCCCTTGGAAAGTAGATAGTCTTGGGAAAGGCCGCGTGGCTTGACTGCTTCTTCCTTCTTCATGCCACTTACATATTTTAGCCTTGCTATATACATACTTCCTTGCGAACTCTACTGCAAAAACAACTAGTGATAAGAAGATGCGTTTGCAGAAAATATGAAAGGTCAAGTATTTATTCGACTTCTCGATGCGCCTCACAGTGTGCCTTGCGTTCTTTCCCCCCGCCTTTGCTCCCTCTCCTTCAATCTCTCCCAGCTTCACCTCCCGATAAGTGTCTGGTCTACACAATGGAGGACGCGAATGGCACGCGAATTGCGGTTGGCCGAAAATGAATGACTGCGCGCAAAAGGCAGTCGAGAAATAGATGTAGGAAGGAGAGATTGAAATAGTAGCAAAGTGGGAGAGGCAGTGCTAGGAAGGGGGATAACAAAAGAAAGAGAGAAAGAGAGATAAAGAAGGGGTTCCAGCTTGAATTGCCATCACAATACTTCTGGCTGCGCATTCATCGCCTGCCTCGCTCGGAATGCGCAGTGAGAAATTGTGCACCCATATTGCTGTTTATTGCCAGTTTTGACATTACAATATTTCATATCGCTTCTCTCATAACATTTTGTCCTCTGTCCGATAGGATAAAAATGTGTGAAAGAGAAGGGAAAAAACTACGCAACAATAAATAAGGAACAGCGTGACTGGAAGAGACGAGGAAACACATTCTACTCTTATGATCTAACAAAAATACGATGCTTCCTCTCTTGATTCTCATTGTATGTTAGCCGCATCACCGGATAAATCTTAGCAGCTCCTTACAATCTGCCGTCACCTCCTCTCAGTTCTCTCTGTCACTCTCTCCCCCTCGCCACTTCCTCTCCCGCGCGACTTGCAGTGTCTTGTCGAATGCAATTTGGCGCCATAAGATGCGATGCTCCTGCCATTTCAGCTAGTGTCTGCTGAACGCATCAAAGGGGAAGGAAAGGGACGCCGCTAGCTGATGAGACATAGAGGGATGGGGATGTGAGAAGGAGCAGCAGAGAGGGTGGGGACTGCGCTTCTCATCACTCAAGCTGTCACAATTCATACCAACTTATTCAATCGTCCGCTTTCGAACGTTTCGCTCATATTTCATCCGCCATTACTTGGTTAAATTTATGCCTACTGCAATTTTTTCAGAAATATCTACTGCGTTGGCTGAGTGATTTATTAAATAACATGTATTCGAAATGTTTAAGTAGCATTTTAAATGTCAGCCATGAGATATGGCGAACAGAGTGAGTAAGAAATAAAAAAAAACGAGTCTTCGTTGCTTAGGCAAATGCGCAGAAAAAGAAGATGTGAAACTCTGATGCTGGTAGTAGGGATCTCCACATGCGCGATTGCAATGATGTTTATCGTCTTCTCCATCGAAGGTCTCATTTCACTGATTTCTTTTTTTTTATCTACAAATTTCTTCATATTTTTTTTCTTTTCATTCAGTTTCCTACTTCCTTGGCGTACAAATACGGCCGATTGCATTTGCAACTAAAATTGATGACGAAGAACGGGGCGAGGGATGCCAGGTATGCAAGATTGCAATAAAATTTAATTCAAAAATTATTATTTAATATTGTTTAGTACTCGCATATCGTGATGGTGATCGGTGGCTTTGAAACTCTTTCACATGCTGCGATCACAATTAAAAGTATCTTGCTGAACCATCCCGCACCGATTCATTTCCACATCCTTACGGACTCAGCAACCAAGAGTGCTTTGAACACTTTCTTTCAGTCCTGGAAACTGCCGGCAGGTTCCTCTCTATACATAATACATTCGTTCAATGACCATGCGTTTATCTACAGAAATATGCAGAAAACTATTTATGATCATCTAAACTCTTTGTACTCGTAAATAATCTATTCAGTTTCTCATAGTCTGTATGAGATTGACAAGTTCGTCAACCGCGTTAGCTGGATACCAAATCGACATTATTCGCAAAACTACGGACTCGTTAAGCTGTTGCTGCCGGAGATTCTTCCAGGAAATGTCGAGAAGGTTAAATGATGTTCGCATATTAATGTAGTAGGATCTCACTGCGTGCGAGTGCATGAATAATAAGTATATTCAATGAACGCTGGATAGAATATATTATTCTTCGATAATAATTTTCAGGTCTTGTTACTCGACAGTGACGTTCTAATTCTAAAAAGTATGGCTCCCCTCCTCTCGTACCTTCTCGTTCTGAATTCGACACAAGCATTTGGAATGGCAGAAAACCAAAGTGGCTGGTACTCGACTCTCTCTCCAACCCGCCGAGTCTGGCCAGCACTTGTCAGTTGCATCGCATATCTTGGATAGGGGAACGGCAACCACTCTTTCAGGGGAGAGGATTCAATTCCGGAGTTGCACTCGTCCATTTGAAGAATCTGCGAAATATGGAATGGAATATGGTTTGGAGAAAAGTCGCACAGGAATATCTCAGGACCATTGGAATGACGTCACTCGCTGATCAGGTCACCAACGAACTAAGCAGTAAACATAGCATAAAAACTATTAGCATTTACAAATAGGAAATGCTGTACATACTACAGGACATTCTAAATGCGGTTTTCAAAGAGCACCCCGAACTCGTGTTAAAACTTCCATGCGAGTACAATCTTCAATTGGGACTTCTCTCACAACCACAGACGTGTACACATAATGCAAACTTGGTTAAGGTAGCGATATAATTCTTTTAATTATGACTTACTCTTTTCTTACGTGAATTATGCCCATTGATATGGTGATCACTTTCAGATTGTTCACTGGAATTCCCGCAAAAAGATGAGCTCGCGAACACGATATGGCACATTCTTTCAACGAAAGTTTGATGAACTTGCGGAATTGGATGGCAATGTCTTCCGCCACCGCGCAGCGTGCGAAACAAGCGATGCGGGGGTACGAATACATTGTAAAAATTTATATTCAAGACATATGTTAGAAGAAAACTTTTGAATCGGAATTGTGTTAAGCTGTAATTAGAATGGAAATTAGCAAAAGTCAGAGCGCATCGTTATCCGTTGTGCCGCTCTCAATGTTAGCACAACTGAAATTCGAGAGGCACCACGAGATGTCAAAGGTTGTGTCGAAACATTGGAACAAGCAAGAAGAAGGCAGGGGGGAGTCGCCTCTCCTGCCCTCTTCTGACCGGCTGAAAGACAATCTGAGGCCATTCGCCCGCTCGCGTGGCAGGCACCACCGCTGCCGAGGTCATAATCTGCCCACGAGCGACACTCTAAAAGTGTTCACTCCAAGCCGTTCAATAGCCTTTTCTGCCCGAGGGGAACAGCGGCGCAATTCTTGCACATCAAAAGAACAAGCGCGTGTCTCAACTCATTGAAGAAGACCTCAAAGATGACAGCGTCGTTGCAGGAGACAGACAATCTGTCATATGTCTATGAGTACGACGAGTTCCCCGATGACTGTGGCTCCTTTGCCACCGCTGCCGCTGCCACTCATCGAACGCTCCTTTTCTTCCGTCCGTTTAGCCACTCGGTCAGCTAAGAAGTAAAAAAAACAATAACAGAAACTGAACGACCGCTTACAGGAAACTATCCCCGACGATGACATCACTTTGGTGACGCAGTTCTCCGTCGACAGACTTTCTTCGTTCGAGAAGATTGCTGAGGCCTGGAGCGGACCGATTTCAGCTGCCATCTACTTAACTGATGGAGAATTGGTGCAGCTAAGGTTGTTTAGTTTTTATTATTTTAGCTGAGAACAGAAGAGACATTAGAAACTGAAGGTCCGTATGTATGCTGTATGGCAAAAGAGTAGTTGTTGTTGTCTAGGCAATACTTTGATGTTCTTCCGGCGGAGGCCAAGCGGAACAATATAGGATTCCATGCCGTCTTCAAGTCTGGGGTAAAGCATTTGGACATTCGATAAGAATTACTTAAGCCAAATATTCATCAGGCGTATTACCCCATCAACTACCTGCGAAATGTGGCTCTCAACGCCACTAAATCTGAGTTTGTCTTCCTTGCCGATGTCGACTTCATTCCATCGAAAGGTAAAAGCTTCCAAACTGGAAGGAATCGAAATGACGTATTCGTTACTTAAGAACTCTATGGCCATCTACGGGATGCCGTCAGAACGCGCAATATGACCAGACGCGCGCTGGTCATCCCGGCCTTCGAGCCAGTTGGCACTCTCAAGTACACACAGTTCCCACAATCCAAGGAGGATGCGCTCCGTCTCATCAATGATAGCAAAGTAAGTTCTCTCATGCTCAAAGTTCTGCTTGAGTTCAAGTAGCAAGTAAAGATTGAAAGTGAAGATTGAGAAGGATGCCATTGTTGAAGGTGAGAGGAGAACGAAAGTGTGAAGGCGAATGAGAACGAGAGTGATTGAGGAGAAAGAGAGAGAGAGAGAGAGAGAGAGAGAGAGAGAGGGAGAAGGAGAAAGAGAGGTTGAGAGACGGAATGAGCTCGCGCAGAGGCCTTGTAAAAGAAACGTTCAATTTCGTTTTGAGTTATCGATGTTCCGGGGCGATGTTTGGCCACGTGGGCACGCCATCACCGACTACGACCGGTGGAAGGCCGCAAGCAGCCAATACGATGTAGTTCTCTTGCAACGAATGCATTCTCGAGAGATCACTGCACTTTAACATACATAAGTTTATGCAGATTATAAATCCCACAACCCCATACTCCATAAATCTAAAAAGTTTACATTTGGATCTGTCACGGAAGCAATGCAAATGAGAAATGTCTGAAAACAATGAGAAACCTTTCGAAATGTTAGATATTTTAAGGTGAAATGGAAGCCTGACTACGAGCCGTACATTGTCGTGTCTGCCAGGCTTCTGCCACTCTACGACGAGCGATTCGTCGGCTTTGGATGGAACAAAGTGACCCATTTGATGGCACTCGACACTCTTGGGTGCGGCCTCTCCACACACGAGAACTGAGAGAATGACGTCATCCTGCTGCAGGTACACTTTCTCCGTGCTGCCTTCCGTGTTCATCGTGCACGAGAGCCATCCGGCTTCTTTCGAGATCACCAAGTACCGCCACTCCCCGCTCTATCGAAAGTGCATGCGCACTCTGCGTGGAGAGTTCTCGCGTGACCTCCATGCCAAGCTTCAACCACCAAGATAGAATCCTTGGGCTGTCTTTTTTATATTGCTCTCACTACCAGCTTATCCTTCTCTACGGGCAAAATAGTACAGATGCGCTACTGTGATCTCTACTTTATTTATCATCTTTTGTTCTGCGAAATGAATGGCTAACATTAAGCGAATGCTACGAATTAGAAAAAAATAAACATTGATTGGAAGCAACTCTTCGATATTTTATATTATATTCATTAGTACATAGTGTACTGTTGTACTGAAACCATTTTGTGAACTACTCATCTCAAAACCAGATTCATAAAAAAAATCAATGTTCAAAGCAATTCTTTCATCTGTTCGAGGCAGTGAACGAAAAAGAAGTTTGAATTGTTTAATAGAGTGATATCGAACAATTCAAACTTCTTTTTCGTTCACTGCCTGATGCAATGCCACGGCGAAGAGTGAACGAAAGATACAGATAGAAAGAAAGAAATAAAGAAAGAGAGATAGAAAGAGAAGAGAATGCGAGATAGAGAGAGAGAGAGAGAGAGAAACAGAGAGAGATAGAAGAATGACGGGGCTGAAGACTAGAGAAGTGGGCGCATTGAGAACATTGCAGACATGATGGATTACGTGCTCGCTTTATAGGAAGTGTTTCGTTTAATCAGCCAGAACCGTCACATTTCGATTATGAAATCTTCATTTATCCTTCTTCATTCTCAACAGAATTAAACATGACAGATTTTATCGTTTATCGGTTAAACATGTTCATTGTGTTGCTCATGCTATTATTGGACAGTCTAGGCGCTGTAACAAGCGAAGAGTGACAATGTAAGGTACTTTTATATACATGTTTGAGTTCTTTTTTGTCTCATTAAAATTTCCTTCGCCGAGGACTCAGTGCTGATGGGGAGCTCGTCCTCCTTCATGGCGAAGATGAGATCGATGTTTGTGAGAGCGGCGCTCGCGAGTCTTCTTGGCCTAATAGATGCGTTTATGAAGCCAGAAAGCCAACGCACGTATGTATCATTCAAAATCATGCCAGCTCTTCGTATAGTTCGTTCAGAAGCACCAAATCGCCTTTGAGGGCCGCCTGGAGTGTAAATAGACACGCATATATGTACATACATATTTTCTTCGGCATTCAAATTTGGATTTAAAAAATTTCAGATCAAATTTCACTGTATTTTATTGCCTTTCGAAGCAATCTATTAATTCTTTGTCCCAAGTGAATGAAATGAAACCAACTTGTGTGCCTTCTTTCTGCTGTTCAAAGATCTCCTGTCTGTGAGAGTGCTGTCTGTTTCCAGCTGAGTGAATAAGATGGCGAGCAATGCGAATCTCAATTGGAAATGGATGCTCACTAAAAGTAGCTAACGATAAAACGTGTGACTTACCGTGTCAGACTGACTCTGCGAAGGACGCTTGTCGAGAGGCTTCTGAGCGCCGTCGTTAAGCTCAAATAGTTTTGTTAACACTTTGCAATCAATTAAGGAGAAATACGACTCAGTCATGGACTGCAGCTTGTACTAAAGGTCAAAAAATAATATGAACTCCCCCATTTCCTATTCCTATAAACCTAAAAGAATGCAGAAAAGAGGGTTACTAATTATCTTGCATTGGCCGCCGTTTCTAACCTCGGCAGCTTTACCGACCTTCAATTGCTCCTTATTGCGTCGCATTCTGAGTTTCTGAAAATCGGTTGATATGAAGTTAAGGTGGATGTCTTAAGGGACGAACCATCTGACTCTTCGTTGGTTTGTTATCCAGCGGCGTTTTCTTTCCGTCGTTGAGCTGCAAAAGGAAGCTGTTACCACAATTTATTAGTATTTTTCTACTCAAAACTGAGAACCTCGGAAGCTTTGACGAGTTTTTCTTCTGACGATTCGAAATGGATTCCATGCCTAGATTACGGCGTGCTCGAGAGCCCTTCTGTCAAGGAATATCTAACGTTTCCGATTTATCTAGTATTAACTTGATGTCATATTTAAAAACCAATTTCATTGTTAGTCTTGCAGTGTTTTAGAAGTGAATTTGTGTGAACTCTTGCAATTATGGTTGTAATTATAGTTGGCAGTGTACACACAGAAAAGGGAGTTACGTGGAGCGTAACTTTCGACCATAACTTACAAGCGGTTACAATCCTCCGGAACAATTTAAGTGGTTCTGGACGTTGCTTACAAAGTGCATACCCACAAGATATGTGGGGCGTAACTTATGTGCATGAAAAAAGTTACGTTCTCGCGTCGCCGACGGCTGCGTGATCAATCGCGCAAGATATGTGGGGCGTAACTTATACGTTGATGCAAAAAAGTTACGTCTCTCATTTTTTCGGCCAGGCGGATAGAATTTTATGTATGTTGTTTTTATGTATATTTATCAAATAAAATACTTATTATAATAAAATATGAACAAAACCTAATTATAAATATTACAAAAGTGCATAGAACTGACCTGTGATTGTCCGATGTCGCTGAGAAGTCTCGTTGGGATCTGGAAGTAGAAGGAGAGAGAGAGAGAAAGACATTTTCACCCGACCGGCACCGAACCCAACCCGAGAGAGTGCACATAGACAGGCATGTACCTGTGGAGAGAGAGAGAGAGTGAGTGAGAATAAGAGTGAGAAAGAGAGAAAGACAGAGAGTGAGAGAGAGAAGGAGACAGACAGAGACGGACTCTGTGTGTCTGAATGTCTGACTCCTGGTTGCCTACGTGCACTTCTAGAGACAACAAAAGCATGCAACAAAATGTTAGGCCGGCTGCTCGCGCTGCTTCCCCTCGACTACGTGTGCATCCAGAGACTAATTAGATATATCTCTCTCTTTTTGTCTCTCTCTCTCTCACTCTCTTTGTCTCTCTCTCTCTCTCTCACTCTCTTTGTCTCTTTCTCTCTCTCTCACTCTATCTCTCTCTCTCTCTCTCTCTCTCTCTCTCTCTCTGTCTCCCTGTCTCTCTGTCTCTCTGTCTCTGTCTCTCTGTCTCTCTCTTTCTCTCTCTCTCTTTCTCAGTTTTTCTCGCTCTCTTTTTCTCACACTTGGACTTACAACTATCTCTAAATGCGACCGGATGATGAACATCCGTTATAGGATTAACTTCTTAAAACATGCAAAAAAGAAGGAACAGTCACAGGAAAGGGTTAAAATGCACAACAAATGGGTGCATTCGCCTCAACAACTGGAACTTTCAGAACAACAACGGTAAATTTACAGCAAATTTCTAAAATTACGCTTCAGAATTAGTTTTATTCAACATTTCTCTAAAAAGAGAAGTAGCAATTAAAACGCGACTGACGGACGCCTTAAATTTCAAGACAATTACAATCGTTTAGAAAAGCTGAAAAAGAGGACAAATTTAACGGAATAATGTACATTTTATTATGTTGCACGAAAACAAAATAATGTAAAAGTGCACAAAATGTTTTTTCGAGCACTTTAGCTCGCATGTGAATGTGAACCCGTAAGTGTCCCCGCTTGACGTTGCTTAACTTGCCAGATCGGACGAGATCGCTACTTCGTGACGAGATCGTAACTTTTGTTTCATGCAGATAAGTTACGCTGTATCTTGCTTTTCTTTGTGGAGTGGAGCGATTCGCTCGAGCATAACTTATTTGGTGTTGGTTCATATTAAGTATAGCCCCACGTATCTTTCAGGGGTCCACTGAAAAAGTTATGCTTTGTTTCTTAGGAGGAGACGACGACATGGGGGGCGAACACTTGACAAGTGCTTCTCCACGTAACTTACCCACGATACATTGCTAGCATAACTTATTTTGAGCGTAACTTTTTTCCTGTGTGTAAAATGACTGCAACTATTGAGGAGACCGCGAGTATCGCTGTGCAGTAGTAGCTGCAATTATACCTTGGCTGGCACAGTCGTTGCGTTCTTTTTGTCCTCCTCCTCTTCTGAGCTCGATTCAGATGATTCCTCATTATTCTTCTTCAGCGGCTTCTCCTCCTTCTCATCTGTTCATATTAATAATTATGCTACTCTGTCTGGAATATTACAACAAAATATATTTTAACCAAAAAAATTATATGTGAGACCTTTGTCCTTGCGCTCTTCCTTCCGCTTCTCAGTTTCTGCAACAGCCATCTCTTTTATGTTAAACAAATTTTTTTCGTTGCGCCGATTTTTCAAAACTGCGGCAAACAAACTTCACTTGTTAACTATGTTGCCTCATTCGATTTAGTCCGTCTAACCCATCAACCTATCCAAACGCTATGCAGATATGTATATGATAAAGTTCCAAAGATGTAAATGAGTGTAAATTGAACCTCTGGCAATCGGAAGCTCAGACTCCTTATTGTTCTCACGTGACTGGGGAGCGTCGTTGTGTGTCTTCTTCTTCTTTATGGCGCCATCGGCTGAGACGGCGAGCAAAGAGAGGACGATGAAAGCAACGATGAGGAGCCGCATCTTACTCCTTCAATTACTCGAGTATTCGCGATATTCGGATGCATGTATTACATATATAAAGCAAAAACAACCGCTCTAATTACTACTGATAAATAATGCGTACTATCCAGGTATTTGCCAGTAAGTTCTGCATTATTTGTATTCAGTCTTCTGAAGTAAAGCGAGAATAAAAAGAAAGAAGAGAGAGGACCAAGCAAGTAAGAAAGCCTGCCTGAGTGAATGTCGAATGATACGCTGTGGCTATCATCTCGCCAGCTGCCTGCCGGCCCTCTTATCAACTGCACAGAGTTGTATCCTTCCATCCCTCCTTTGTTTTTCGTGCCACTTTCTTATTCTTTCTAATGCTGCATTCCTCTGTCATTTTTCAAGCCCATTAACAGGCAACACCGAAGGGTTCATTCCTCATGTTCACTGTCCATAGATGGCAATACATCTCAGCGGAATGATTAACACCGACGAAAAGGGCACTTACAATTAGTTCAGCACTGAACACACCTTCGCTTGCTTGCAACAGTTCTTCAATCGGCTGTCAAGCTCTGAAAAAAATGTGTCCCCTTAGTTGTGAAAAAGATTTAGCGTACAACTCAAACATTATCTTGTAGAGGTGTCGAAGTGGAGATGAGATCGGAATGCCGATAAAAAGAGAAAAGGAAACGGTGGCTGCGAAAAGGAGATCATCGGCTTTCGGGGCACCGACATCACTGTCTCAGTGGAGGTGCCTGTGGCGAGAGAGTAAGGAGGGTGAGAGAAGGAAAGACGAGTGCGAGACATGAAGAGATAGGAGACAATGAGGATGAGGAAGAGTAGAGATGGTACAAAAGAGAGAAAGACAGAGAGAAAAAAGAGATGAGAGCCGAGAGAAAGACAGGGAGAGAGAGACAGAGAGAGCATGGCTGTTCAACAGCGTGAACTGCGCCGAACTTGTAGTCAGTTTCGGTTCGTGGCAGAAAAGGGCGGACCAAGTTTGACAAGGAGTAAAGATAGGAGCAGTCGAAGAGAAGCAGAGGGTGTCGACGGAGAGAGAAGAAAGATCAACTGGGATAGGGAGAAGGGGCGGAGAGTCGACGGGTTGTCAGCATTAGTATCCGCAGATCGAGTGAAAGTCTTCTTCTAAAACTAACATTTCCTATGGTTATATTTTCAAATCATTGCATGCATTTCTTTCATGTTCCACAGAAGTTTTACAGCGAAGACCGATTTTCGTAATTATTATTTTGGGAATCCGAATTCCTGATGTGCTCTTTGAATACAAAAAAGATATAAGCTGGTATTAATCTTGTTGCACTTATGAAGTATTCTTGTATATATGTATTTGAGCCGTCCACCTTTGCTATGCTTGCGCCCTCTATAAAATGATACAAAAATTTACTATGAAGCCCATCCCATAATGCCATTTAATATTCGATGCAAAAAAAAATTTTTATCAGGTTTTTTTTTTATTTGTCGTAAAGTGGGTAACATAAACGAAACCCGTCACAAATATATTGTTTCAAATGTCTTATCTACTTCCATTAACTTTTCTTCATGATGTATCTTACTCTTTTCATATTGAGAAGTGCATTCCATGATCAGGGATTCTGACTATGAGGTCAACAAAATGAGAATTTGAATAAGCATGTTCAGAGAGTCACTCCCTTCCGACCGGCAAGGAATGACTGCTGGAGAGTCTGTGCCTCTTTCCAACATCTCTGCCACCCGCATCGGAAATGGCACCACGTGCGAGTTTTTCCTTTACCAAGAAGAAGAAATTTTTTTTATCTTTAGTGATGCTGTATTATATCACTTCTGTTTGAAAAGAAGAAGTGTACAAAAAGATCAGAAGGAAATTGTCTTCAGAAGAAAATGGTTACTTCGTTCTTTCAGGGAAGTGACCTACTCGCTTGGAAGTGGAATTCTCTTGAACGGGGCAAGCAAGTCAAAACGGAATGGCGATCATTATGAGTAGGCAAAACAGCGGTAGATCATTCGGCACATTCTCTCCATTGCAGACAACAGCCAGTTTACGGGCCCACAGTCGAGGACGGCGAGCCCTTCTGCTCTTCCACTTACATCTCACAGCCGGAAGACACTCAAGTGGTTCGTTCGGTCATAATATTTTTTCATCACAAAAAGCATCATAATTAGCAGAAATGCACTCTGAATGGCATGTGATGAATATTTCTATTGTCAATTCCCTTTTACTGGCGGAAATGCTGTCTCATCGTATTCGTTTCATATCGAATCATGCACTCAAGTGACCGAATAGCTCTAATTGAGATTGAAAGGGCTCACAAGAGCGTTTTTCCTTGGTATATGCTGGCGGAACAGTGCTCGCGCAGTTCAAACCAGTAATTGAAGTTATGCATGGGCGCATGAGGCCATTTTACAGCGGTGTTTATTGAAGTAATACTAATCCAACCATGGAATTAATTTTAAACTTATGTACTTCCAAATTTATGATCATATTCGAGCAGCAAAATAAAACCAAACTGAATTCTGAATTCATGACCGGTGTCCAATAATGGAGTACCACTGCCATAATTGATATTTGTTCAGGTCGGTGAGGTGTCTCCATGGAAGGGTTTGAAGCACTTCTACAGAACAGGAGGCCTGCGCAACCCAAAGGGCATGAGTGTGCTGGTGACTGCTCTGTTCATAGTGGGAGAGACGGCGGGCGGGGGGCTTGTCGCGATGGCTCATGCTGTCGCCTTTGCTGGTCAGTCAAGTTGCTATGATTTGCGTTGTCATAGTTTATTCAAAGAATATTCACAGGCTTGAAGTTCGGCGTGGCTATACTTTTAATGGGCGCCGCGATGTGTGAGATGACAGGGCAGCAGCTGGGCGAGTGCTGGAGCATCGTGCAGCTGCGCTACCCCAAGTACCGCTCCCACTGCCGCAAGCCATACCCGACCATTGCACGCTGCGCCATTGGCAGAAAGACTGGGTCAGTCCGTCTTTCTTCTCTCACCATTTATTAACATATTATTTGTTTGCAGTCATCTTGTGTCAGTGACCCTCGACATGACGATGTTCGGCACTGCGGCCGTGTTCCTTCTTCTGGCGGCGAGAAACCTAGAGAACATGCTGATGACCCTCTTCCAGATCCAGCTGTCCTACTGCGTCATCGTCTGCTTCACGGCAATTGTCATCTTCCCGCTCACTCTTCTCAAGTCTCCCAAGGACTTTTCGTTAGTCTCTTTCTTAGTCTCTTCGAAAACGATGAAGTACCAACCTTGAAGTCGTCTCCTTCTCATGTTCTATCAGCATGTAAACGATACGCTAGTCTCATTTATATGTCTACATATCTCAGTTCCAGCCTACTGTATGATTCGCATTAGATGGATCTCTTAACTAGCGGAACTAACTTGTTTTTTTTTTACTTACATACCAATACCGTTCCTAGTCATTTGAAGCTGTGGCATCGGGGTAAGTGAGGCGTGAGTGGACTGGAATTAATGAAAAGAGCAAAGAATGATCCCTTGATTGGAGATGGGCCATCGTGGCAGCAATGATCACGACCTTCTGCGCTGTCTGCTTGATGATCTGGGGGATCTCAATGGATTCCGAGATATGCACCCAGCACTCCGTTCTTCCTGTTGCCACATTTCAGAGGTGAAGTTTTTTTTTCGTCTTTTTATTTATATTTATATTCATATATTGTATTTCAAGTAGTTAATAAAAAGGCATGCTTTAGTGTGTTCATGGCATTCGGAACTGTGATGTTTGCGTACGGCGGCCACGGAGCCTTCCCGACCATCCACCACGACATGCACGAACCCACCAAGTTCCGCTACTCGGTCATCGCGGCATTTATCAGTTCGTTCTCTCCCTTCCACCTGGCCCCGGTTCATTTCTGACCACTTCAGTCATCTGCATGTTCTACCTTCCCGTCAGCATCATGGGAGCAATTGTGTATGGCGACTCTACCCAATCTTCCATTATCTTATCCGTTCAGGTTGCGCACACTGGAAGATTGAATTTGCATGATGAATATACCGTGAATTTAGGATCATACAATCCAACAAACAATCAACATTCTAATCACTCTCCACGTCCTTCTGGCTCTAACAATTGTCTTCAATCCACTCAACCAAGAAGTCGAGGCTATGCTTAATCTACCTAATAGTAAGTTCTTGATTATAATATCTATTTAAATTAATATCCTATGAATACCAAACGATTACAGGGTTCAGCTGGCGTCACGTGCTTGCACGAGGAGGAGTGATGCTGTCTGTCTTGGCCGTGGCTGTCTCCTTCCCCACCTTCGGCCCTCTCCTCGACCTCGTCGGTGGCTCGACCATAACAATGATGACTCTAATCTTTCCTGCCACCTTCAATCTCTATCTGAACGCTAAACTAGCCAAATATGGTCCACGGCCACTCTCACAGTTCGAGCCGGTCACCATCGAGGAGTTAGTCGAATACTGATGAAAAGTTGAAGAGAAAGCCGATTATGTAAAACAATTACCTTTTCAGCGTCTTTAAGCACAACACTCGAGCGAATCTAATGTTCAACATCGCAGCCATTAGTTAGTTTAAAAATAGGCCAAATATTTAAACGCTACAACCGCCAGAAATTTAAAAGGGATATGGACATGAAACACATAGAAAGATGCGATTCTTTTTCTGATTACAGTGGTTGGCATAATCGGGGGCTGCGCGTCTTCCTATAGCGCCATCACCGCGCTCTTCACGACCGAGTTCAGCCTGCCTTGCTACGACGCCTACATTCCTCCAAGCATGAAATTCTGGAGCTCTGCAGATGGTTCTGCCGCTGATGTCGTGTTAGTCTTTCCTTTCAAATTTAACTTTATTTAGGTTTTTCTTTAAAATACGAAGAACTTTATAGGGAGCAGACCTATGGCAAGTTCTTCTGCTGTGGCACGGACCGCAACATCTCGGCCTACGGGCCAAGTGTCTGCATACCGAAGGGAGTCACAGTGAGCGGAGGGCATGGCAGATAAGAATGCCCATCCACACCATCTCTTCCCTTAGCTGCCTTATTTGAATGGTGCATTCGTTCTGGCTGTTGTTTCATATTTGTAAATATCATTGCTACTGAATCGGACACCTTTGAAATAGAAGGCGTATTTGCTTGCTACCGGTTAAAACGAACTTGTTATATAAAATATGCTTTTCGCTTTACAAGCATTGTTCGTAGTTGTGCGCATTAAAACGAAAATTGCTGGGCATGGTGAGAGCATCTGGATTTCATTTTGATCAAAAAGAGAAGGAACATCACGTCCCTTCGGAACAATGCTCGTGATTTCTTTACCCTGAAACAAAATTCTCCTATTCTCTCTCGCTTACTATATAAACACTGACTCTTTTTATTTCAGTCATTAGCTCTCCCACGCTATGACTCGTGCCCTCGTGCCAGAGATCGCTCTCTCTCTCACACACACACACGCACACAATTGCTCTCTCTCTCTCTCTCGCTCTCTCGCTCTCTCTCTCTCTCTCTCTCTCTCTCTTCCTCTCAATGTTCGATACACTTGCAAAATCTTGTGCAAATGCAGCAAAAATGTTATACGGAGCGCCAGGAGCAGAGCTGTTTTCCGCTAGTATCATAAAACTGTCCACGAGGATGAAAATGTCATTCCATGCAGTGGTAACTCTGCAGATCCATTTTCCAACTTGCGAGCACTCTCGGCTTACACAGCATTTGAAGTTTGAGGTGGAGTGTTGGGTTACTGTTTAGTTAACGCTGGTATTCCCTACGGCTCATTTCCCTTTCCATTGTGATGAACGTTGAAGTACAAACGTACTTGATTCCCAATTACACTGTTCACTAAGATAATAGAAATTAGATATGGACGGACTGTCATAAATTGAACGAGCAAAGGGCGCTAAAAATTCAACAGGACACAAAGTCTCGTCGCTTGTGATTCATTTCCTTTTTTTTTTATTTTCCTATCTTCTACTTTGCTTCGCAATTTTCGTGCGGAATATTTAGAATATATATGCGTGCTTCTGGCTATTGAGTGGAGGAAAGTCGCCGTGTTGCATGTGATAAGAGAGGGCATGCACTCTCTGTGTCACTGCTATCACCTGTCACTTTGTTATCATTCCTCCCTGTCAGGCTGCGGCGGCCTCAGCCTCTGGCGGCGATGCTCTTTGCTGTCGCAACATCCACCCTCATCGCTTGCCTCCTCTTCGCCTTCTGCACTCGCCCCCTCCATGGCTACTCAACCATGCACGCCGGGCTCTATCGGAGATCTTCTGACCCACCTACCATATATCAGGTTATTCATCCAAACTTATAAAAGTATTGAATACAGTAGCTTTAGTATTGTTCTGGTCACTTTGTGTTGTATGGCCTTGACGAGGAAGCAGTGAGCATTGCATTGCTGTACAATGCTCTCTGCCGCAGGAGTTGCTGGATGCTGGTCTGCTGGTTGCAAACTGTTCCGTGTCCATGTGCGACGGTCCCCTCGGAGATCTGTACTGCCATGGCCCGCTGCTGGCCGCGACCTGGCAGCTCGGCCTGCAGGACACTTGCCCGGGAAGCAAGCTCAAGCAGCCGCCAAGCGTTATCTTGGACAACTTCAAGAGGTTACATGAAATTTGAAAGTTCAGTGATTCTGAAAACTACGGTCAATGGAAAAACTAATGGCATCGAAAAGTTAAGGTTGCCGCAGCCTCTCAACACGTCTGTCCTTGCTGCTTTCTGCAAGGAGCACTTTGAAAACAATCGATATCTAGAACAAGTGACACCTTCAGATTGGCGGCCAGATCCTCCTGGCATTGCCAACATTAACAACACTATTTACAAGTTAGTTATTTGATTGTTGTATTGGTATTTATTTTCTAGTTGTAATCGTGTAATTACAGAAAATTAGCGCAAGAGTTGCACATCCGATGGAAGAGCTTATCTCGCCGATTCATCAGTGACGTTTCTTCTCACCCTGATCTCTATCCTATTCTCCCGGTACCGAATCCTTTCATTGTTCCCGGTGGAGACTTTGATATCTACTTCTACTGGGATTCCTACTGGATCATTAAAGGTTTTTTTGCTGTTATTAGTCTTCTTCTGTCCGATTTATTTAATCTAATCAATCCGATGAATATGCTCATGTATGTCAACAGGGCTGTTGGTGTCGGGTATGACGGACACTGTAAAGGGCATCCTCGAGAACTTTGCTCATCTTATGCAGACGCATGGCTCCATTCCAAATTCGGGCAAGATTCAGTCAGTTATATATATATATATATATATATATATATATATATATAGAGAGAGAGAGAGAGAGAGAGACCGCAGATGATTTTCCCAAACCGCTTGAAAATGTAAATGAGGACTGTTTTTGGGGAGTTTAGGTGATCAGAAAACGATTTCTAAAATCAGAATCTCACGAAAGTTTTAAATTATCTTACAAAAACCCCTTTAAAAAATGCGAATTCCTGGGGAAGATGGGCCTCCTACAGTAAGCCCGTCCACGTATCTCAATGTGCCAAACGGAGTTCGGCTGGTCAGATGCTAGAACAAGACGATAGTAGTTGTGCTCGATAAATTTAATTCCTATTAATTTTCCATTCTTTTGCTTTTTTAAATCTAATTTTATATCCGGCTAATCTCCATGATCATTCTTCTAAGCGCTTTCACACCCTCAAATCGCCTCTGTAGAAGTGGTTAATTATTTCGACTAAAAAATAGCCACATAATCAACAACAATTCACTGTCGCCTCGCAGAATCTCGGTCATAGTCTACATAGGTATACTGGCGGATGTCTTCTATCATAAAATGATGTTTAAAAATCCCGAGGACATCTGGGATACATATTAAATCATTATAAGTGGGAGAAACCATGAAGTGATAATTTTGTTCGAGGGAAATTTTTCGTGTTTGCTCGCAATATACGAACAAAAAAAATCAGTGTACTGAATCCCGATCGGCTTTAAGTATAATCTCTCTGCAAGATGCGATCAGGGAATACCGATAAACGAAATAGAATGAAAAAATGAGCTTGCACCTGTTTCAGCTAGAAACTATCTATCAATGATATCTCCTTATCGCCTCGCAGAAATTCGACAAGAAACCGCCTATCTGTCACACAACATGCCATCTAATATTAAATTAAAATAAGAATCCCCGAGCTTGCGGATGATCCAAATTATAGTTGAAAAACTGAAAAAGCCAAGCTCACGGAAAAAAGCATCTAATGAGGTTTTTTCAGCGTAGTGCCCGTGTATGCAAGGCAGAATAGCGCCCAACACTTTGAAAAACCTTCCTTTAAAATATTGACAAAAAGATTCTTGACAATTTTACCGACAAAATGCAAAAAAAAAAGTTATAGAACAAGCTCTCTTCAAAAATTTGAATTTATCAGTCCGAACGTGACAAATTCCGCTAATTCCGTTACGGTAGGTTGACCCAGTTTTGTGTTATGTCATTCTTTCACTCTGCGGTCTATATATATATATATATATATATATATATATATATATATATATATATATATTCTGCTTTCTTCAACGTATTAATTAGAAATGGGTAATGTTGTTTTGGGTTATTGTAGCGATGTCGCAATTCGTGACGGTACGGTGTTTGCAGACTGTCGAAAAGAACGCAGCCGCCACTCTTCCTGCAGATGCTGCACGACTACTTCCGGGCGACGAATGACTCTTCTCTTCTGAGCAGACTCCTTCCGATTGCTGAGACTGAGCTTGCCTTCTGGCAAAGGGAAAGGAATCTATCTTTCACTGTCGGACAGCGTCGCTATTCACTCTTCCAGTATAGGGTTTGTTCCGCATGTTTCCGTGCCTGAATTCTTCGAGGTAGCTGCTTTGTCTCTTCAGGCCCCCACCAACTGCCCGCGCCCTGAGAACTACCTCGTCGACTACTGGCAAGGCATGAACAGCACTACTCAGCATCCTGAACAGGTAGCACTAATCTTTCCTCGTTGACCCTTTTTAGTGCATGAGATGTTTTGTCTATGGGATTCGCTTGCAATTAGCTGATGCGGAAGCATGATATCACTGATTATTTCTATGCGTGTTCCCTTAGGTGTGGTCGTCGATAGCCTCAGCATGTGAGTCTGGTTGGGACTTTAGCTCTCGCTGGTTCTCCTTTAATGGAAATCATTCGTGTTAGTTCTTTTTTTTGTTCAAATGTTCGGTCTGGAACAGTCGGATTTTTATATAATTTAATTTGTCGTAATCAATATCGAACCGCTTATTGCAGATACGAAGCTCTCGATTATTACGACTTCCATTGCTCCTGTCGACTTGAACGTGTTTATGGCTTGGAACTATCGGTCCGCCGCAAAACTGTATAAAGCTCTGAAAAATGAAGAGTAAGTTCTCCCATTGAACAAGCATGATTTATAACTAAATGAGATGATACAATTCTTTTAGAAAGTCGAAAGAATATCACAAGCTTTTCGTCGACCTAACGTCGCAGTTTTCTCTTTTCTGGAATGCTTCTGAAGGTATTTTCATTCTTTCTATAGGTGTGGTATTTTGAACATTAAATGATATCCATCCACATTGAGGGATGTGGTTCGACTATGACATCGTGGCGAAGCAGCTACGGATCGCCTACTTCCCCTCGAATCTCTATCCTCTCCTCGTTCTGCGTCCCACGGGAGATAAAGTCAAGAATGTTGCTGAATATATCGAGAGGACACGGATTAACACATTCCCTGGTTTGAATTTCTTATTATATTTCAGTCTCTCTCATAGAAATATCTCTCAGGAGGTGTTCCGTCTTCACTGCCTGTTCCTTCTCGAGAGCAATGGGACTTTCCTAACGTGTGGGCACCAAATGTTCATCTAACTGTCCTCAGCCTCCTCGCTTCCCATGATGCTCATCTAACAAAAGTCGCTAGGGACCTCGCCCATAACTTCATCTCCACAGTCTACTATGGACTCTTCGAACCACCCCAAGGGAGTGTAAGTTGTCAAATACTGCACCTCCGTCAATTTTTTGCAGGAAATGGTATGATGAAGATATATTACAGAAGACAGGCCTATGGGAGAAGTACGACGCAAGGAAGGGTGACGGTTCTCATGGGGGCGGCGGTGAGTACGCGGTCCAGGAGGGCTTTGGATGGACCAATGGAGCCGTCCTTCATCTTATTCATCTCTTCGATGGACAGGGCCTGGAACTAACAGGTTTCATTCATTCTCAATTTATGCCACATTCCACTCGATGGACAAATCATCTCACAGACAATAGTTCATTTTGTTCAGTTATCAGTGCTCGTTGATTTTTAAGTTCTTTAGAACTTCCGAAACGGAGATTTAGTCCCTCAGGGTCAGACAAGCAATGAAGCAATAGAGTATGATGACGGAGGGAGAGAGCGAAATAGGAGAGAGAGAGTGAGAGAGAGGAGAGAGAGAGACAGTGCGAAACTGAAATCGATCGAACGAACCATCGCAGCAAGAGAGCATACATCCTATATCTATGCGCTCCTGTTCTTGTGCCCGCATTCATTTCAGTTCCAGACTCTTTGGACGACTCGGATATCGACGAACTGGCGAGACCTCGTAACTCCTTCATGGGTATCTTCGGAGACGAACCACACAACGTGATCATCCTCACTCTCCTCGCATTCTGTATCTTCCTTGCTTTCACGTCAGTGTGCTACTTCCTGCGTACTGTTTATCATTGGAATGAGTGGAGTGCACGGGAGATGAAGAGAGAGCCAGTATCCTGTGTATTGTTGCGCTGCCTTGCATGTAAGACAGTGTGAACTAAAAAATTTGATTCTTTTTCCGCATTCTTCGCGTAAGCTGTTATTTTTGGCACGGATTTAGAATATTCCACTCTTTGCCATAATTGGCGATCGTAAAAATTTCCAGATCAGCGCTTTAACAATTTTAATGATCGTCAAAAATGGCAAACAGTGGAATATTCTAAATCCGTGACAAAAATAACAGCTTACTCTAAAATCGCAGGAAAAAAAAAACAAATTTTTTAATTCACACTGTCTTATGTGATTGGCTGCAGGTTCTCCGTGGCCACTCTCCAGGCCCGCAGTCGAATGCTCGTCCTGTCAGGCAGTCTCCGCAGAGGAATTGATCGATCCTCGCGACAGCGTCTTCTTACTCATTGTCAGGACGCTGACGAATGAAATAATTACCTTTGTAAGTGTAGCCGGTGCTGGGGTTCCTTGTCACCCCTTCTACGCTTCGCTAATTTTCCTCTCTTTATTTTGTAACCTATACTTCCCACGCTGTTACCTTCCTTGCCCGGTTTCCTCGTTGATTCGCTCTAGTCTTCCTTCACTCTTTAAAACACAAGAGTATAGAGTTCTTTATTATTCATGTGATGGAATGAAACATTTCAGAGATTTGTAAAAAAAAAATATCTGCTGATATTGTGATACATCGTGCCATGTTGCGATAAGTTCTTATTTAGTGCAACTTTGGCAATACCGGTTAGATTGTCTTGCAGATATCTATGCCAATTCCTTTGCACTCATACTGTTGTTGGAAATTGCCCTACTTGTAAATATTAGAACGTGATTACTGGTGAAATATTGTGACAATGTTGTCTTGTTTATCGAATTAAATTTCGCACTCTTGCAACTTTTACTACAACATTCAAAATTGTCCTAAGCCCCGTCGTGTAGACGTTGACCCCAAAACTTTGAGGTGTGCAGCATTTTGAAGCGCTGAATCATCCCCCAACCTTCCGTCCTCCTAATTGCCTTGGAATGTCATCGCTCTCTTTATCAACGAAGGCAAAAACGTTTGTCAAGAGTGATCATTATGTTAAAATTTTCACAAAAAAAATCATCATCGTTATCTGCACAGGGGTCAGACAGATGGTTGGGCTGCGTTAAGTATAGGGTGGGGGAATGTATTTGTATTTATATGTATATAAACATGATGAAAATTGAAATTGTTCATTTGACGTTATTTGAAATGATAGCGAATTAGTGCTTACGAGACAGGGAAGGGCGGCAATGGAGCTTCGGTGGGACGGTGTATGCTGGGGGGCTATGTTGGAGTTTGAGAAAGGAGTCGTAGTCGTCTTCGATATACATCCATTCCGAATTGCACAACAGCCCTCTTCGCGCGCACTGCTCACCCACGCCGATGTCCTTCACAATAGTGAACGTATTCACAGGATATTCAGCCTGCAACCGTTTATCTCTCTCTCTCTTTCTCCTTCGCTGCCTTTCATGTTCTCCTCTTTCTTCTCACCTGGATGCGTTCAAGAATGCTGGCCGGAGACTCGTCGTCGCTGAGGAATGGGTAAAAGAATCCACGGTCATCCTACAAAGTCTTCTGATATTACAAGTTACAGTTGACTCTCTTACCTTTCTCCCTCTCCCTCTCTCTCACTCACACTTACTTGGTTTGCTCGGCGGAAGCGGGTGGCAGGCCTACAATGCTTTCCAAGTCCTCGCCACTCGCATCCCAGGTGAATGCAGTACGAAGAATCCGCGAGTACCACTAACGAGGCGGCACAATCAGAAAGAGAAAGCGTAACAAGGAACAACAGCGATAGATGCCCCATCGCCCACACTGGATCTGTTTCCATCTATCCGCATCTAGGCGGGGCACATAACTTTCCCTTTCAATAATTGACCTTCTTTCTTTCATCTATCTCTCTCTCTCTCTCTCTCTCTCTCTCTGTATATAAAATTTCTTGGTATGTTTCGTTTCTCTCATAGAAATATCTCCCAGGAGGTGATCCGTCTTCACTGCCAGATCCTTATCGAGAGCAATGGGACTTTCCTAATGTATGGGCAACAAATGTTCATCTGACGGTCCTCAGCCTCCTCGCCTGTCATGATGCGCATCTAACAAAACTCGCTTGGGACCTCGCTCATAACTTCATCTCCACAGTCTACTATGGACTGTTCGAACCACCCCAAGGGAGCGTAAGTTGTCAAATACTGCACCTCCGTCGATTTTTGCAGCCATTTTGCAAGAAATAGTGTGATTAAGATATGTATGTATATTACACAAGCCAGGCCTATGGGAGAAGTACGACGCAAGGAAGGGTGACGGTTCTCATGGGGGCGGTGGTGAGTACGCGGTCCAGGAGGGATTTGGATGGACAAATGGAGCCGTCCTTCATCTCATTCATCTCTTCGATGGACAGGGCCTGGAACTAACAGGTTTCATTCATTCTCAATTTATGCCACATGTCACTCCATGGACAAATCATCTCACAGATAGCTCATTTTGTTCAGTTATCTATGATCGCTGATTATTTTTTATCTGTGAGTTGAACGGTTCTTTAGAACTTCCAAAAGTCGGAGATTTAGTCACCAACAGAGATGATAACGGCCCAACTTCCCAGGGCCCCGGGCCGGGCCGGGCACAAAAAAGATGGGCCGGCCCGCAGGCCCGTTTGGGCCCGATTAGCACACGATTTCGTCCAGTCAGTACGAGTGGTCGCATTCTTAAAGGAGGTCCGAGGCGAATAAATAGTGTCTTCTTTTTTTCGCCTTATTTGGTCGGGTTGTGCTAGAAACTTCGATTGCAAGTGTCCCGAAGTCACAAAAACCTTCATGCCCTGAGGAAATTAACCCTGTTTTCTACTTTGAATTCCCAAATATTTTATTTTCCCGCCATTTTCAAAGATTTTTGACAGAACAACACTGTGGCCGATGGGGCCAACCGAGTCGTGCGCATGAATTGCATGCATATGGTGCGCGCAATCAACATTGGCCGGGTTTTTCTTAACACGTAGGCTCACCTGGCAGTGGTGCAAACCACAAGTTTCTGGGGAGAGAGGCAAGGGGCAGTAGCACCATTTCTGTTGATTCTTTACTCCGTACTTTTCATCATTCCGTCCAAATCCGTCAGGGACTTCGTGGTAGGAGTTTTTCCCTTATGGCCTCCTTTAAGTGTAAAACGTTCTTCATTTGTTCATATTCCCCCAAACTTTTCTTCTATACATTAAAACGAATGTTCGTAGCACGAGCATGAAAAATTCTGAATTTCGAAACACATTGTGGCTCGTCGGACTTTTTTTTCTTCCTCACCATCAGAATTTTTGAATGGCGGGCTCAAATGGGCCGACGGGGCCGGGCCGGGGCGGACTCAAAATTCTAGGGCCCGGAAATGGATCGGGCCGGCCGGCCGAGACATTGGACCCGACGGGCCGGGCCTGCCCAAAATTTTTGGGCCATTTACCATCTCTGGTCAGCAATACTCATGGTCAGACAAGCAATGAAACAACAGAGTATGATGATGGAGAGAGAGAACGAGAGATAAGGAGATAGGAGAGAGAGAGAGAGAGAGAGCGCGCAATAGTGGGGAGAGAGAGATGAGAGAGACAGTGCGAAATGGAAATCAATCGAACGAACCATCACAGCAAGAGAGCATACATCCTATGACTTGCTCTGTTTATACGCCCCTGTTCATGTATACACATTTACCCGCAATCGTTGTAGCTGTAGACCCTTTGGACGACTCGGATAACGGCGAACTGGCGAGACCACGCAACTCCTTCTTGGGTGTCTTCGGAGACGAACCACATAACGTGATCATCCTCACTCTCCTCGTATTCTGTATCTTCCTTGCTTTCATGTCAGTGTACTTACTTCCTGCGTACTGTTTATCGTAGGAATTAGTGGAGTGCAAGGGAGACGAAGAGAGAGTTAGTTTTCCTGTGCCTTTGCATATGATTGGCTACAGGTTCTCCGTGGCCACTCTCCATGCCCGCAGTCGAATGCTCGTCCTGTCAGGCAGTCTCCGCAGAGGAATTGATCGATCCTCGCGGCAGCGTCTTCTTACTCAGGACGCTGACGAATGAAATAATTACCTTTGTAAGTGTAGCCGGTGCTGGGGTTATTTGTCACCCCTTCTACGCTTCGCTAATTTTCCTCTCTTTAATTTGTAACCAATACTTCCCACGCGTCTTCCTTCACTCTTTAATTGAAACACAAGATTATACAGTTCTTTATGATTCATGTGATGGAATGAAACATCTCAGAGATTTGTAAAAAAAAATATCTGCTGATATTGTGATACATCGTGCCATGTCTCTCATTTACTGGAACGTTTGGCAATACCGGTTAGATTGTCTTGCAGACATCTAGGCCAATTCCTTTGCATTCATACTGTTGTCGGAAATTGCCCTACTTTAAATATTAGAAAGTGATTACTGGTGAAAGATTGTGGCAATGTTGGCTTGGTTGTCGAATGAAATTTCTCACTCTTCTTGCAACGCTACAACATACAAAATTATCCTAATGTTAGCACATTCCCGCCGTTTCGACGTTGACCCCAAAACTTTGAGGTACGCATTTTTACGTTCACATTTTGAATTCTATTGCTGGCATTCAACCACAACCTACGACAATGAAACACATACTATGCCAAAAATTTCAATGAGCGGTTCCAGAGATTATCATGATGAACGAGAGCATTAGGTGATGTGAAAGGCGAAAGTATTCGTTAACATTCTATGACAGATGTGCTAGTCTTTCTGTCACACGCACAACACAAACCTCTCTAGCTCTTATTCATTCCTACAAATGTCTCTTACAGACGGGAAGAGTAGTTGTAAAGGAAGCAACCTCCTAGAGAGAACTATCGCCTTCATTCCTCATAACGCATTGAGGTCTTGCGTGGTGACTCCCATTCTCACCCATGGCAACTGATGCCGTCATTTTTCCATATCGAGTTGCGCATCCATTCTGCTTTCAGTCGCCGTTTTCCTCGTATAAATGTATGCGAATGTGCATATATATACTGTAATCTTATGAGAATATCTGGTCATCATCGGTCAAACATATGTGTTTTTGCCTCATCATATGCATTAATTGCAGCAACCACCTAATTTGCATGAATCTATTCAATACGATCTAAATTTGTACTTCGTACCTAGGAGCTGTTCCCTGCCTCACATTCGTAAGAATTCTGCAACGTTTCTTTCCCGCAGCCTATGTTTTCTCATTTTCTTCCTCTCTTCTCTATCTTTCTTGCTCTCTCACTCTTACTCTATCAAATTCACCCTCTTAATGTCTATCTCCCTTTCCCTAGCTCGTCTTGTATCTGTCCACTGCCTGGCTTTTGGTTTTCACCTAACAGTCTTTGAGTGTTGTTGATAACCTCTGCCAAAAGCGTTGTGTAATTTTCGTTTAAAAAAACGCTGATATCTTGCGCGCGTGTGGGGAAGGAGAGTAACACTCCAACTGCACTTGCTCACAGCATACCTCTGCCGCAACATGGGATTCGATTCAATAAAACCTAAGTACCCCATTTTCACACTTGGAATTCTAATGGCTCTATCGCATATTTATTGCTTATGCTATTGAGATTGAAAGGACAGGAAGGAACTTCTGCATTTCAAGATGCGTGTTTGTTACATGTGAAGACCACCCACTGTCTTTATGCTTTGATGCACCATTATGCTTCGCTCAATGGTCATAAGCCCTGCCATGCAGTGGAAACATTTGATTTCCCAAGTTGTCCGCTTTTCATGCCCTTACCGTGTTAATTGTTGTGCCGTGACGTCTGTGATAAGCTCCCATTTACCTAGACAGAAGTGAACCCTCCTGAATGTGAGATGGCGAAGGGTACAGAGAAGAGCAGCAAGCGAGCTGCTGCTCTGGAACCTGCTGGGAAGGCACTGCTTCCAGATGAACAGGCAAGATTGTCTAGTTTAATGCACGCATTCCTAGTGGAATAGTTTTCCGTCATTGCGACTTTCACATGTCATACTTTTTCTCAAGCTCTATGAATTTTCTTACCATTAGAAAAAAAGTGAGCTAGATCGTATGTATTTTCCCCTTTTCTCAGCGAGATGAAGCGGAGAATGAAAAGGCGAGTGAGAAACGCCGAGTCGCCAATCTTCGTTACTGGATCGCCTCGCTCGCAACATGTATCAGTGCGATGGGACTCGCTAACAGTTTTGCCTACAACTTTGCTGTTGTCTGCGGTGTCGAAAGGGACGTGGACACTGAGATGATTTGGAAAAAGTTAGCCTTCGCATTGATGTCGCAACCATCATTTTAGCTCCATGAATAAGCAGACTTCTTGAAATACGAAAGACTTCACAGTGACACTCGAAACTCGCCAATCATGCACTTCCCTCCGTGGATTGGCAACACCATCTACTCCACGTACTCACTCGGTGGCATCTTCACGATGCTCGCACTCCTCTTACTCAGACCAAATGTATCCGTCCGCACACAAGTACGATATCCTTATTCGATGTGGGTATTTCTACAGCTGTTAGTTAAATTCGTTTTGTACACGCTGAATCCGTCAGGTCATGATTGGAAGTGCGATCTCGACTGCCTGTTGTATACTCATTCCTCTTTTGTATGACTACTACCCGTTCTCTACTTTTCTGCTAAAGTTAGTCGGTCAGGAGTTATTGTCATGTTTTTGCGAACACATTCTCCATCAATATATTTTTTTCTGCAGAACGCTTCAAGGAGCGGCAAGTGCTCCTACTATTCCTCTGATTGGCCATGTCACGGCACACTGGACACCTGTGGCTGAAGTCGGCTTCATCGTTGCCATCCTCTCCAGCTACTCGCAGGTACATACTGCTTAAATAATCTTTTTTTTCTGCCATTTTTACGAGTAATGTACACTATGAATCCGATTGGAGATTGGAATCTTCTTCACTATGGGCACATCCGGAGTCATCTGCACCACAATGGGCTGGCGTGCAATCTTCTACTGGCACGGCTTCGTCTCTTTCATCTTGACGGTTACTCGTAACTTCCTTTTTGTTACGTCTCTGTCATTGCTCACTGCAAAACTAGATGATTGCAGATGGCATGGTTCATGCTCTTCCGTGACTTCCCGGCGGAGCATCCTTTAATGTCAACAAGAGAGCTGTGTATTATTCAGTATAACAAGAATGTTGCCACTTCAAAAAATCGCCCCAAAGTTCCATACAGGTTTCTGATCTTGAAATCACTAACGATAATGAACCATCGTTTTCGCCTGTAATTTGACAACCTTACTTGACTCGGTGATTTGTCTATCTTAAAAAGATCGTATAGACTAGAATGTTTGCTCTGAACTTGAATATCTTCAGTATTGATTAGAATGATTGCAGAGCATTCTTTTCTTCAATGTCTGTGTGGGCAGTGCTCGTGGCTGCGATCGGGAACTACAACGGCATCAGTCCTCTGATTGTGTTCGCTCCTTCCATTCTGAAGAAGGCTGTTGGCCTCTCCGACATTGCAACGGCCAACTACAACACAGTCTCATTCGCCATGCAACTTACAATAAAACTTCTATCAGGTATGCATACATGGTCACTTCGAATTCTCATTCGCATTCAATATCCTAATTCTTCTCGAGGTCGTATTTCTGACCGATGGCTCTCTGTTGGAGAGTCATTCAAGACGCGCTTCTTCAGCACAATTTCATGCGGCCTTTGTGGGGCTCTAATGATCCTAACTGCCTTTATACCGGAAGAAAAGCAGGTGACATTTTTTTATTTATTTGCAGCTGCCAAATGAATACTTATGTATCTCCAGGTTCTATGCGCCCTTTCAATTACTATAACTCAAGCAATTATTGGATTTAACTCTGCTGGCTTCAATAAGGCAGCAATGATTGTGACGAGGTACGCATTTTGCCTTGTACTTTTAGTTTCTGTTCTAAAACATGAATCAGTGGCAATGACAGCTGTCATACTGGCTCACAACGTGCTGTGTTCGAGAGAGAGACAGAGGCTCTCATTTTTCAATTTCTTGCTAGAATGTCACTCAGAAAAGGCAATAAAACAGCAGGGAGATATAATCCAAGACTGAACGTATGCAAGACAATTAATAATCTCTTTCGCTTTTGATGGTTTCTTGAAATATCAGGCAATACGCTCACCTCATCATGACTTTAATTGGTGTTATCATCTCGGCGAGCACGATTGCCGAGCCTTTCCTAGTGGCCGTCGTTGCTCCAGACACAACATGGCAGCAGTGGTTCGCGCCGTTGGGAATGTGTACAAGGAGACAGAGGTCAAGCTTGCAGGGGCATCCTTTTCCTCTTGCATGGAGGCATCTTGGTTGTGTCGAATCTCCTCTTCTGCCTCATGATTACCGCGAAGCCGGCGCCTTTCACAATGGAAAGGACAGCAAAAAGCGCCCTCGACAAAGAACAAGCAGAAAGGCCGCTGGTCGAGCCTTCAAGCCTCAAGAGCGATGCTGGAGAGCCGAGCATCACTCTCTCCGAATGAGTGTCCGATTGCATACAATGTATATAAAATGTGTATTAATGGTGGTAGCACATAATACAGCCAAACTTTCCACTATCACTGCTTGGATGGGGAAAAAGAAGAAGAAGGCGTATAATTGGTGCGGGAGTCGTCCCTTTCGCGAGAGGAGGGGGAGGCAGAACTCTCAGCATGGAGAGCGTGGCAATTCGATCATGAGCAGGGTCTCGAGTGATGCTGCCTGCTCTGCCAGAAGGACGACGACGCAGCACATCAATTACGAGCTGATTGTCGATGTGGACGCTGGCTCAGGCAAATAATCTCTCTCTCTTTCTCTCTCTCTCTCTTTCTCTCTCTCTCTCTCTCTCTCTTTCTCTCTCTCTTTCTTTCTCTCTCTCTCTCTCTTTTTCTTTCTCTTTCTCTCTCTCTTTCTTTCCTCATCTCCCTCTCTCTCATTTCCTCAGAATTGCTGTTCTCTCAATATGTCACTCACATTAGTTCTCACCCTTGCTCTGCCTGTTCTCACCCGGCTCTCCCTCTCACCCCGTCTTATTTCTCCTATTCTCATTCATACTTATGACAAAGATTGAAGGATTGACGCAATCTGCATTTATTCCCTTGTCTCACGTAAATTCTTTTCTGCTTTTTTTCTCCCTTTGCTCAATTGAATTCGCTTGAATTCACCTTCTTCACCAATTTCTTTTCTATAGTAATTCCGTCATTCCTTCTCTCATTGTGACCTCATCCTTACATGTTTCTTTCGAAGAGTATGGCGTATTTCAATAATCTCTGTGACGCCTTTGGGACAGACAACAACTAAAAGAAGAGGTCTCATAGGATACTTTGCAAAGGAAAGATCGACATTTGTATTATATCCTTGCTTATCGTATAAGAACAGATATTGCTGCTCTCCTTAGCTCGTCAACTTGCCGAATCAAAAATCCTAAAATCCTTTGTATGTGTCAGGGAAAGGGAGAGATTGAGCCTCTCCCTTGCGCTCTTCTTTCTTCTTCCATTTAAGATGCGGTGACTCTCCAGGGAGCCGTGGCATGCAAGAGAAGACCGGCCATTCACACGGCGGCCGCTCTTTCTCTCTCTCTCTCTCCTCTTCTCAGCTTTGATGGAAGCAGTCACTCCCTCCAAGCCGGCTCATGCCAATTCTCTCTCTCTCTCCCTTCACTCTCTCTCTCTCTCTCTCCCTTCCCTCTGATACCTCACTCTCTCTCTCTCTTCTCTCTTCCCAGCCGGAAACGGCAGCATATGCAAATGACATTGAAAGCACCGGGTCGCGCCCCACGGTTTAGCTGCCGAAGGCGCCTCTCACCAGTCACTCCCTTCTTCTCGCGTTCGGACCGCTCTCCCACTTGGCACTCCTCCCCTCTCTCTACACGGCGTCGCTAATTACGTGCATGAAGGGGCAGGAGAGAGTGGAGGGAGGGCAGACTCAGAGTGTGACAGTGAGAGAGAATGAGAGAGATAGAGGAAGACGGAAAGGGAAGGAGAGAGAGAGAGAGAGAGAGTATGAGAAGGAAGCAGAAGCAGCAAGGAAAAGTGTGGAAAGCGCACCGAGTGGATACTCGCGACGCAGCAGCTGAATGGACACTTTGCTCATACACTCTACTATTACTTCCTAGAAGGAAGTTGGGAGAGAAAGAGAGAGAGAGAGAGAGAGAGAGAGAGTGAGGGGAGAGAGAGAAAGACACACAGACTTAGAGAGAGAGAGAAAGTGAAAATAAGCTGTCTAGAGATCGCGTGGGAGTGATAGACAACACCTCCGGCGTCTGCCTATTGATGGTGAGCAGCGACTTCGTCTTCTATTGCATGATCTCAATACCGGCGGTCAAGGGAGTAGTGTAACGCTATAACAAATGCCAAACAATATTTCTTATTCAGCGACATCAGAAGAAGGACTCTGAAGATACAAAATTCGTTACATATCTCGTAGTTGATAATTCTCACCATTGCGCAGGCTTCACTCATTCACTCAGGGCTGATTTCTCTCGCTCGAAACGGCCTTTCAAGCAGGCTGCCTCATCTAGGAAATATGTGCTGAAAGGGAGGGAAGTTGGATGACGAGAGCGAGGGTGGGGAGGAGGGCGCAGAGAGCGAGAGGAAAGAGAGAGAGAAGAACAAGGCATGAGGCTGCCAGACGAGAAGCAGAGAAAGAGAGGGAAGGGGCAGGCGAGGAAGACGAATGCCGGACGTCGACGGCAGCATGGAAAGGAGAGAGGGTGCGCAGAGAGGAGAGTGCGCAGACAGCACGACACTTATTGGAAGGATGAAGCACTGGCAGAGGGAAGAGTGTAGGAGAGTATAAGAGAGAGAGAGAAAGAGAGAAAGAGGGGAGAGCCCCTGAGGGAAGGCAGTCTGGATGTATTGAGCGCGCCCTCGAGAGCAGCTGCAGCGGGTTGTGACTGCGGCAGTGGCTGCCAAGCAGGGCAGGCCACTCCACACTGTCCTGGCTTCCTTCCCAGCTCCACTTCCCTCCCCACATTCCTGTTTTTTCTAGCATAATCATTTCGACTTTACGCGAACTCGAGTCCTTCCTTGTCTAATGCCATTTAACTGACCGCATTTGATAATTTTTATTGCGCATGTCAATGCTGTTTCAAGGACATGTCTTGTCATGATAATGAATGCATTAATATAAACATGTTTGAGGACTTTCTCTGGCTATTCTTGAACAAAGCCAAATGTCAAGTTGTTTGCTCTTGTTAATTGCGATAGAAATTGCATTTTATCATGGTTAATAATTCTTTGTTGTCGGGAAATCCACTTTATATACATATTTCCTGTCCCCTGGCAGTGGTGCAGACCCTCACTGGGATATCCTCCCTTATGAAGTGCTAATTAGGAATGAGTCCAGAGTGTGCCTGCCTGATTTGTATCCTATGGCCGTGGAAGCGGGCTCGTGCTGCCTGCCCTCTCCATCCATTATCATTAGCGGGCAAGCTCTGCTCGGCTGTCCCGACCATTTCACTCTTTCTCTCCCTATCATTCTTTCTCCTCTCTTTCTCTCTCTCTCTCTCTCTCTCTCTCTCTATCTCCCTCTCGTTGTACTTCGTTCTTCTCTCTTTCTCTTCCCTTCATCTGTTGCGACGGTGACAGAGCTGACGGCATCGCCGCTTCTGCAGCCAATTCATTCCAGATGGGTTTCACTCTTTTTCCATTTCACCATTTTGTGGACTCGCTCGGACGACAGTAGGCTCTCTTCATCTATTCTCTCTCTCTCTCTCTCTGTTTATCCCTCTCTCCCCTCTCTCTACCCGTCCTTTCCTCTTTCATATCATCCTTTGCGGATAATGATTGACGTCATGTATCCACCGCCAACAATATTGCATTTCTCGAAATGGATTATATGCATTCGCCGTAGCGTGTAATTGGTTTCATTCTGAACTGTTCTTCTCTGAGGCAAGCAAAGCATCTCAGAGTCTCCCGCTCAAAACACGTAATACAGGAGAGCGTCCAGCGCAGCCAGCTTCGATCCGGCAGTGACGGCGGCAGAACAGACAAAAAGCCGTGAGCGGCTCGCGAGGCGGCTGCCCGGCCTATGTTAGAGGCACTCAAGGAGGTACTCTTCTCTCTTTCTCTCTCTCTCTCTTTCTATATCTCATTTTCTATCTCTTTCTCCCTGTCTCTGTTGCACCCACTCTTTATCTCTCTCTCTCTCTCTCTCTCTCTCTCTCTCTCTCTCTCTCTCTGTATCTTTCTCTGTGGTTGCTGGTATCCTGCTTTTCTTATAGGTGCTCGGCGAGATAAACACAAAGCTGAGTGTTGTGAATGCGGAGTTGAACGCGCGGATGGCGTCGGGTGAGGGGGGCGGCAGCGGGACCGGCCAGCCGAATGGCGACCGGCCCCTCCTCGCCGCCTCGCGCCAGCCGCACGCTCAGTACTGCGGGCCGTACAAGCTGGAGAAGACGCTCGGCAAGGGACAAACTGGTAGGGCTTCTTTTCAACTTTGACAAGGTTCTTTTTTTTCGAGCAGCCAATGTATTCGGTCTATTTGATACGCAAATGGATACTCTTGAATGATTTAATTCTCGACATGCATTAAGAGGACATTTTGTTGTCTTGGGAGAGAGAAAGATAGAGAGAGGGGCTAAACACGCATTGCCAGAGATAATCTCTGCGTTTTACGGCGGCCGCGCTTCTTTCGGCTGCACTAACCCTCGTCTTCCTCATCTGAATCCCCTTTGCATCATCGTGCCTGCCCCTGTTTTTTTCTCCTTTTCACCCTCCCTCCTCTTTTTCTCTGCTTTTGCCTGACACTCTCTCTCTCTCTCTCACTCCCCTCTCAGTATCCCCCTCTGTCCCTCTCTCCGCACTCTCTGTCCTTAGTGCCTAAGGCGGCTCTGCCGTCGAGCCAATCCTGCCTTCCCTTCAAACATCGCCGTCTCAAATTCCATGCCTCTCCTGTGCTGGCCTTCCACCTCTCGAGTTCAAGCCATCAGCAGCTCACTATTCCGTGATGCTCTACTAGAGATCTTCCTGGCGACGTTGCTCTCTCTCTCTCTCTCTCTCTCTCTCTCTCTCTCTAAACCTGCGTCTGTATCTCTTGCTCTCTGACTCTGCATCCCTCTCTTTCTAACTCTGCGTCTCTCTCTCTCTCTCTTTAACTCTGAATTTCTCTCTCTTCTCTAGCGTTGCAACAAAAGCAATAATTCATAAAGTCACGGCGAAACGATAGAGGAAACAATGAGGAGTCAATAAGTTGCCCGCAAAGTTCTCTCTTTTTTTCGGAATCCATAAGACAGTTGAGAATCTTCGCTATTGAGTTCTCTCCAATTTTTTTCCTGTCTTGCTATCGGCTGTGCGAAAGGAAGCCGTGAGATGAAGGAGTGGAGGGCTGGGAATTGGCGGGAACACTGCCTTCCTTTCTAAATGAGAGCATTTCATCGAATGCTAAGCAGGAAATGCTTGAGAAGAAGAGTACGCGCCGCCGATACATTTTTATGTGGCGCCTTCAAAATTCCTTCAGGCATGAGCTAATAAGAAAATGCCATACTTTCTTAATCCACTGAAGCGGCAGACTCTGATTGTCTGCGCATTCGCTCTTTTTATTACAGCTCTTTATATGTCTCGTTTTCCTCTCTCTCTCTCTCTCTCTCTCTCGCTCTCTGTCTCTCTCTGTCTCACTCTCTTTCTCTTTCTCAGTCTCTCTCTCGCTCTTTTTCTCTCTCTAATTCGATCTCTCATTATTCTTCTTTCTACTGGTTCCTTCTGCGGAGGGCGTAGAAGCTTGCAGCATCTACGCCTGGCGCTCTTCGCCGCTTTCTGTCTTCTCCTCAGGGAGACATAATTCACGGGTCGACCAGGGGGGGGGGTGGTCTGAACTGGCAGAATGATGCCGCCTTCTACTCCTTGTTACTCTCAGTGTAGCCGTTACATGTATGGATTGGAGTGGTGGTTGGTGTCGAGTCCGAACCATTCTCGGCCTGGACGGGGTGGGAAAGAGGCAAAGGAAAGAACGACTCTCTTCTGCCTTGAAAAGGAAGTTGTAGCTCAAACAGAAAGAGAGACAACATGAAAATAGCTTGGGGATCTCATTCCAACGGCGGTCGAATTGTTGTCGTCCCCGAAGAGGGAGCGGGCGTTGAGAATCGCGCTTCACTCAATGGCACTAAGCCAGACTGAAAAGTTGTTTGGAGGAGAGAGCAAATGGAAGAGAAAGAGAGAGAGAGAGAGAGAGAGAGAAATAGAGAGTAAATGAAAAGAGAGAAAGATTAAAGAAGAGAAGAGAAAGAGAGAAAAGCCTGACCGGGAGTGCTGCGCCTTCCTCCGTTGCCCGCACAAGCGGCTTGGTTGGCTGCTTCAAATGCCATTCAGACTGACGGGAACTGCAGTGCTTGCCGGAAGAAGTCATTTGAGACGAAAGAGGAAGAGAAAGAAAGATAGAAAGATAAAGCACGAATGGAAGGGAGAGAGAAGAAAGAGCTCGAAAATGAAAAAAAAATTGCAGAAGAAGAGTAGAATCAAACAATTGAGACGAATAAATGTAGCATGTTAAGAGTGACAAATGTGAGTGGATCGTTAATTGAAGCCCAAGTGACTCATCTATCAGCTAACACGATTAACTTGCACAAGCGTCGGAAAATTAACTGCAAAACTATCTCTTTTTCAGGTCTAGTGAAAACGGGAACTCACTGCATTACGGGACGTAAAGTTGCAATCAAGATAGTGAATAAGGAGAAGCTGAGCGATTCGGTGCTGCAAAAGGTACTGTAAAATATAATTCTGGAAAAGGCAGTTGGCAATTATAATTTTCTTTGAGGTAGAGCGAGAGATTGCGATCATGAAGCTGATTGAGCATCCTCACGTTCTTCATCTCTTTGACGTCTACGAGAACAAGAAATATTTGTCCGTTCATTAAGTTGTTTACTCAAAAGATTTAGTTGTGTATGTAATTTTAATTAACCACTTGTTTGGATGTTGTACACTTGGTCATGTTGCATTCTGCTGGCGCCTTGCAGATATCTGCTGCTAGAGCACGTATCGGGTGGAGAGTTGTTCGATTACTTGGTGAGGAAGGGGCGGCTGATGTCGAAGGAGGCCCGGAAGTTCTTCCGTCAGATCATCTCTGCTCTTGACTTCTGCCATGCACACAACATCTGGCAAGCCTCTTTAATTCCTTGCTATTTCGATTCATTCCATTATCATAAATGACTCATGTTGTAATGTAAATTAATAGTGGTTCTTTATTTACAGTCATCGGGACTTGAAACCCGAGAACCTCCTTCTGGATGAGAGGAATAACATCAAGGTACATACACACATTCATCATTGACAATTTCGGAAGTGATATGTATGTGCTGACAGGATATTATTCCTTTCCTGTCAAGGGTGGATGTTTGTTTAAGCTACATCGTGTTATTAATTTGTAGAGGATACGGGGGAGGGAAAAGGCTCATATATTGTACCTGAGAAATGTAAGAGTTGCTGAATAACACTTTCCGTGCAGGTGGCCGACTTTGGTATGGCATCTCTGCAAGTGGAGGGATCCATGCTGGAGACGAGCTGCGGTTCTCCGCACTACGCGTGTCCAGAAGTCATTCGGGTGAGTCTCCCCATTTCTCTCCTTCTAATCCACTCCCCTCCCAAACCCGGCCAGAGGTGTCAGCCTGGACGCCTTGGAACGAGAAGGTGAGATTACTAAACCAGCATGGCTACTTGATCATCGTCGTCGAGAGGACCCTAACAAATCGCGCGGCGTTATACATACATTCGCACTGCCTTTATCTATCTCCCTCTATCATTCCTTTGCATTGTCTCCCTCTGTATGCCAACTCTGACCTCCACTCATGCTTGCCTGCCTTGTCTCTTTCGAATGGTTTCTACTTTCTCTCTTCGTCTCTTTTCTCTCTCTCTCTATGGTTACTTATAAATATTGAATGAGAGGGAGCGGATGAATATGAGTGAGTGTATGGAAGGGGCTGAGTGAGTGGGAGTGCCTTCTCTTCTTTCTCTCCCTCGTTCCACTCCATTCTCTCTTCTCTTCTTTCTCTCGACACTCTATTCTCTTGTCCTTTATACTTTCACTCTTATCTTCTCTTGCATAATTCTGCTTTCGCAATCTACTCGACTCGAAACTAATCTGGTGAAACTTGAATGAATGTGGGAATCAATTCGAGAATTGCGCAGTGTCCGGCAAGTGCGAGGAGAAGCGACAATTCCTTCGTCCCACCTTGCTCTCATCATTTTCCAGAAGAAGTCCAACGAAGGAGTCAGAGTCAAAACCGCAAAATAACACACAAAGCTGTCCCTCTCCGATATATTTAACATGGGAACACGAATCGAACAGTCTCTTCCATTACAATGTTTTGAGGGTGAGAAGTACGATGGCAGAAAAGCGGATGTCTGGAGTTGCGGTGTTATCCTCTACGCTCTGCTTGTGGTACGATATTAAAATTACTTTGTTTATTTCTTATTGGAGGGATTAAGTCAGGAGTAATCAGAATCAGCGGAAAGTAATCCGACATATTTGATGTCCAGTACGATTATTTGCATGACAATTAATGAATATAAATATTGTATTACAGGGAGCCTTGCCATTTGACGACGACAATCTGCGGAATTTGTTAGAAAAGGTGAAGAAAGGCGTCTTTCACATCCCCCACTTCGTGCCGACCGACTGTCAAAGTCTTCTTCGAGCAATGATCGAAGTAGACCCTCTGAAGAGACTATCGGTTTGTTTACTCATTCCGATTTATAAGAGAAAGCCAATAGCAATAAATTACTGGAAAATTTTTACAGCTCTCGGAAGTTTTCCGGCATCCATGGGTTGCTGGCAGTTCTCGGGGAGAACCAGAGATGGAACTGCCGATGGCACAAGTTGTCCAGGTTCGCCATTACCTGTTAGATTTCTATTGAACAGTTCACAGAGTTTGTCTTGTAGACACACATCATCCCTAACGAGGAATGCATTGATCCTGATGTCTTCCGACACATGAACAGCCTTGGGTGTTTCAAGGACAAGGAGAAGCTCATTCGGGAGCTCATGTCAACGAGGTATAAGTTTCGCTCCAATGTAATTAGCAAATATTGTTTGTATATAAACGTCTGTGATTTTAGCGTCTCAAATATATAAAAAAATGTTCTGCAGGCATAACACCGAGAAGATGGTCTATTTTCTTCTCTTGGATCGGAAACGAAGGAGACCGGCTCAGGAGGACGACACCGAGGTCGTCCTTCGTGGAACAACCATCAACGATCCACCTAAGAAACGCACTGATACAAGCAGACCGAACAGGTTTGCTTGCGTCTTGTCTTTCCATGATCAAGAGGTGTTCGGGTGGTAGATAAAGTGCTCTTCAGGTATGCTGTCGGTGGCATCAGCGAAGGGAGCCCCATCAATCCACGGAAAACGTACGGGTGGGTTGTAGGATAAGGCGTGGTAGATATTATGATGGCATATGTTTGTAGAAAAGTTATATGTAGATTGGTCACGTGCGTCTTTAACAAATTGAGTTTAAAAAATTAAATTAAACTATTTCTTGCTATGCAGCCGATACCGCTCCGGCCGGCACAGCTCGCTCGGAGGATCTCCGAATGACAGTCCACGCAGCAGTGCCAGAGATATGTTTGGATTCACAACCAATCGAGAACCGCTGTCGGCGAGGAATACAACGGAAGAGAGAGACAGAGACAGGGGTCGATCTGCAACCAGGTTCTTTGCTATATTTAATCTTCTATGCAGTACATTATGTTGCTTCAAGCCTCACCATCGTTATTCATCATTGTTATATCAGATTCGACATTGGGCATCTTAATGTATTTGAATAAAAGTTGCAGACAAAGCAACAACTACCACTACTACACCCAGCCGGTGGACCCTGCATGTCTGGCAGAGGCGGCGAGGCATGTCAGGGCGGCCAGGCAGGCAGAGAGCAGTCGGCCTGCGGTGGTGGAGTCGGCTGCTCCCGCGGCCTCTGCCACTCCTGCCGTCTCCACTGCTCCAGCCGCTCGAGTCGATCTGCAGCAGGTCACTCTATTCTTATGGCTAGAGAAGACAACGTAACCTCTCCCCATTTGAAGAAGAAGTATTCTCCGCCTGATCCCATGACCGAGTCCATCGCGAGTATGGGTGCCCCATCCAATGCCTCCTCGACGAATAGCCTCATATCTGGGGGTTCGTTTGCACACATTCTAGTATTTACCATGTTCAACTTAAATAAATTGTGCATTTTCGATACCACTTAAAGAAACATACAAGAAAGAACTCGTTTGAAGGAAGCAGCAGTACGCAGCTGAACACCGGCACCGGCCCGTGGAGGACGAAATTGACGAGCATCAAGAATTCCTTCCTCGGCACGCCGCGCTTCCATCGACGGAAGATGAGCAACGGATCGGACAGCGACGACAGCCACATCATTGACACTTCCGAGTCAGCCAAATGGGAAGGAGAGAATGAGACTCCATCGCTTCTCTTTTAGTCTTGTCAAGAAGTCATGGTTCGGCTCGTTGACGTCGTCGATCTCGGTGGAGAGAGAAGACATTCATTGCGTGCCCGTGCATGGAAGGACGCTGAATGGCATCAAGGCTGACTTGATACGAGCCTTCCTCACTGTCAGTTGGTGCTCTCAGAGCGAAGGTGGAACTAGATTTGCTCTTCTCAGATCCACGAGTTGTCTCATTCGGTGGTTGGACAGCATTCTTTCCGTGTAGAATACAAGCGCGGCCCAACCGTCGGCGGCAGCGTCTTCTCGCGTGGCGTCAAGATGAATGTTGGTGGTTGCTTTCATTGTTGTGACAGACAAAACAGAATATGGTTCCAGGTGGACATCATAACAAGCAATCAGAGCGTCGCTGTCACGAATGAACCACCCATTTATGTCGTCCAATTTACACTCCTTGCTGGTTCGCTTCTCTTTTAAAATTCTACACTTTTTATATTTGTTGAATTATGTTCAATCATCCTCTTGAATCTAGGCCCAGTGCGTCGTTTCAAGAGACTCGTAGAACATCTCTCGGCCATCCTTCAGAACGCGACTCAGCAAAGGTCAACCAGGGTGACGGTGTGTGGTGACTCGTCCAGGTCAATGTTGCTTCCGAGTCTCTCCCTCTTTCTATCTTATTTCTCATCAATTCAAGGAAGTCATTCCAATTGTGTTAAAACAAGTAAATGCTAGTACTAAGTGCGGGTGAAGTTGAGTGCATGACCCCCCGACATTAAGTAGTGTGCATCTGTTAGATTTGTTCCTTTTGTGCGTGCATAGAAGTGTAGAGATGAGTGAGAAGAGTGGCCTCTCTAGGAGTGACCGTCCCTCTGCCACTCCGGCAGCCATGGTTCGTCCTCGTCGGCTCTCCGACTCCTCGGTCAGCTCCGCCTGCTCCGACACCGAGTCTGCTGCCTCTGGCAATCTCCCTCCTCATGTCCGGCCTCCCCTCTCGGTGAGCTTCACCCTAATTCGTCTAACATGTCCTTCTCTCTCTCAGGAGTGTTACTATCCTCACTGATAACTCATTCTAACCTTACAGGACGTGTCTGATATAACACTTCCGCCATCCGATCCATTCATGGATCGCCAGGCTTCGTCCTTACGAATTACAGGTACAAGTGTAACAAATAATAGTCAGTTTGTTCTTCCTTTCTTAATTAATGAGTAACAGTTTAACTTTGATCTCTTTCTGACAGGCTGATTTCTCTGAAACCGTCCAATCGTCCTGTTCCTGTTTAATATCTACTGGTAACTTGTTCTCTGGTAAAGAGCTACTAATCTGTAATTCTCAGCGTCCTGACTAGAGGAAGCTCGGGGAGATTATTCATTGCTTGCCGTGCTGTGAACCCAGCCGATTTCTCTGTCCTCGCCTTTATGTTTGTAGTATATTGTGCCTGCGTGCAACTCTCTGCAAGAGTGTCCTAGCCTCATTCGCTCATGCCTCGTGTCCTTGTAGACGTATCTTGAACTAACTTTACAGTTAACCCATCAAGTTTTGTTCTAGAACCTGGTTAAGTCATCGTAGATGACGTCCGTTACACTATGACCATTTCCGTTATGTAATCGTTAGATTGTTCTCTCGATTAGTCGAAGAGCTAATGGCTGACTAAGTTATGTGGACTGGGCGATACCATGGTTGACTGCTCAGAGAAATGTGCTCTAACGGGCCAGTGCTGCCTCGCTGTCCTTGCCAAGTAGCCAACGAGCACTAAGTTCTCCCCTTCCTCATCATTCCTCTCTCTGCAGGTCGCATGCCCTACAAATCGCCAATCCCTCAACGCCGCAAGACCACTTCGAATGTCGGGGGCGAGAAGCTGCTGTCCGGTGTGGAGGGACTCGGCTTGACTCGCCACGGCAGCGACAGCCGTCCTCAGTCCTCGACCAACTCCTCCCGCTTTGACTTTGGCCCTTCTCCCTCCTCCTCCGTCTACTCTCGCCCTCTTCCTCATCTCGTTCTCAAGTCCGAGCCTACTTCTCCCAAATTGTGAGTTGTTCGTTGTTCTTTCGCCAACACGAAATATCGGAAATAAAATGAATTGCTGAGTCTCTCGAATTAAGCCCGGTGTCTAATGATCTGATGAGCCAGTCCTTCCACCGCCGAGTGCCAGACCGCCCTCCCGTCGACTCCAGCGGCCGTTCTTCTAACGCATTCAGCATCTTTAACCAAACGGACCAAGTATAGTTCACTCTCTGCTCCTCGCTACTCGTATCCTGCTAATGCTCTCGTTTGCTATCTCTATTTTCGGTTTGCTTTATAATGTTCTTCCCCATATATGGTCCATTGCCTATTCTGGTTCATCTCTGTCAGATCCTCACTGTTAACGTTGCCATTTCTGTCTTCTGACATAACTCCCTACTGATTCCCTTTCAAACTCTGCATCGGGTTCAGTTGCGTTCTGTGCATACTTTCGCAATTTCCATTTCTCGTTTTAGAATCGCCTAATAGCTTTACAGAGAGCAACTTGTTTATTGACTGCTATCTGAACAGTAGTCGTTACCCGCCGGTGGCAAGATGTTTAATTTCTCCTTATATTCTGCCTTTAACATGCTCTCATTTTTGACTCTCCGTCGCGTTTTGAATTCCTCGCTCTCAGAGTTCCCTGTTGAACGTTTACATGATGCATAGTTCGATCACAGTTTTTGCTACTCTAGAACAACCATCCGCATTGTGTCATTGACGTTTCTTTGTTCTATAGTAATCTCCACTACATATTAACTGTTCTAGTCGTACGTATGTCGGTTGAGTAATTATTATATTGATAATAGAACTTTTAAATGAGTCGTCACTCTTTTTGTCGCCCATGGCCATGCATACAAAAAAATGATGATGAGACGCTGAGAGATTACTCACGAACAGCAGACACGGAACTGAACTATTGAATGGGGTATTGGAATGTCTTTTATTAGCCGAAGTACCCTGCCAGTGTCCTATAAAGAACACACAGAGAACGAACACAGTGGAGAGAGCTGCGAGATTGGATCTGATCAAGATCTCACAGACTCAAGGCCGCTGAATGCAGGCAGGCTCGCCTGATATTCCATAGTTCTCTCATAAACGCACACTCTCTATGCGCTAAAGCGACAGAGTAGGAAGACGAGAGAGAGAGAAGAGAAAGAAAGAGTACGTCACCGCCATGTCATCTTTCTCTGTCTCCCTCATGCTGTCTCGCGTTCCGCAGTTCACTCCCACTTCTCTCCTCCCTCGCATTCAGCTTACCCCTCCCTTGTCTCTTCAAGAATAGATTAGAACCAGCAATTTCACGCTGATATGGTTTCATAAAAAAGTTTTTAAGATATTTTTCCTATTGTAGATTACATTGCAGGGTAAAATGGCGTACAAATCTCTCTTCCGTGATTTGGCGGTGGCGGGCAACAATTACAAGTTCTATGACCTGACCGCGCTCAACGATCATCGGTATGGTAAGTAAAGATTCAATATAAAGTGGCAATATAAGGAATGTGCGGGAAACGGGCTTGATTTCCTTCCTTTCGTAGAGAAGCTGCCAGTGTCCATTCGATACCTGCTAGAATCGGCAATTCGCCACTGCGATGAGTTCCAAGTGAAGAAAGCGGATGTCGACACGATTCTTAACTGGCAGGAAAGTCAGCATGCGCAGGCCGAAATTCCCTTCAAGCCAGCTCGCGTGCTTCTCCAAGACTTCACGTACTTACACTCCGCATATTCCCTTTTTTAATTACCACTCCAATTAATTACAGAGGCGTCCCCGCCGTCGTGGACCTCGCCGCGATGCGCGATGCAGTTGCAGATCTCGGAGCTGATCCCAGCAAGATCAATCCGGTGTGTCCGGTAGATCTCGTCATCGACCATTCCGTCCAAGTCGACCACTACGGAAAGTCAGTTATTCATTGATTTCATTCCGCTTGCTCATACCATTTCTTCTTTTGATCTTCATATATCAACTACATTTTAGTCTGGACGCACTGGCCAAGAACCAGCAGATTGAATTTGAACGCAATTCGGAACGATTCAACTTCCTGAAGGTACTTCGAAACTGGTTTTGTCATCGATTTCGCTCCTGACCGTGATAAGGAGACACGATTCTCACTGTAGTTTGTTCGTATTCTATCTTTGTTTCCGAAATTACACCACACACATTCCATCCCCCCTCTCTCTTGCCGCCTCCTACTCTCCTGCATGTCCCCCTATCTGTAATGATCAGCAACAGAGAACACCCGGCGATCGTGCTTGTAGATTAGGCATGGATATATGATGTCGCCTTGCAGTGGGGATCAAAGGCATTCGATAATCTGCTCATTGTTCCGCCCGGCTCTGGAATCGTCCATCAAGTCAATCTCGAGTATCTTTCGAGGACTGTCTTTGCGGACAAGGTTATTGCAGATAACAACAGAAGTGCTTATTCACTGATGAAACGCTTAACATTTCCACTGTAAAGAATGGAGTGCTGTACCCGGATTCGGTGGTGGGGACGGACTCGCACACGACGATGATTGATGGATGCGGAGTACTCGGATGGGGAGTCGGCGGCATCGAGGCAGAGGCCGTCATGCTCGACCAGGCCATCTCGATGGTTAAAACAAGGCCTTAAATGGCCGGCAATAACCTCTTCTCGTTGGTAGGTTCTCCCTGAAGTAGTTGGCTATGAGCTGACGGGCGAGCTGCCTTCTGAGTCCACCAGCACAGACCTTGTCCTGACCATCACAAAGGTAAGTGTTTCATGACTTGAAGAATGAGATAAACACTTTTCATCTGGACAGAACCTGCGCACTCTGGGAGTGGTTGGCAAGTTCGTGGAGTTCTTCGGCCGCGGCGTCGCCTCTCTCTCGATCGCAGATCGTGCCACCATCGCCAACATGTGCCCGGAATACGGTGCTACCGTAGGCTTCTTCCCCGTCGATCAACGCACCATCTCGTAAGCCGATTTACATTCAACACACCGTATGCCTAATCATATTTAAATTCATTTTATGGATATAGATAGACATGACCATGTTTATGTTAAGGTACCTCAGCCAGACTGGCCGCGATGCTGACTACATTGCAAGAACCGAAGCATACCTCAAGGCCAATAAGCTCTTCGTGGACTACACTGACCCGTCATTCCGGCCCAACTATACTACGGTATTCTTCTCATGACGAGACATATTAATCACTTTTGCTACAGTTCTTTCATAGAGAATAATGTCCTCTCTGTATTGCTCTAGGTGCTCTCTCTTGACTTGTCGACGGTTGTTCCTTCCCTCTCCGGTCCCAAGCGCCCGCACGACAGAGTTGCACTCTCCGACCTGGCCAAGGAGTTCAGCGATGGACTCACTGCGCCAGTCTCTTTCAAGGTTAACAGATTTCATTGTTCATTTTCTTTTATTTAAAAACTAACTGATTGGTATCCACATCTGCATATAGAGCTTCGGCCTGAAGAAGGAGGAAGCAGAGAAGAAGGTCGAAGTACTTCTTGATGGCAAAAAAGTGGAAATTGCTCATGGCTCAGTTGTCATCTCTGCTATTACTTCCTGCACAAACACATCGAATCCCTCTGTGATGCTTGCTGCTGGCCTGGTCGCTCGAAAGGTCCCTTCAGTTGTTCTCTGAGTTTGCAACAGCAAAAAAAAAACAAGCAAACGGTTCTAGGCTGTTGCAAAGGGTCTTACGGTGCCCTCGTACGTGAAAACGTCGCTTTCGCCAGGCTCTGGAGTGGTCACAAAGTACCTCGAGGCTTCGGGCCTCCTCTATGATCTGCAAAAGCTCGGCTACCATATCGCTGGCTACGGTTGCATGACTTGCATCGGAAACTCGGGTCCGCTCGACGAAGCGCTTGCCAAGGCCATCGATGACGTCAGTTCTGCATTCAATCTATATACCTTGCCCGTTTACAGCAGCCTGAAGCCGTGCTAAGAACTGTCTCTGCAGAACAACCTGGTGGTTGCTGGTGTGTTGTCCGGCAACCGCAACTTCGAAGGCCGTGTCCATCCCCACGTTCGTGCCAACTACCTCGCCTCGCCTCCACTCGTTGTCGCTTACGGTCTTGCTGGCAGTGTATCCGTTGACCTGGAGAGCCACATCTTCGGTTAGTCTACAGTAATCTGAACATAGCTGATTCAAGCGAAAGGCAATTTCATATGATATTCCTAGCGCGCTGTCCTAGAAGTACACACTTCTCGTCACTTTAGTTATGTACTTTTTAAGTCAATATTTAGGCTACGACGCTGAGGGTAAGCCAGTGCGCTTCTCTGATATTTGGCCGACACGGGAGGAGGTCAACAGGTTCGAGGAGGAGTTCGTGAAGCCTCAGTTCTTTAAAGAAGTCTATGCCAACATCGAAAAAGGCAGCTCCGAGTGGCAGGCTCTGGAATGCCCGAATGTGCGCTCTTGTTCACATTTACTTTTCTTAATGTTAACGCGAGAATGTTCAAAATTTCAGACAAAAATTTATCCGTGGGATGCATCGTCTACCTACATCAAGAAGGTTCCATTCTTCGACAACATGGTCAGTATTAATTTCAAGCTCTTGTCCGCCTATTCCTGCAATGGACATGCTGTTTGCAGACCATTGAACTGCCGAAGCAAAAGGCCATCACGAATGCCTATGTCTTGTTGAATCTCGGCGACTCAGTCACCACTGATCACATCTCTCCAGCTGGATCTATTTCGAGGGTTCGTCCACTAAGTGTTACACAGTATTTTATTCATGTTTTTTACTAGTTTGGTTGTAGACATCGCCAGCTGCACGGTTCCTCACTTCAAGGGGCGTCGCCCAACGTGACTTCAACACATACGGCGCACGTCGTGGAAATGATGAGGTGAATAATTAGGTAATTATTAGGGTTCAAATCTACAAAGATATCACTCCATTGAAGACTCCTTGTAGATTATGGCACGGGGAACATTCGCAAACATTCGTCTGGTGAACAAGATGGTGTCCAAGCCGGGTCCGCGCACTGTCCACGTTCCTTCAGGTGAGGAAATGGACATCTTCGACGTCGCTGAGCGCTATCGCCAGAGCGGAGACCAGGTTTTATTGGTAGGAACAAAGGTAACGAGAATCAAGTTCCGCGTATAGATGATCGTGATAGCCGGCAAGGAGTACGGCTGTGGCTCATCCCGTGACTGGGCAGCGAAGGGTCCAATGCTTCAGGTAATACATTGCTTTTTCGTGGCTATCGAACTATGTCCATTTCTTCAGGGAGTGCGCGCCGTGATTGCGGAGTCCTTTGAGAGGATTCACCGTTCGAACCTGATTGGCATGGGCATTGTTCCCCTCCAATTTGAAGCAGGCCAGAATGCCGACTCCCTCGGAATCACTGGCCGTGAACAGTTCTCCATCAACATCCCTGAGGATGTCAAGCCTGGGGACCATCTTACCGTTCAGGCATGTTCTCTTACTGTAAAGACTACTTCATTGATCCTCCGACAATTCAGGCATCGACGGGTAAATCATTCTCCGTTATCTCCCGCTTCGACACGGAAGTCGAACTGACCTACAACAAGAACGGTGGCATCCTGCAGTACATGATTCGCAAGCTCATCAGCGTTTGATCCTTCGGCTCTTTCATTTTTCTTTTTTTTCTGAAGAGAACTATGGTCGATGTTTCACTTCATTTGCTCAGGGGGTCTAGAAACATTTCAAGGCTCAAGTTTGCTATAGCCTTCACTTCAATTCACTCCAGCCGCCGTAGTAAACTGTCGTTTTCTCGGGTGAAAACTCGGGGGAATGCACCTGAGCGTAGGGAGTTTCAGCCGAGGTTTCGGCTGAACATTCAGCCGAGATGCTCCTCCGAGTACATAAGTCACCCCATACCTCCCTCCAACTCGAAGAAAACGCGCAAAACTTTGTCCCTACGAGTAACCGAAACTAGATGCAACCGCAACTCATAGCCAACATGCATCCAACACGCCACCTGGCACATATAACGATCAGAGTCAAGGATTTCTATGCACTCTCCCTCTCCCTCTTCATCTCTGTCACTAGCCGTCCACGAACTCTCTCTCACTCTCTCTCTCTCTTCCTCTCTCTCTCTCTGTCACTTGCCTTCCACGAACTCTTTTACTCTCTCTCTCTTCCTCTCTCTCTCTCTCTTCCACTCTCTCTCTCCCTCTCTCTCTCTCAATCTCGCATGGCCCGGCTCACCGCCAGCGGCCATCCGCCCACTTTCATGACTGTACCTGCCCAACACATTGCTTATTTTCATTGCATATGGACAAGCGTGTTGGCAAACTCTGTCATTTAGCTTTACCAAAAGGGCAAAAAAACAGGAAAAGTCACAGGAAAACAACAAGTACAATTAAAAAGATATATGAGATAATTCGTACAACTCATTAGCCGTGTGAGTCGAGCAGCACTACCGCCAGCATCTCCACACGCGAATCTGGCACGGCCGCGTCGCGTCGCATCGACTCCATCACGCCGCGCCATGCTCATGCTGCAAGATTAGCAATAGTAACGGCAACAAACCCCACTTTCTTGAAGAAAAATAACTATTTTAAGGGAAATAAAACACAGTTACGAAAAAAATTCAATAACATCCCACCGTACATTCGTTGGGGCGAAAAATTACCAACTAATACGGAAATGAATTTTAATCAAACAAACGACAAGGCAACCATTCCTTGCGCTTTTCGGTACAGTGTCGCCACCACCAAAATCGTTCCGCGGGTGCAGCAGCAACCCTTGGCGCCAAGCAGGTTGCCGTGCCATCGAAGAAGATCGACTAGGAGTCCTCACGAATGGCGAACTCCGAGTCGAGCATTGCCATGAGAAGCTGAATAGACATATGAATAAAGCAAATATAAAATTGCAAACATTTCTTATGAAAATTCAAGAAGTATAAAACAGCAACAATTTTCATGGAAAAAAACTGTTCACGGGTTAGTTCAAGCATCTCAATAGGGCAAGTCGAATGAACACAAGCTTCATAACATGGAGAAAAGAAGCTATATAATGTTTCAAAAAGGACAAACCAAAGTAAAACGTCTTTCATGAGGCTGCCGGGAGAGTTGTTGCTCCCATAGTTGCCCCGCTGTTCGCATCAGTCATCTCGTCGTTCTTGCATCTCACTCGGGCGCGATCCAGGCTCGTGTTCCACGTAGCTATAAGACATATTACAAACATCATGAACGACATAACAAGGAATTATAGCAGCAAATCCCGCACAAGTAAAACCAGACCAGTTACTAACTGGCAGCATTTCTTGAAAGCTGTATTTAGGCGTTCCGGCAGAGTTGCAAACATTTTGGTATTTAGTGCAAGTCGGAACCGGAATTTCCGGACAACTGTCACACGGAGGCCATAGTGTGAAAGATTTTCAGCTCAACTGAGAGTTGCTCTCTCATTATTGCATGATCACTCTTTCCTTTCAGTCGAGTTATTCAGTTCAGCTGAAAAACTACGTTCAGCCGAGACCTCGGAATATGGAGGGAGACGCGAAAAGCGCGCATAGAGAGTGTGTGTTTTGATGAGGATTAGGCATTTTCAGCTCAGGTGCATTCCCCCGAGTTTTCACCCGAGAAAATGACAGTTTACTACGGCGGCAGAGGAAAGAACATTCTTCAATAGTTTGAGTAGCATAGTCTTTATTTGATTTCCGGGAAATTATTCGATAAAGTGTTAGACTTATTACACATATAAATTTGTAATAAATTTATATCGAAAATTCGTGGTTATGGCGCCGCATTCCAGTAAAAAATAAATTTCATACAAAGCACCATAACTAGATGTCCATCAAAATTGGACAGTAACGAAATGTGATAAGCTGAAAGAACGATCGCGACATCGACAACCAGCTTCATCTCGCTCAGCAATATAATCATGGGTGACAATCTGGAGATCGAGAACGAGACACGTGGTTAATATCGAAGGCGATAAGACCGTTCACTGAAACTCGAACAATAAGAATTACCATATGTCGCCCAGCAACGTCTGAGCATGATGGTGACTAATTCGCTGATATTATACTTATTATTTGCTATCATCATAACAGTACTATCTTCATTTCATGTGCATTTCACTTAAGTTTATATATCATACTGATGCTGCAGTTTCTAACAAGATTTTCCGGTAGATGTTGTAAGTCTCACACTCTGATAACGGTGGTCAGTCCAACTCATCAAAAATTTTCCTCACTTTAGGGAGAACAATGCAGATATCGCTTTATTCCTCTGCAAAATTCTTCTTCTTAATGGAACTTAAAAACAGATAAAGTCTTCGAGTACTCTTATAGATATACGATAGAGACAACCGTCACAATTCAAAGATTCGTATAGGAATGATTGATACAACAGCTCCACTGCGGCTTTTTTCCTTCAAGTATGCGCTACTCGTTAGTCAAATCAGTGTGGTAGCTAGAAGTCACGAATATCTGTAATGTAGGGAGATATAAACATACATATGTACATACATATTTATTCGCATTCAAGCACGAATTGTGATATTTTGAAATTTTTTTGAATCCACAAAATCATTAGTTAAAATGAGAATATTCTATTATGTTTAATTATGAATGTCAGGACGTGCACAAATGCAGCAGCTACATACATACACATTTAAAAGATGCAGAAAAACTAAGAAATATGTGGTCTATTTTTATGTTATTGTAATCTAGTTCGTCCTGGCTGGAAAACAAGCCAACGGTAATTGTACCTTTTTTATTCATGCTGATTAGTTGCACAGTAGAATAGAGCAGGCGGCTAAGGAATGACTGGGGAAGAGGCGGAAAGCTCGAAGAAAATCGATGCGAATAAAACCTAACTTTCAATTGATATATTAGAGCGACGGTTCTAAGAGTGAACCTCGATGCTAGACACTGAAGAGTATCTGTATCAAAAAGCATGCTACTCGTTAGCCGCCCCCTCTTTTCACACGTAACCTGTTTTGAGAATCGATCTTAAGACCGTGCGAGTCAAGTCCCCAAGGGAACGGCCAAGAACAGATGTGACAGTAGATCGATTTCATTCCGCGTTCCTTTGATCTCGTCTGTTCGTTGACTCTTGAGTAGTGTGAAGTCTTGCCAGATGAGATGGGTCAACTCGTGAGCAGAGTCCGACCGGGCGGTGGTGGCAGAGGAGGAGGAGAAGGACGACGGAGGAGAAGGGATGGCGTCGACGAGGATGGAGACATGCAGCAGACCTACTCCACTTGTGCAAGTGAGCGGAGTCAGTCACGCTTCTCCGCTCGATTAACACCTTTTTCTTTTCTTTTTTTATTCTTCTTTTTCGCTGCTCTAACAGCTTCCAGAATCATTTAACATTGATTTACTTGAACACGTCTTTGGCTCCATAATGAATAACATCAGATTGGCGTTCAACTGACACTACACATTGAGTGAACTTATAAACTGAAGCTGTTCGTTCCCATCAAATAATGAATTCCCTTTTATAAAGAGTCGTACTTCGGTGCACACTTCTTGATGGGAGGAGAGCGATACGAATTGGCCAAACCAGAGGCATTCCTTTTCGGAGAGAATTCTGACTTAGATCTGCTTGGCGACAAGCCCGTCGCGGTATGAAATTTCATCTTGTTAAAGAATGAGAGCGTTAATTTGTTGCCTTCTCATCAGTTCCCGTATGCACGTCAACAAGTAACCGATCCTGTCCGTCCGCTCAACCTTTTCGTGAACATTCGCAAGGAATCCATCAAGTTCACCAGGTACATTTAATATCGAGTAGTATGCATAGATGTCGTCAACGGTGTTTGATATAATATTTCATAAGATTTATATTCCAGAGTACCAAAGGACGATGAAGCTGACGACCGAGATAGGTATCGAATAGAATTTATTTTCGATGCTGATCATCCTTGCTACATTCAAATTCATTTTAACGTCAGAGAACATGCCAGCGACACGGAAATACAGTATGTTCCTTGAATTAAAGTTTTCTCTGTTTCTTCTCCGTGCCCATTACTAGTCTTATTCTCATTTCTATTGTTCGCTGATAAAACTGCCCTGGAATATTACAGATTCATCCATCGGGATTTCCGACATATTGCGTCTTCCGAAAAGTATTTCTTTGAAACGGGATGCGATCAACACTTTAATAATTTCATATTTGACTCCTCGCAGTACGACCTTTCAAAGGTGTTTTCGTTTCTAAATTTAGTAATGCATAAATACAACTAAGAGCGAGCAAATTAGAATTATAAGCAGAAAACTGTACTGCCTACTTCAAGGCGCGCTTAAGATATCAGTTGTTTGTGCAATGCATTAACTTATTTGTTTCAGCTCCAATATTCTGGTGGAGCTTTCTATCCGGTGGTAATCGCAGTGCACACCCAAGACGACAAGCAACTACAAACTACTGCTGCTACGGTAGAGGTAAGAAGTTAATATGTAAAATATCCATATGAATTACATGTATTTTTTATTCACGCATGCAGTTTTTCAAGCCTAATTTGTGCCTTCTTCTTCTTCTTATTTCTTTTTTAAATAGTTTGTCTCATTTGCCATACGTGAATAAAGCGGGCAAATCGAACTAACTGGTTCTTTAAATTGAACACACTTTAACTTTCAGTGTGCCGCGGATAGGAATCAACAGCTTTTGTTGAAGCCTCTTCGGCAGAAGATTGCATTCGACGGAGTTGTCTATCTTTTACAGGTTACGGTATTTCATTTTCTTGATCCACCTGGATCACGTTGTTATCATGTTTAACTCTTACAGGAAATCTTTGGACTCGAAAACAAGGAGCAACACGATGTGGATGAGAATGGATTTGAGTGCATTATTTGCATGAGCGAGGTGGGGGTTCTTATCATATTTAAACTGTGCAAATGCAGTGAATATAAAGAGAGAAACATGAGTAGGCTGTTCATGTATTAGGTGCGAGATACTGTCATTCTACCTTGTCGACATTTGTGCCTTTGCAATGGATGCGCCGAGGCTCTTCGGTACAAGGTACATACGATGCCAGTATGATTCCGACCCAATCTCAACTCTTTTTTTGTCAGCTGAACAACTGCCCAATCTGCCGCTCGCCTTTCCGCGCCCTCATCCAGATAAAGGCGTTGCGTATGGTGAACTCCGTCTCTATCACAGACACCTCATCAACTGCGCAGCCCCGATCACAGACAAGGTTTAAACTTCTAGTGAGGTACCTACCTACCTCCCTACTCATTGCCATGTTCCAGATGGGAAACGCTGTCTCTGGTGGAGGCTCTAAATGGCCCCCTGAGCCACATGCAGCCGTGTGTGCTGGGAGGCACTCCGGCAGCGACTGTCGAAGTGCACGACGAGGAGAGCGGAGGCGGCCTTCCGAGAAGTGTCTCTGCCAACTCTTCCTTCCGTCCTCCACGCACGAGATCGACACGGATCCATGTTCAGAAGGTGGTTCACACTCGTTTTCAGCTTCACCTTGCAATCCGCTCATTGAAGGTGGTAGGGAAACAAGCGACAGATGAGGCGCGCGAGACGGAAGAGGGCATCGAGCTCTCCTCTGCCGAGTACTTCCAGCACCGGCCAGTTAATGTCGTCGTCGTCCAGCCTGCCCACTCCACTAAACTGCGCACTTCAACGGTTTTTTCTCGACCAATACCTGAAATAGTTCAACAGTTCTGAAATTTTTTTTACATCTTTCAGACAAGCGAATCGAGCAAATCAGACACGGAATCGAGCTCGACCGAAAACGGCGACGTGACCGCTGAAAATCTCAAGAAAGCTGAAGAGAAAGAACGAAAGGAAATTCAGGTTGAATATGATTGTTGTCTTATTTATTCTTATGGTTAGCATAAACTCAACAATATTGTTTTGAGATTGCATCGGACCCTTCGTCAACAGACTCCCAGGATTCGGCCAACGCTCTTCTCTCAAAGTAGCATAATTTACCTAATTCAAGCTATGATGCAGTTGTGATCCGGGAAAGAAACATCCCTTCAATGCTTTCGTTTTCATGTATTTGCATGTTCAAAGTTGGATGCATAACATGGCACCCGAGACGTGTTTTCCGAATGGCATGGACGTGCTATTACGACGATTTTAGCCTAGCTTTCTTCATTGTCTTTCCAGACAATGTCCCTTTGTCCTTTCTATCTTGTCACAATGTTCGGCAATTGTTTTGAATTGTTCTATCCTGCTCTTATGTTCGAGAAAGAGCAGCTTTGGCCTGTCCCGCCCCCTTTCCTCGCCATCACTCTCCGTAACTTCCATACATTCGACGCATTTTACAGTGGCTGCTTCTGAGCTCACGTCTTTCCGCATTTTTCTCTCCTTAAAAAACATTTGTATAGTTGAAATGTTGAAAGAGTACGAGGAATGTCTGTACAAACTTATTCCCTTTGATTAGTCGAAAATTTTTGCCTTTGCTCCTACGCTGTATTTCTTCCCCAAAGAATGCATTTGAATACTTGACTGTGGTGCTAGCCTCTTTGGCAAATGATCTTTTCAACGAATAATCAGTAAAGTCAATTTCTTCGATGACGAATTGTCTTGCATTTTGAACATGAAAAAAGCAGACGAGTATGTTAGAACATCTAATGAGTAATTGATCTGGAGAATGGCTTCTCCGCTCGGAAGCGGACCAACACCAACGATGGAAGTTCGCCTTGACGTCGCTTCCATTGACACCGAAGTGGACGACGAGCAGAGAACGCTGATTGGCCAGGATAGCAGGGCACACTTGGGTCGCTTCAGTATTCCCTCTGCGCTTCATCACGAGTACTATCACTCGCATGTCTATGAGGTAGTTCTTTATTTCTGCATCATTTCTAAATTTTAATTTAGAATTGTTAGACATTTTTGTTGAGCCGAGTACATGATTTATGTAGGGATGATTGATGATGTAATAGTTATTGCTTGAATTGAATGTCTCTTGCAGCTGAACTGCTTCCGTTCGTCGTGCCGCGTGTCGCAGTCCTCTTTGCTGCTGGCGTCGATGCTGCTGCTTCTGCTGCTCGCCATCATCGTCGTGGTGCTCGTGGTGACGTGTGCCTTCATCTCGCTCTCCTCCGACCGGCCCTCGCAGCCATCTGCCTCTCTCATCCGTCTTCCCTTCCACACCGATGATGCCTTCGCTTCTGTGAGCCATCACAGATTCCCAGAGAAGACTGCTCAGATCTTCCGTCATGCTTGGCCCCTTGCTTCTGACCTAACACCATAAACGAATTACACAATTAACTGCTTTATATATTATGAACATGAAAGGTACAAATTTTGCCACAAAATTTGCTACTCAACCTTCACTTTCACCGCTTTTTTAATGTAATCTTTTTTTTATGTATTCTGTGTGAGCTGTATTGTCGTCTGTCTTAAAAGAGTGTTCAGCTTGTAAAAGGGCACATAAAACTTAACTACAGAGATGATTTCCATCCATTGATGACCAGGTCACGAGATGTAAAGACCGTGGCTGTCGGCCATTGTTTCAGTAAAAGCTTTTTTGTCAAACGCACTTTCGAGCCAGAAAGAATTCTCCCCTTTATCACGCGTGAATTAACCGCATGCATACGGAGCTCCACTCGATGAAAGAACAATTACTTTCAGCGGCAACGAACAGAGTGGAATTCAAACAGAAATATGGAATCTGCAATGTGATTATATAATGATGGACATATATTGCTGGCATTTGTTAAAATTTGAACAGAATTCCAGAGAATGTAACCAGAATACATACAATTGGAAAGGATAATATTTTACATTCAGTAAGTCCTTGTGGTGTTTAGTGGGCATTTTGCAGAGGATCTTCTCCATATAAAAAAAATAAAAACGATGAAAAGCAAGCATAACTGAAATAAAATCCGCGGGTGTCCGCTCCATTCTTTTTTCTTCAGTGTCAACTTACACACGCGAGTGGATCGCTGAATAAAATGCGACACATACATATGTACATATGTATGTAAATGGAAAAACAATTAAAAGACGTCTTGTAAAGCCAGATCCAGACAAAAGTGCAGTTGAAAAGAAATTATGGATGGTGCCAGAGGTATCGTAAGAGCACGTTTTTGCAGAAGAAAATGGAAGAAGAAAAGAAATGTAAAGGTGAATTTCAGTCCCCATGGAAAACATTAGCAGGCGAGCTTATGAAAGAGGAGACGTCCCAGAGGTGTGAGATCAGACAGAGCTAAGATGCCTCGCTTCCCAGGTGATGGTGATGTCATAAGAGAAAGAACGAGAGAAACCAGAGAGCTCAGAGAAGAAGAGGGAAGCCGAAAAGAGTAGAGGGATATGGAAAATGGAAAACAGAAAGAACAGAAGAGGGAGAAATGCAGATTGTAGGGGAGACTCATTGTCAGAGAGAGAGAGAGAGAGAGAGAGAGAGAGACAGATTGAGAGAAATAGAACGAAAGAAGAAGCAAGAGAGGAAAGGGAAGGTGAGAAGAGGACGACGGCATCGTCAGCAGAGTCTAGTTCTTCTTTGCGGGCGAGCGCAGTGTGACAGATCTCTCACTCTCCCGTCAACTTTTCTATGGAAACGGTCGGCCGAGATCGCTGCCTTCTCCTTATTGCTGGTTGATCTCTCTGCCATCTTTCAATTCCTTCTGAAATTATTAGGACGTTCTTTGAGAGTGGTTTTGCTTCACATAATCTCGCTTCCTGTTACACTGTATCCCAATCTTACGCCATATTCATTTGATGCTCAATCACGGACGGAAGCCGTTCTTCATTTCTCGTTTTTGAGCGTCTTTTATTCGCGAGTAGTAATCTTCGCGTGGGCGTGGCAAAGCTCTGGGATTGAGACTAGTTTGTTTCTTCGCTCATAGACGCTACTAGTGGCAGAGAGTGAGACAGAAGGAGAGAGAGAGAGAGAGAGAGAGAGAGAGATGGAGAGATGAAGAAGGAAATAGAGAGAGAGAGCATATTGCTTGCGTATTCTCTCGCTCTCGTCTTCCTTGCAGTCTTACCTCTCGTCGCCCTTCATTTCCGCTCTGAGCCAAGTAACAACTTTCATCGAGGCAGAAAGAGGCCTTGTTTTCGCCGTGCGCAGTTCGCATTGACCATGCCTAGTCTGCTGAGATGAGTGGAGTTCTCTCTCCCTCCCTCCTCTCTCTCACTCTCTCTCTCTCTCTCTCTCTCCTTCCACAATCCCACTCTAATCTCATAAAGTTGAAATCGGCGATGAATCTCACATCTGTGTTCTATTGTATTACTTTGAAGTTCGTGTGCAACATAGTTGCATATATTCGCTAGTGTAAAGCTTCCTGTCAATAGGAATACATAAGTAATCGTTCACTGGCAGCTTGCTCATGAACGGAAGCTGACTAACTATCGCGACCTCCACTCTAGAATGCATGCTCTCTACCACTGTCCATTCTTCTCTTACCTTCTCGCCTCCTAGCTCTCTTTACCTTTTTCGGTCTTTTTTTACTGTTTCGTCCATTTTTACATTCCCATTTTTTATTTCTCCTATTCGATCTCTTCCAAGCATACTCTTTCTTAATTGTTCATCTTTTTTATGTTCATAGTTATTATTATTCTAGCATTCAGTTTCTCGTCATAAGGACGTACCGAAGCAGATAAAACGCCAATTGCTGGCACCCTTTAACTGGAATGGCCGCTTTTTTGTCAAATGGAAAGTGTACCTTTTAGTGCACCCTTGAGTAGCTTATTCACAAGAGGATAACTGGGAGACATTGGTGGAATACTTGGGGTTCTCCTATTGTGTAGGGAATATGCTCTATTCAAAACATCATCCACAAAATGGGGGCTTCTCAATGTTGGGAATGAGAAATCTCTGCACTCGGCTGGCTTCTGTTTCTGGCCGTTGTCATTTTGATCTCATCTCATAAGAGAAGCCCGAGTTGCGCTGCTACTCTCGGCTCTCCGCCGAGCATCGCTTGCCTCGAGCCGAAATATGAGAAGTGAAGGAGTCGAGGCGACGAAGGAAGTAATGACATGGTCGACCCTCCCTGCCCTCGCTTCCCTCTCTGCTTCTCTCTCGCCTCTCCTCTCTCTCAATCTCTCGACCCATGTAAATGCTCCGGGCAAGAAATACACACGTGTAGTCGCATCCACTTTCGTGTGCTCTCTGCTCTCTTCTTCCTCTTCTTCCTCTTCTCGTTTCGCATCGGCCGGAAACTGCTTTCTCCCCGACCACCAATGTACATGTTTTTTTTTTCTGTTTTCATAAGATCCCTCGGTCATTTGCAGCTTTTAGCATAGTGATAGTGAAGGACGATTGATGCGTTCTAGGATGTATAATGTTCTTTTTGTCTTGTTCTCCATTCTCACTCCACAGAACACGTCGCTTACGCTCACTGACTTGGTCTGGTCGAGTCAACAGGCAATTTTCGCAGTGGGGTGTCGCTCCTGCTTTGTTTGGCCGGCAGTGGAGCTTCCACCTTCTCTTCCTCTTTGGAATGTCTGCTCTCCAACATGCCAACTTGCACACCACTCATCAGAGACCTCTCCTTGCCTTCTCTCTCTCTCCTTCCTCTCCATCTTCCTCCACTTCCACTTTCTCATATCCTCATCGTCATGCGCGATCTGCCTCTCTTCAGATTACCTTATCGATTCAGAATTAGAAGCACCGTGGCCATACATCCTCGCCCAGTTTGCAAAAGAGAATACACTGCGTGAGATGTAGCTTGTGTTACGTTCACTGGTTCTGCTTCTTTGATCCTCTCAGACTATGCAGTTTCCATGGCTACCTTCGCTTCAAAACAATGCCGCCGAATTCAGCGATAATCTAAATAATCCTTATCTTTCTTTCAGCCGTCGAGAATGCTTGCTCATATTAAGAAAACGTTAGCATGCAGTATGTACTTCTTTTCTTGGAGTCTGTTCATTTGTTCAACATTCTTTCTAATGCATCTTATGTAGTCCGTAGCTTACTTTTTTTGATCATCCTCTTGTGGTAGAGGTGTACTTTCCTTGCTTTTTTTGCTTTATCTTCTCACTTCTCTTTGCCGGAATTGGGTAGGATTCCATTAAGAAGTGCAAGCTTCTAGCTTTCCTTCTCCTTCTTCTCCCCGACCTCCTCTTCTGCATTACAACTGTCCCTCCTTTCTCGTCTCCCTCCAACTATTCAACTTGTGCCACAAAAGGAGTTCTGAAGTGAGCGCCGCGATGAAAACTTTGTGTGATGAAGAATGGAAAGTGGAAGAAGAGAAGAAGCATGGCGTGATAAAGAGAAGAGATGACAACCAGACGACGTGAAGGAGTTCGCTCTGCAGCTTCTGATGGACGCCGTCCAATTCAATTCCAATTCGATTGTGCGGCTGAAGAAGCTGCTCAGGTCGTCTTCCTTCTTTCGTCTTTGTCTCCTCTATTGTATCCTTTCTCTCCATTCCTCTCGACCTTCCTCATCACTGTCCCTCTCCCTTCCTGTCTCTCTCTTCTATCTCGCTCTCTCTCTCTCTCTTTCTCTCTTTCCTTCCATCCCCATTAGAGAAGATTCGCCGCTCGTCTCTCACACGCAAACACGACGCGGCTGAAGACGAAGGATGCCGTCACGGATGGCAACTGCAGCTTCTTCCCTCCACCCCCCCCCCCTCTTTCCTCTCCCTCTTCTACTTATCCTCTTCCACGCCCCCTTCTCCCTTCCTCTCCCTCTTTCACTTTCCTCTCCGAGTTCGGAATGCGCGAAAGTTTCCCATATGACCCTGGCGTGCCTCCTCCACATTGTCCAATTCTGCCATTCCGAACAGCCCGCCGACCTTCAGTTGGAATCTGCAGAATGATGAATTTTTCTCGACGCCCTCTTAAATTGAATATATTTGACGTTACAGTGAAAGTTGCAGTGGCTATCATTTTCGTCAGCTTTCTCTTTGTTTCTTTTTGTTGGCTCTTCATGATTCAGCCACAACAATTCATTCTCTGCTCTCTCTATTGTTCGCATGTGTCCGAGTACGATTTCGTGAGTAACTTGCAATGACTTTTCCTGTAATTCCTGCAACTGAATAGTCGCTTATTGCAGGTGTACTCGTGTTGGCGTGGCAAGTGGCAGAGTGAGTGAGAGAGTTGAAAACGCAGGGAAGCAGAGAGCGAAGAGTGAAGCAGAGAGAGAGGGAGAGTGGGAGAGGCATGGTTGGTGCGGCCGCGTGGCTGCGCTCCGCTGCTCCTTCGACAAGGAGACCTTGTTGAGGAAAGCGGCAAGTTGCTTCCTTCTTTGGGGAGAAGCACCGGTGGCCCTTCTCCGCCCTTTCCGAGAGCATCCGGCATCTCCCTTAAGCCCCCGGCCACTCTTCCCTCTCTCAGACGATCCCATCTCCACCCTCTCGTCCTTCCACTCAAGAACTCGCCCAGTCTCGGTTGTTGGCAGTCAAGGAGATGCTGCTCGATCCATGGATTGAACATTTTGTCACGTTGCTATTGTTCGTCGTGCCCATGGCATTGGGCTCCAGTCACTTTGGCGGAGGAGATGGAAGTGGCAAGCGGAAACTCAAAGAACAAGACATCATCCAGAGGATACTAAAAGACTATGACTGGCGAGTCCGGCCGAGGGGAGGCAATCACAGCTGGCCAGGTACGCTATATTTCTTTACACCGTTTTTGCTACATCATTTTTTTTTTACATACCAGCGTTATTCTGTTGGTAACATTCCATGCTGAAGTTTTACGAATTATGTGGAGGAAAGAGAACAGGAGACAGAATAAGATTGATCACTTAGTCCTACAACGTTCCATCTTTGCTTGTCTTGCGGTAAGAGAAGGGGGAGGAGTGAGTTGCTCTATGATGTCGGCTGTCAACATTGCATATGGTGAGGCCCACGACAAGAGTCGGTCATATGCACTGCGGGGAGGCAGAGCAGGCGTGCGAGAGAAGTCCCCCTCCCCCTTCCTGGCTTTCATTTCTGAGACAGACTCGGGGCAATGATGGATGAGTGGCAGGAGTGGCACACCTTGCAACATGGCCAGAGGGCCATTATCTACCACTCTACAACACGAACCAATGCACGCCCACCCTCCTGCCCCCTTCCTTCCTCCCCACTCATTCATTTTTCTACATCCTTCCTCCCCTGCCACTGGCACACCAACCAATCATACGACCAAATGGCCCGGGGCAAAATGAACAAACATCATCTTTATTTGCATACTCTGCAGCGGGAGCGGGTTGATAGACAACGAAAATGTAGCAGCCGATGGAACAATGGAGGGTAATGAAGTAATTAAGTTCGCCTCCCTGAAACAAGAGAACAACAATTATTACATAGGACGGAATTTTGGCTTACAAAACCGAGAAAAAAAATTTTTTCAAGAATGAAAAATGTCAATTTAAATAAAATTTTGTATTGTCTTTTGATATTAGACTCATAAGGAAAAAAAATCAATTTATACCTTCATGCACATATTCAACGAATCATGCAAACCACTGTTCAGATACGGGCGGGCCAGTGGTTGTGACCGTAAACATTTATCTCCGTTCCATCTCTAAAATTGATGACGTTAATATGGAATATTCTGCTCAATTCACGTTTCGGGAAACATGGAGGGATGAACGGCTTGCTTATGACCGATATAAGGACGAGAACACGGAGGCTAGCTGTTTATTTCATTCATTCATTTGCCATCGAAAAGTAATAAAAAAATAAAATAAAACTTATTTTCTAACAAATATATATGTTTGTACATATCACAGGTTCCTCCGTTCCTTGTCTTGGCAACAAGTGAGCACGCCGATCTATCACAACAAATTTGGATGCCTGATACATTCTTTCAAAATGAGAAGTCTGTTAATTTTTTTAAATGATTCTATCTCACTATCCACTGTGAAATATCGAGAGCACTAATCTGCATATTTAGTCATTAAAGTACTTTAATTAAGGGAAGCGAGAAGACATTTGATCGATAAGCCGAATGTTCTGATTCGTATTCATCCGGATGGTGAGATTCTCTACAGCGTCAGGTGACACTCCTTTAAAAGTATTTATGACAACATCAATTTGTAAAAATTCTACTTCTAATGTCCGAAATACGACATACACGGTTTTTTTTTACTGTACTCGTCAACCATTAGTCATTGATATTATGCAGGCTAAGTCTGGTGTTGTCGTGTCTGATGTCACTGGAGTACTATCCACTTGACCGGCAAACGTGTCTCATCGATCTAGCTTCATGTAAGACTTCCTTTTCTTCCTTTTCCACTCATTCCAAGGTGAATCTCGTCTCCCTTTTCTTTTCCTGTAATGTACATATGATGGTGCTGAAATGATGAAGGAGTGCGTAGCGCATTGCAATTAGCCCGGTCGGCCGCCCAGCCAATATCGCATTTCAAGTCCTTCTTCAAATACAAACTTACACAGAAGTGTTCTCGGTTATGAATGAATTCCTAGGTAGATCATATTTCGCATGGGCGACAAAAACTCAAGATTGTGGCTTTGAAATACACCTTTCTTCGCATAATTATAGAATCTCTTCACATATTCAAATTCTGATTCACTATTGTTTGTCGTCCTCATCAAAGTGGCTTTTTTTCTTTCAGATGCCTATACTACTCAAGATATCAAATATGCGTGGAAGTTGGAAAAGCCGATTCAGCAGAAGGAGGGGCTCAGGCAGTCGCTGCCCTCCTTCGAGCTGCAAGATGTCCTCACTGCCTATTGTACTAGTAAGACGAACACAGGTATGTTAAGCAATTGCGCATTGTAGACGATATATTATAAAAGCAGAATTGGCAGATATAAAAGGTTGATAATTGTAAAAAAAGAGATCGGCAAAAAGAAAAGTCCTTTGTCTGTCCACCGTCTCTGCTTTCTCTTGTCTCCCTCCACCAATGTCTCCCTCGTATTCCTCGTTCCCCGCGTGTTTTGCTTGGAGTGCGTGAATGACCATTCATTGGCTTGATATGCGTGTGGGCTGCCCAAAGAAGCGGGCCATGCTGAGACCCTTGCGGGAGAAGGCCCCAGCATGGTTCCCCCCGTCGGTTGCATGCGCCTCTCTTGCTTCTGCATTCCAGGTGAGTACTCTTGTCTCCGCACCGAAATGATTCTGAGACGCGAGTTTTCCTACTACCTCCTGCAGGTCCGCGCCATTCCTCCACAAGATCTTTTAACCACTAAATAGTACTCCATGCTGTACATTAATTCACATTAGTGACTTTGTGAGAGAGGAAGAAACGAAGCATGCCAGAGAATTGCCGAGAGAGTATGTGGAATGAAGAGAGCGTCTCCGTGTCTCTCTCTCCTTCCAGCTCTACATTCCTTCCTTCATGCTCGTCATCGTTTCATGGGTGTCATTCTGGCTCGACAAGGACTCCGTTCCAGCCAGAGTCACGCTTGGTCAGCTTTATCTTTCTTCTTTCTTTCGCTCACTTTCTTAGACCTTTTTATTGGAATTCGTTGAAAATTAAATTAGATAATCATGTTAATTTTTAGGTGTGACCACACTGCTCACGATGACAACTCAGGTTTGAAAAAGATGGACGCGCCATTCTTCAATTTTTTTCCATTGCAGAGTTCGGGTATAAATTCTAAACTACCTCCTGTCAGCTACACAAAGGTTCGTCTTAAGATATTATATTCGATTATATTGATTCAATTTATATTTAACTAGTGAAATAATTGGACTGTGACGCTCATTTAATCATTTTGGGTCATTGCAACCTTTACTACAGCCATTATTTTCTTTTATGTTCGTGAGTTAATGCTCAGTAATATTGACAAATTATGGTCATTTTGCAATAGAATGGGCTATGTTCGGTTTTGTTCTTTGCTCGCTGGCATAGACTGGCCAAACTCAGAATCTTGAATGTGTAGAGAGAAGCCGGCGGCTCTATTCAAATTGTGCTAATGGAAGTGGAGAGCGTGTGGAGTGAGTAGCTAAGGAAAGGCTCCTATTCTAGTCGTCTTTCCCTTTTTCCTCGCATTCCCTCCGCCCTCTACACTCAGCACCCGGAAATCCGCAAGGTGCTCGCACGTTGCCTTCCCAAATGCACCACACAAGTGGGCACTTCTGAGGGCCAGCTTCGTCATTTTTCGTTCAACGAATGAATGCTTTATGATGGAGAAGTTGACAACTACAACTGCGTGGCTTATTGCATGACGCCTGCTATGAGACACTCCCGGTGCTACAGAACTCTCTAACCCCTTCTCCTTTAGAAGTGGGATTCCTTGGCTTCTTCATGTAAAGGAGGCATGGGGAAGGGGCGAAGAACCAATCCGACTTTCTCTGCACCAATTACCGGCTCTTAATTGCCGAATGAGCATTCCAGAGCACTTCCTTCATGAATATTTCCGCGGACGTTTGGAGCTCAAAATTGTGAGTGAAGGACTCGACGAAAGAGTGATGGCATGGCCCCCCTTCATAGCCAAAGACTCTTGCACTTCCAACTTCTCTTCAGTGGGAGCCCGTTTTGTTTGGCAAGGCGATATCATGCTGAAAGTGGCCGCAGTCAGTCATTCAGCAACAAGAAAGCGAAAAGTCGAGATGCTAAGGTCTTTCTTAGAGGTCGATTCCGAGTCGGAATGGGATAGTGAAAGACGAGAAGCAGTAGAGAACACCCTTGCATGGCGATTCTGGGACTGAAATATGCACAACAAGATGCACCCATGATACTTCTTAGTATTTTAAGGATATTATGTTTTATCAAGCTTCAGTATAAAAATAATCCGTTAATAGCAATTGTTCTTGAAGCAAAAAATTATAGACTGGGTGATTGATTTAATTTAATTCTTTAAAATACATGTATGTACATTGTATTTTTAGTGAGCTAACAAAGATCTAATGAATTAGCAAAGATCGGTTTAGGCCATAGATGTATGGATTGGCGTGTGCCTGGCCTTCATCTTCGGGGCACTGCTCGAGTTTGCACTTGTGAACTACGCGGCACGCAAGGACATGACGACGTGCAATCAGCGACTGGTCGGCCATCTCAACCAGCTGCAGGTGGGGAACTCGTAGAGGGTGATGTCTTGGGTCCTCTTGCCGTGGGGTGCTGTTATCGCGGTCGACTATGATTTTCTGTTAATTGTCTTCATACGAGAATATTTCGACCAGATTTCTGCTTAGTCAATTGATAGCCTGAGAGTGTGAGATGCAGGAAATGGAAGATACTAAAGGGTTACAGTTGAAGCAGCTGCCGACGGACACGCATGGCTACCGCCAGCTGCAGGCGGCCATCCCCGCCCGTTCCTCCTTCTGCTGTCGCATCTTCGTCCGTCGCTACAAGGAGCGGTCAAAGAGGATCGACGTCGTCTCTCGGCTGGTCTTTCCCATCGGATACGCCTGCTTTAATGGTTTCTTTCATTTTATGGGACAGAATTTTAGATTGTTTTTATAATTACATATATGTATATTTTTACATATTTGAATACTTACCTAAGGAAGCAACAAGGATTTATTAATTGCAGTGCTGTACTGGGCCGTCTACCTCGTGTGAGTGGAGAGAGCAGGCTTCTCGTGTCGGCTGATTCCTCACGGGCTTTCATCCTCTGCTACCTGCATATCTGTTGTGCTTGTGCATGAGGGAAGATGGGATGATCGACTGGCGGAATGGATTGGCTCAGCATTCGCCCCTTGCGGTGTCGCATGCGCTTCTCCTCTCGCTTTCCGTTCTTCTCATCTTTCTCTCTTTCTCTCTCTGTTATTCTCTCTCTCTTTCATTTTATCTCACTTCTCCTTTTCTCCGCTCCATTCTCCTAACTTTCGTCTCACCTGCACGCCTTCCCTTTGTAGCTTTTCTCTTCTGTACTACTACGTCTTCACTTTGCTTTATCTCGCTGTCTTTATTAAACAAGTATGGAATTTGGGCTCCAACATTTGAGTATCTCTCTGTTCTTGATTACCTTGAAATGATCAAGACTCACCCAGCTCAGTGTCATTTTACATTCCGTTATGTCCAATTTGTCTCTGTTTAATGTCAATGTTTTCGGACGAAAAAAAAAACGAGGAAGAGTCTTGTACGGTAATTAAAGAAAAAAGTACTTTCTTCTGGAAGCATAAGACGTAGAATAGAAGGGGAGATCAATTACAGGAGAATACAGTTGTGCGCGAGTCCAGCTCATGCTGCGGCGTGAATATAGGCTAGCGAATTGATTCGGTTAATTCGAACGCCAATAATGTCCCCGTTTCAGTTATTATCTCATTCAACTCTACATTCCATGCATTATGCTTGTCGTTGTTTCCTGGGTCTCGTTCTGGCTTGATAAGGTTAGAAAGAGTCTAGGGCAGGTACTCGTGTATTTCACGGCTCATAATGAGTTTGATTTTATTTGATTTCCACTTATAGCTTCCAAGACATAATTCCAGGACGCCGTTCCCGCGCGTGTGTCATTAGGAGTAACCACTCTTCTCACTATGACCACTCAAGCAAGTGGTATGTTGTGGAATTTCGGGCAGCTCGAAAAATACGTTTTATCATTTCAGGAATTAACTCAAAGCTTCCGCCAGTGTCATACATCAAGGTTCGTTCATATTAGATAGCCAGATAAGAAAAGACTTTTGTACAGGCAGTTGATGTTTGGATCGGCGTCTGCTTGGCATTCATTTTCGGCGCTCTTCTCGAGTATGCCGTAGTCAACTATTACGGCAGGATAGAATTCCTCAAGAAGGTACAAAGGAACCTTTTGTGTAGTGCAAACATTTGCAGAGTTTACAAATGAGAATGACTTATTGAAAGGAAGATTCGCGAGCAAACATTATTCAGAATGTAACTTACTAATAGAATTATGTTGTCATCGGGCTGAGAGATCAGCTTCAAGTCTGACAATGAGGCATGTGCAAAACTTACTTTTGCAAATGAACGAAAAATTGTTTGTATTAAATGCAATGTAAATATCTTGAACTGATTCACCACTGTTTTCCCCAAAATTCGACGAAATCATGAACATTGTTGCTCATTCTCCTTTTAAGTAAAGGCAAAGTATGTTTCTTGAAATTGCTTTGGCTCAAAAAAGTTGCTCGAACTCTTACGTTATATGATCATTTGTTTCAGAAAACGAAAGAAACAAGTTAAAAGCATGAATTAACAATGAAGTCATAACTTTTGTTCTTTAAATTGTGTTGGCTTGCAGGAGAAAGTGAAGAAGGTAACACGAATAGACGACTGCGTGTGCCCGTCCGATCAGAGGCCGCCTCTCCGTCTCGACCTCTCGGCCTATCGGAAGAAATCTTGGTGGCCAGCATTGCCCAAGTGCTTTTCACTCTTTGGAAGAACAACCGAACTCTCTCGACGAGTAGACCTTCTCTCGCGTCTCACTTTCCCTTCACTCTTCTGCGCATTTTTAGGTCCAACCAATTATTCAGTTATCTCAATTGTAATATCGTTACCAAATTATGCTTGCTTTCAGTATTTTACTACTCGTTCTACGTGACTGAAGACCAAGTCTCAACGCGTTGAAGGCAGCAATTTAGTAGCGTTGTAGGAGTCTGTTTGTACAAAGTGAATAATTATTGTGATATTTTTTATTGGAGCTATGCACAAATGAACAATTTTTAGCCTGTTTTCAGCAGAAGAAACACAAATAAACAACAGGAGATAAAGTGGAACCAATGCCTAACATAGGATAAAGCTTAACAATAAGTCAATAACAAAAAGTAAGGTCCATGCCGAAAGGTAGAAAAATAAAATCTTTGCATATTCATATTTAACGAAGAAACAAGTTCGTTTTCCTGTCTGCAGGACCTTTAAATGAAAGGAAATTGATTCATTAAAATTTCGCATGCTTTTTAAATCTACAATTCTCTCCAGGAATGAAAGAGTGATCACCCTCACGCCTTAAAAGTCTATATTACATGTTAGTGATGTCCACGAACACTGTTATTCATGCAAATAGCTCGTCGTGCTGATATGGTGAAAGTGCATGTTCGACACGCAAAAGCAACGGTCCAATGCATACATTCGGATCGCGTCGTATTATTAACTCACAATCAGACTGGTCGTTTCGAGAAAGAAGCCTTACTGTTCACCGAAAAGCAGTAACTTCATCATTCCTAAGTGAAACCGCTAGGAATGATGAAATTATAAATTAGTTATTAACGGAATTGACATATCAGGACTATATCAGTTGAACATCTGGCTGGACAGCGCCTGCCCTTCTGAAACGAGGCGCTCGCGACGAATTTGGCCCATCTGCGAAGGTCTTCAAACAGGCTCGGAAGAAGTCGTTGTTGAAGCAGTTCTTTCTTCAATTTCACGAGGATTGTTTCCAGCAAATAAAGATGGAAAATCAAGAAAAGAAAAGAGGAAGAGAACCTGCAGCGAGCGCGTGCGTTGGGATCCCTGTCGGAGATCATGTCATGGCACACCAGGCAGATCTGCTCGGCTGCGTGGATGGCCCGAGTGTCCGTGACGTTGCAGTTCTCGGCCACTGCGTCCACTTCACTTCCCGAGTACTTGAACCGCTTAATTCGCATCACTGTTGCCGTTTAGAGTCATCTTGGTCTCTTGGCCGGTATGAGTGAGTGTAAAGTGAAGAAAAAAATTCAAAAGCCTGCTCGTTCTGGTTAATGGCAACTCGGCAATCAAAAAGGAACGCTTCTACAAGTTCGGCACATTTGGAATTGTACGTTCAGGCAAGGAACAGAAATTAGCAATAGCCTATGCACCTCACTCAGAGAAATGTAATTTTGTCCCATACTTTTTTTCAGCAAACTAGCGTTTCACATTATATTAAATAGGGAATATTATGTTCAACCTGTATGAAATGTTTTAAAAATAGCACAATTCTAGTTCGTTCTGCATTGTCGGTTGGATGTGCAGAAGATAATAGACGCCTTGTCACTTTTATGAAATATCCCACCCAGGTGGCATTGTCTATGATTATTCAGCTGTTAGTGCTTTGGAATGACACAACAGCATGAAGAGGACACTTTTGTTGTGTTACTGACGTCGAACATTTCAGGAAGGATGTTTCGTCTGTCCCTGGGCTCCAGACTGAGATAGAATGCTCTCGTAATGCAGACAAGCAAAATATGAAGTACTAGTTTCTGGAAGATGAAGTACCGCCCCATCTCCATCACTCGCGAACTCTGGAATCATCAAAGACATCGTAGAACAAAACGCAAAATTTTTTTATCTACTAATACAACCAATTCACAGAATTGATATCCAAAGTTGAAACATACAGTGATTTGAATGGAAGCGTCAGAAGAATATGCATAACATTGTGCAGCTTTACAAACTCTAAATGAGTTTCAAAAACCGCTAAGATATCAAATATAGTAAGGTTCGAAAACAACAATGGTCGTTTAGCGAGCTCAAGAACGGGCGGAATCAAACAAAGCAGTTGCAAGTAAAGAGGTTTTTTTTTAAGAATCCATACTCCTGGTAACAAAAAAAGGCTAACTGGGATGCGGCTTCTTATTGGCACTTCAACAAAGGCGCATCTACTTCCCACTGCCCTCCCTTCAAGAAGGAGTCACAAAGGGGTGGACGTTTCAACTTTTTCTCTTTGTCAACTTCTTTTTAGAGAGATCACAAAGATTCGTTTGAGATAAAATTCATGTTGCACAATTGGAAAACATTTCAATAGGTTTTCTGCAAGTAAATATGAGGTGAAAGCCGCTAGAAGAGCAAAGTGCGAATGAAGAAAATCAGGGTCGAGGAGGCAGATGCCAGATGAAATCCCTCTAGCCATTTAAAAGCCGTCCGACTATTCCATACATTGAGATTGACTAGAAGATCGGACCAAGAAGGGATTGCGGAGAAAGCGGAGCGATGAGAGGGAAAGTCAGAGAGATTTGGGGAATGCGGAGGTGTGCGTAGGCGGCTTCTCTTCTGGCAACTCTGAACAGTGCACGGCGGAGTGCTCTGAATGCACCTGCTAATGCGAGTCTCTGCGTGCATAGAAAATATTCAATCCTTCCGACAGATCGCTTTTATCACAATCAACTATTACAAATATTTTCCAGCATCAAATTTTGAAGAGAAAAAAAAAGGATTGAAATGTTGAACAGCACGGTTGTGAGGAGTGATAACTGGCATCACACAAAAAGGGAGAGTGAGTGGCCGGCTCGAATGAGCTTTCCGTGCGAGAAGAAAATGCCATTTTCATGGAGAATCTCCGCGAGCTCTTCTCGGTTACAGTCAGGACAAAAGTTGAGTGAAACAGTCAAATCTGCCGGGGCGCTCCGAGCCCACGAAATGACGAGGGCCGCAATGGCATCTGCAGACACTAGGCAGGATGCCAGGTCGAGAGTCTCCACACGACAACCGCTCTCGATGTGCCTAAAGGCAAAGAATGAGCGAGTGGGCCAGAAACACTAAGTAAATGCATATATACGTACTTCATATAGAAATGACGAAGCTACTTAATTGTGCCCTTTAGCGTGGCAATATCAGCCATATTTTAAAGGACTGCCTTCCTCATTAGCCTTGGTATTCATTTGAAAAAAAGGAATGCGTCGGGTAGGCGAGCACTCTATGCCCTAAAGTTCTGAAAGGAGGTTGTTTAAGCTAAAGATTTGACTTTCACAATCTGCGTCAGAATAGCGTGGCGAGTGAGCAAAAAGAAGAGGATATGTATGTAGAACGGGACGCCTTCTATCTTTGTTATCTCTCATTGAAAAGCGAGAACAAAAGAAATGGCAGCAAGAAAACAAACAAGACCTTTTCGCCTATTTACGGCCTTTGTACGGGCGGTCTTTTTAGAACGACGGTTTTGATGAGCCCCTACTCGAGAAATTTGTATGGATAGCTGTTTCTCTGGATGTTCGTCTGTGTTCAAGCATACCCTAACATGCATAGAGAGATTGAAATGTATGTACATGTCTACGTCATCTGTACTGGCTAGTAGGAACCTTACGTTTTGCCAGTCGACGCCCCCGAATTGGGAAATGTTGACATTGGGTTTGATTCTTTTACAAAGGGATACGGAACGCGTTGGATGACGTCGAGTGAACTCTAGACATTCCTCAGCTGATTGCTCATTGGAGCGGGGAGATCCCAGAGGAAGGTAAGTAAGGGAGGGCAAGCCAGGTGCAGTTGCAGCGAGGTTGCAAGTGTAGCCGTCCCGAACGCTGCATCCTCTGGCGGCTATGTTTAGACTTCCACAAGGAGCTTATTCTTGCCGGAAGCTAATAGGCAAGGGTGGGCCGGAAGCGACATTTTAAGAGGCGAAAGCCCTCCTAAAATAGGTTTCCCATCCCGTTCTTCAAGTCAAGGGGAGGAGACCTGGCTATCGTTGTGATGGTCTCGTCGCTGACGTCGAAGAGGCCGCCCTTGCCGTCGTTCCAGATGCGGAGGGAGGTGAGTTGTGGCAGGAGAGGCCGCACGAGGCGGTCGCTCACGGCTGCGGGCGGCGTGCACTCCTCAAAGCCGACGTCTGCCAGCGAGAAGCGGTTGCTGTGCAGCAACTCTTCCAGCTAAATCGCCATTTTCCTTACAAACAATGATTCATAGATCAGTTTTTTTTTCTTAAATTAGATTCAACTTTTTGGCATCTTCTATATTTTTGGCCAGCATAAAAAGTGACTAAAAGGATAAAAGAATATAGTTCTTGTACACATTTGAAATTAGCTGACCTCATGTCAGCCTCGGTAGATATACACATTTCGCAAGCATTAATGTTAAAAGGTACATTACTAACATAAGGGACGCTCTGGGGTGCAAACTTGCACCAAATAATGTAGATCTGTTGTGGGTGGAGATCAAGAACTGCGAGTGAACGGAGAACAGGTGTAGACTCAACCGGTATCAGCCCTCTCACAAAGAGGGAAAGGCAGCGAAGATGCCGCAATCGACGCGAGAGCACCTTACATTAGTCGAGATATTAGCTAGTAAACACACATTTCTTTGTCATAATTATAAGAAGTTTAATTTTGTATTATTATTATTTTGATGTCCATTGTTACAAATATTGAAGGTTAGTGGAATCTACGAAATAAATTTGGTAAAAACCTGCAACGATGGCATCGGGTATCTGGTGGGATATCTCTTCTCATCAATAGGGTAGATGACGATTTCACCTTCGTCAAAAAGCATGCGAATCTAGATCAAATGAAATGTACGAGTACGTGGCACAATTCCGACGAAATAAATGACAATGATAAATAGGGGATCCGAGAACTCTATTAACCTGATCAAATTCAATCTTATTTAGTGTTGATATATTCTTCGCCATAACTGTCCGCCATCTAAAATAATATTAGTAGATCATTTCTTTAAAAAAGAACAGAAAACCAATATATTTTTATAGATACATATGTATAAGATAAATGCTCCAACCTTCTGCATACTAATTCACAGCGCGCGATGCTCTGGCCATCAAGGTATTCAAACATTTTCGAGAGGATTTTGTCACTTATTTTCTGAAGAGTGTAAATTACCAGTTTGTTAAAATAGAGAACAAATGTTTGTTTTTAAGTTACACTGATAGAGACTTTTCGAAGTAGATTAAAATGGAATTGCTGACTTGATAAGGTGAATATTGAATAACAGTAGTCTGAATGGAGAGGGGTGATATGCTCTGCCGTTCCTCCTTGTCGAACCGCTTCTTCGGCTTCTCATGAAGAAAGTTGCAGATGTAGGGAAAACATGCCGCAACAACAGCGCACAATATTTCAAAGAGCTTCAGGAGAAGTATTGCCCAGAAGCTTCTGAAAATGAACTATAATAAATTACAGGAACGAATAGTAATAATTTACAAATTAAATATATGAACACGAATATACATATCGGTCAAGCGGATTACACTGACCTCGGAATGTCTTCATGAGCTCCGTCGATCTTGTTTAAATCGAGAATTGAGAGGCGTCCACTTCCATAAGCCTGAAGCAAGTCTTATGCCTGATAGAAATGATCGACTGGAATAAGAAGTAAGTAACCACCCGAAGATGGCCTCCGACTAGTCGCTTGGCGCGTCCTTGAGCAGCGACGGTGACGCTGATCATGATGCCTCTTCCCTCTCACGGCCTCCTTCTCCGCCAACTCATCCTCGCGACTCCTCTCGACATGTCCAAAGAGAAGACAAGCCGGGTGGCTGCAGCTGCCAAGGCAAGCGAGCCCGCTTCTGCCTGCCGGCTATTGATTCTGTCTCACCACTTCACTCTCTTCCCACTCTCTTTTCTCTCTATTTCCTCTGCTATTTCTACGTTTCCATACTCGTTAAACAGATCACACCCAGAAGGAAATAGTAATTACTCGTCTGGCAAACATCCTTTACAAGTTAGCATTCATGCCAGTTTTCCAATGCAAGAAATAATAAAATTAAAATATGCAACTTTATTCAAATACTCATGTCTGCCTACTATTATTCGAAGAATAACAATGGCAAGACTCCAAGAAACGAAAGACGCAGGAGTTGAAAAACGTGCGATTGTCTTTTTAAATTAAACTAATCAATTGCTAGCAAAATATTGAAGTATAAAACATAATTCTGTAGTCATTGCTTTATTTATCTTATGAAGAATGCACCTATTATAACGGCGTAGGCAAAATACAAATGATGCCCAATGTGAGATGATAAGACTTTGAAAACATTATGGGATGCTCTGAAATTCAGAGACACTTGTGAAGAATTTAGGGTGTCCGCTATCACAAGAAAATACGATGATATCGTGTTTGATGTTCGAGCCAGCGACCTCTCCATCGGAGGTCGATTAGAACTCATTGCCCGGTGGTGAAACTCATTGCAACCAGCCACTAGAAATAAAGTTGACTGTATTTGCCATGTTTGAGAGCAGAAAAAAGATGAAATGATCACTGATGTTATGGGAATTCTCCAGATGTAAACTGTTGTTCGGTAACCGAAATCCTCGCTGCGAAGTCGCACATCTCAATATAACCGGCTTTTGAATGATATATAATAACGTCAACTTTTTAAGGATCACTCAATCGCACGATGACGTCTATTTAAAAATGCTTTCAGGTGAAATGCAGGGTTGTTATGTATGAAGGCGTTACTAATACGAAACCAAATGTTCGCTGTGACATCGTGCCATTAGCTTTGCAAAATTACGTGCAATTTTTGCTTGTCAATCTGTAGCTCCCAAGCGAATTATGCAACCAAATTTCTTGTGGAGAGAGAGTGCGAAGGGCAGCAGCACTGAGATTCAAATTTGTATATCTAAATTTATATAGCAAACTGTTAATTTTATTCATTTTTATGATTCAAGCCGTCGTAACAAGTTCCTGTATAAAGCAAAATTCAACAGGAATAGGTTGTTGAAGGAAGGGCTACCTTATAATAATCCTCGCAGTGAGATGGAACGTGCGGGGACGCCTGCACTAGGACGAGTAATCCAGGTAGGGGCTAAGTTTTCTTATTTATTTTTTATTTTTTTCAATATTTTCTTTCTTCTTGTGAATATGGTGTGTATGCATGAATCTCAATTAAAAATAGGGGTCGAGGTGTTGGATATACGATTCAATGGGGAGCAGAGGTGGGAATGGGCCCAAAATTTTTGGGCCAGCCCCCTAAATCTCGGCCAGGCCCGGCCGGAAATTTCCGGGCCCTGGAATTTTGGGCCCGGCCCGGCCCGCGGGCCCGTTTGAGCCCGATTTACAAAAAAATTCTAGGAAAAAAGTCCAACGAGTATGTGTTTTGAAATTCAAAATTTTTCATGCACGTGCTATCAACATTCATTTTAATGTATAGAAGTAAGACTTTTAGGGGGAAAAATGAACAAATGAAGAAAATTTTGCACTTATCAATGTCACCAGTCGTCCTGACTGGACGACATTGTGTGCTTATCTAGCCCAATCGAGCCTGCGGGCCGGCCCAACTTTTCTTGGGCCCGGCCCGACCCGGGCCCTTGGGAAGTTGGGCCGGCCGGGCCGGCCCATTCCCACCTCTGATGGGGAGTGAGCGTCCAACGTGGTGTACTTTTCCAAGAAGAAAGTGTTCCGGAGCAACTCTTTCTCACTCTCTCTGTCTCTCACTCTCTCTTTCTATCTCTTTCCATCAACATTCTCTCTCACTCTCAATTTTATCTATGACTCTGCCTTTCTCTCTCTCTGTCTTCCTTTATCTACTTGCTGATCACTCACTTCCTCTCCCTTTCTCTCACCCTCTCTCCTTCTCTCTTTCTCTCTAGCATCTCCAGTATTATATACAAATGGTAAGGTATACCTTTGGGTATTTAAACCAAAGAGTCGGAAGATTCCAGTACAAGGTTTCCATTACATGGTAGGTAATTAATTATGTTGCTAATTAAAGGTCTTTGGGAACGAGAAAGAGTAGAAAAAGATAAAGTGAAAGAAAGAACAAGGTAAAAGATTAGGAAGAGAAAAAATAGAATACATTCTTCTTTTTATCTGCACTAAAGAACTTTTTTCTACATATGTATGTACATACATGCTTATATTAGTATACCCGGGCATAATAGTTTACAGATTTGCACTACCAGGTCGTTCTCCTGCTACTGACCATAAGGTTTACTTATTTTAGAATTAAATGTCTTATATGGCAATGTGATGAAATCAATAAGTGTATTGAGCAAAAGAAAAATTATTCCTCTTTTTAAGCTACTGGTGAGCATATATTCACAAATACACTGAGTATGATGGCTTGTGGTCGCTGAGACAGTAGGAATTGTGGGGGAGGGGGGTTGTGTGCTGCGCAGGGAGACCCGCCCCTCCATCCCTTAACCTTCCTACAACCATCTACACATCGTCTATTTCTAGTATGTCAATCTTAGAGAACCTCACCGAGCCGGTACTTCTTGGGCAGAGAGATATTTCTAGTTGTCATAACTGATATGATCATTTTATCACCCGTGTTCTACTTATTGTTAGTCTTGTTACTCGGAACATGTTTCATTTGTGCTCATTCTGCTTTTCCACTCTCTCTCACCTTCTGTCTGTCTCTCTCTCACTCTTTTCTCTCTCTCCCTCTCTTTCTCTCTTTTCTCTCTTTTCTCTCTCCCCCTCTCTCTCTCTCCCTCTCTAGAACCCTTCTTGCCTGAATCTTTCCGAATTTCATGTTTATTGCAGGAATTGTTTACACCTCAGAAGTGCGAAGTTGGCAGCGGCGAGAAGTAGTCAAGAAGTGTGAAGAGAAAGAAGCTTTCTGATTCTCTAGAAGGGAGTCCCCTCCCTCTTCTCCCTCCTTCCTCCACTCCTCCATCGCGCGTTCTGCATCGTCCATGGCAGCGGCTGATGGTCTCCTCTCCTCCTTCGCTCTCATTTCTCTCCTCCTCGCTCTCGAATCTCATGCAAAGTTCAATCCTTGCCGCACGCCGGTCTGTATTTTTCGAAATGACACATCGCTTATTCTCCTTTCCGGTTAACAATTGTGATTTGAAGGGAAACCGAAGTCTCTTTCTGTGGTCGGTGGAAGAGACCGGCCGACGAAGTCGTGGCTACTTGTTTGGCACGATTCATGTGCCTTACACGTCCGTCTGGGATCAAGGTTTTTCTTCACTAATAATTTTTCCGTATTCGTCAACAATATCTTTTTCTTTCTTTTCTGCTTACCATTATGACTATTGTTGCATTCCATTGTTGCATGATGACTGTTGTTGTCGCTGATCGGAGGTGCTAAGCCAAGTATTAGCTGGTGCCAAGGACATGGAGCAGCCATATTTAGACACATTTTCTACTTTGTCAAAACGGGCTTGTGACTGGACTCCAGTTGACTGGCATGTCCACCAGTCTGGGCAGTTCCAATGGCAGCCAACCCCAAGCACTCCCCGATTCACACCTCACTGAATGGACTGAGGCGGACAAAGAGGGAGTGAGAGAGAAAGCAGAATGAGAGAGGGGAGGGAAAGAAAGAGAGAGAGAGAAAGAGAGAGAGAGAGAGAGAGAGGAGAGAGAGAGAGGAGAGAGAGAGAGAGCGAGGGAGAAGAATGTCGGCTGCAGCGACAGCAGCAAGAGCGCCTCTTCATGTGCCGGGAACAATGGCAAGGCGTCTTCGCACCCTCGACACGGAAGGTGAGGCAAGCCACGGGGAGAGAACTCGCCCGGCACTCACGCCTCATATTCACGCTCCATTTCAAGGCATCCGGGAGATGAAGACATGAGAGAGAAGGTGATGGAGAGCGAGAGAAAGAGAGACGATGAAGAGAGAAGGTGATGCTAAGCGGTGGAAAGAGAGAGGGGGAGAGAGAGAAAGAACGAGAGAGGGAGAGTGTTGGTTAGATGGGAGAATGAACAGACTATCGAACGGCATATCTTTACTTGGATGCGGAAACAATTCCATAAAAGGAATGGAAGGGCAGAACAATTTGGTTGCAGCCCAGATGTTTATTCTAAGAATGTAGTAGAAAGCTGCGTTTCGTTGTCTGCGCTCATTCTGATGGCGGGCCCACTAAGCAGAGCAGCCACATGCACATAATGAGCGTTTCTCTCTTCAGCTCGCACTGCCAACTGCTGTCAACTAATTATGCAAAACACAGCTAATAAACGTTGTCTCCATTTTTTCGCATGCAAATTTGTTGTGAATGAGGCACGCGTTGATCTTGCACGAAACCGCGCTCTGAAATGAGCTGATGGCGAGAAGAGGCAACTTGAAATGAGCCTGATTGAAGTGTCTGACCGAGTGAAGGAGGCGTACTCGCGGGCGGATACCGTAGCCTTCGAGGTCGACCTCCACGACGAGTCCACCATGAAGCGGCTCATGAGATGCAAGAATCTTCGCAAGCGCCAGAATGCACTCTCCTATTTGCCACACGAAGTCTACCGGCGCATTCAGAAACGTACAATCTTCTCTGATTTGATAGTTTTGAACTAGTAACAATCTTGAAGCTGCACAATATATATATTTAGCAGTATTATCTGCGATATTTTGCAGTGATGGCCAGCGTGCGCAACGCGATGCTCGTGGCGGCGAGGAAGCAAGCAAAGACACAAGAAGAGCACGAAGTGGCCGACGAGAAGGCCATGGATGTCTATGCTGCTCTCATTGGTCTCTTTCTTTTCTTTCTTCTAATTCCAACAATTAGCTCTCCCTCTAGCTCTCTGACTGTGCAGCACCATCAAATAATAACCCCCCGTCAAGTTTACTCGTTGTCGCTGTCCCACAAACATAACTCGCTGGTTCACGATGAACCTTTTCTTCAGACTGTTCTACCCCCTTCAGTTCACGTAGTTCCTATCCTCCATCTATTCAAGTCTCTTTTCTTTTCTCTTTCTCTCTATCTCATTTTCTAGCCCTCTGTTATTCTCTCTGTCCTTCGCTCTATCTCCATTGCTTTCTCCAAGTCCCGCACTAGATGCGCCTATGGCCCATCTTTAGTGTACTCTCTCTTTCTCTCTCTTTCTCTCTCTCTCTCTTTCTCTCTCTCTCTCTCTCTCTCTCTCTCTTTCCCGCAGCATCTCGCCCTTGTCTGGGGGAGTGCAAGGAGTGAGAACGATTGTCAGCAAACAAACAAATCCACTCGCCTTCTACGGTCTCTCCTTGACATTATGAGTGGGATAGCACACGGAAACAGGCTCATCCCCTTTATTCCATCAGGCGAGTAGCAGTGATTATGTCAATATTATTTTAACAAATTAGACTTAAAAAACAATAATAAATGTGATGTGATTAACCCAGTAAATGGAACCCTTATATGCTTATCACTTGAGGAGGCTGGGAGAGGAAACGGCCAGAGTGGCTGCTGTTTCTGCTGTACCAACTCTGCGAGAACATTGCTGAGAAAGGAAGCAGCGGCTCGCCGATCCTCGATCTCTTCCTGGCCGAGAGAGCTCTCGCAGACGGAAAGAGAATCCTCGCCATTGAAAGCGTCGATGAGGCTCGTTCATTCCATGCTATCCATCTAATTCGTACTAAATGAATCCCCTTTTTCAGCAGTGCAATCCGATCACAACAGTTAGCCAGGAGCAGGTGAGCAAATGTTTCCTTTTCTTCTTCTTCTTTTCTTTTGCTTATGTTTTCCCATGTACTTGCCATTCATGAGACAATAGTGTCATCATACAACAACCAGGGCAAGCACACATTGGGATCAGTAGAGAGATGGAGAGAGCTTGAAAGAGGGACTGGCGGTTAGCAGAGAGGCAGAGACGGAAAGTACGAGAGAGAACTAAAGAAGTCAGGAAAAAAGAGAGAGCGAAATAAGACAGTAGGAGAGAGAGAGGAGAGAGGAGAGGGAGAGAGAGAGGAGATAGTGAGAGGGCGGGCAGGAGAAGAAGACCATTGCCCCAGTCCATCGAGGGGTCACTTGCGTGACCGTGGCGTGAAAAGCATAATGAAGGATGTGACTTTGTGTCCTCGCGACGTCTTTTGTATGGCCGCTCCTTGGCCATATGCAGTGTGGAGAGGGCTGGGAAGCACTTGAGGAGGCAGCCGGAAATGGCACTCTCTGCCAGGCGGACATCCGGGCAGCGGCACAATTACTTCCCGCTAATGCAACATTCCATTACACACAAAACGTGCATTGCCGTGAGCAAGTTACAAACTAAAACAAAAAGGCATTAGCATTATAAAGACTTTTGTAATTAGTGCTTACTGAAATGAACAAAGTATTCTTTGAGTTGCTCTTCTCCATAAACTACACACTCGGCTACCTCGAGAAGCTGCACGTCAACCCACACGTGGATGTGATGAGAAAGAACAGATCCATAGACGACCTTGTGGCTGGCTACCGTTGTGGCCAGCTTGAGGAAGCACTCAATGCCGGCAGTTCAATCCTTAGAAGGGATGTCATCTTGTTCGACGAGGCGGCCAAGAGACAACAGCATGTCAGCTCTTGCTCATTGTATCAGAAGGTTTCTTCTTTGGATTATGAAGAAAACAACCTTTTTAGATTGAAGATCAGCTAAAGAAGGACATAATTGTGACGAGGAATGACCGAATGGCCCGTCGAATTCAGTCCATGCTTCACGCACATTCCGGCAGCAAGCTCTTCATTGCTATTGGAGCAGGCATGTTGTATTCCTTTCTCATGGCCTTTACTTTCTTCATTGCTTACAGGCCATCTCGTGGGCGAGAATAACGTGCTTGACCATCTGAGACAATTGGGATTCGCTGTATCACCTGTCCATCAATTGGATGAAGTGTTAGTTGAGAGAAGAAGAGAGAGTAAGAGACAAAGAGCGAGAGAGGGAGAGATAGAGGAAGAGAGAGAGAGAGAGAGGACGAAGAGAGCGAGAGAGAAAGAGAGCGAGAGATTGAGGAAGAGAGAATGAGAGAGGACGAGAGCGAGAGAGAGAGAGAGAGAGCGAGAGATAGAGGAAGAGACAGAGAGAGAAAGAGCTAAAGAAAGGGGGAGAGAGTGAGTGCAAAGATGGAAAGAGTGACTTCATATGTATGTTTTATTATAATAACAAGAGAAATGATTTAAGCTCCTACATGCGGAACCTTCCACGTGACCAGAGATTCAATTCTCTCTGGGTTAGAAGACCACCCGCTGACGAAGACATTGACGTCCGTTTGGAAGTGTCCGAGCTGGCAGAAAACTCAAGAGCCTCCCTCTATTCATTGCATTCCTTGCTGATCAATTGTAGTATTATTGCATTAGCATCCTGCTGTCTGTATTGACACTTAACTTCATGCCCTAAATTATTTCGGATAGTAGATGTGTTAGAGAGGAACGTTGTTTTTTCGGGACCGTGTCAAAACAGCAACGACATTTGCGCAAAGATCCCATAACTTTGTTCAGGGTGATCGTACCGGTTCAACCAATATTCCGCGCGATTGCTCTCATTGAGATGAATTGAACCATATAGGTTTCGCAGTTCTTGGACAGCAGGTAAAAAAGTTGAAAATTTGAAATTTAAGCTTCAGTCACAAAAGTGCTATCGTTGGATAGATCTTGTAAAGAGAAATTGATTGGTGCTAATTTATCCGCCTGCGATAACAATGAAGAAAGTTATGACACTTCTAGCGCAAATGTCGTTGCTGTTTTGACACGGTCCCGTTTTTTCAATGAACGGGTTGATGAAATAACTTTAAAATTTTGCTCGTAATTATGTTTGGTAGTTGTTACGTTCGAAATGATTAATTTTAGTGCAGCGCCTTCCTTATAATATATGCGGGTGACAACACGATAAAACTAATCCATATTCCTAAACAGATGAGCAGTATTCATTTTCGTTTTAAATGAAAAATATTCGGGAGTTGATGAGTGTTGCGAAACGTCGGAAACATTCCACGTGCAGAAAACCGGATCATCCAAGAGCATCACTAGACATCGCTCACCCATTCAGTTCCTTTTAGAAATGCGTAGGATGCCGCACATGTGTCACAGTCAGATTGTGCAATGAATCATATTGTGCAATATCTGCTCTGTGGTTCGTTGCAGGCGTCACTCTTCAGTTCATCGAAGACGACTTGGCGCATTCGCAGAATAACTGTACCTACTCCATGGAATACTCACGTCGTAAAGACTCGCCTACTTCTTCTGGCACCATGTCTTCTATTCTTGCCAAACCGGAGTTTTCGAAGTGGTCTACATTTGTGACATGTTTGTTTCGGATTTCTACTAAATCTTCTTCTGTAGGTGCAATTTGAAATAAGCAAAGCGCACCAAAATTAAGTGGAGAAGCCGCATGCCAAAGACGACTGTTCGGATGTATTCCTCTACGACGTCACGGCCTTTGAGAAGAGTGAATCCGAGTGCTTGAGCCGTCCTCCTGCGCCTAATCCTCCACCATCGAATCGAACGAATGAACATGGCGACGGCAGTTGTGTTCAAATGCCCTTTGAGGCATCCGACCTTCTCCTCAATGGCCGCCCGAGAAATGAAGTTGTTCGGGAAGTCATCTCCGATTTCGCAAGTGGACTTCGCGATTTCGACCACTTACAGGTTTGACGTCTGATTCTCTTTTTATATCTTCACTACTTTTCATTGTTTAGACCGGGATTGCTAAATTCAACCGCGAGGTGAAGATCAGGTCGCTAAGAGCCATTATTGGCGGCATCGCCGATGAAGTCGAAAGAAAGAGGAGAGAGGAAAAAATGTTGCTTTTGCTTACCCGGATAGCGCAGGTTGCAAACCAAGCGGATGAGCTCTTCACTCAGGTTCTTTTTATACTTTTATGCTCGTTAAATTGTCATGTCATCCTTGCTACGTGCAGAACCTGCCAGTTCTCTCCGCAGCCAGTGCTGTTCGTTCCGTGTCACTGTCTCAGAAGCAATCAGCTTGCATCCTCGCTCTCGCCTTCTTCTGCACCTTTCCTTCTCAACGTCTTGTCTTCGACAATCTAGCAAAAAAACGAAGAAGGATCAACATGACTCGGTCTGCTCGCATTTGATCTCTTTAGTTTCCATCATGTTTATGACTTTTGGTTACAAAAAACTTTGCAATATATTACTGTACGTGCTTTTGAGCTTCCATACCAACACGGACGCACTGGCGCTCGAGAAGATGAAGATTATTCTTTCGTACTTCACTCAAGTAACCTAATTTATTTTATTTTCTTTCTTTATTTAAGGTGTACATTAAGTAACACACGTGGATACATATATATGTAACATGTATTTGTGAATCAGTTCGCTCAGAGTCTCATCAATTTCAGGTTACAAATGAGATGCCGATTGGGGCTATTTCGATTCGGAAAGTGGAATGGACAGAGGAAGTTGTGGACTGGCGAAGCAATGAGACGCTTATTTCGAACGCGAAGCTTTTAGCACGACACGACTTTCTCATCGAGGATGCCGATGGATTTCTCCAGGTTTCACTTCAAGAGAATTCCGCAATGAAAAATGGTGTGAGAGGTCTTCCTGACGAGTGTTTCATGTCTCATCAGGTTGACTTCGCGAATAAGTACATTGGCGGCGGAGTTCTTGATCATGGTGCAGTCCATGAAGAAATTCGCTTCCTCATCACCCCTGAACTCCTCATTTCACTCCTCATCTGCGAGAAGATGACTGACAACTTAGCCTTTGTCATCACTGGCGCTCAGCGCTTCTCCAATTATACTGGGTAAATCATTCGTTCCAATTAGTCAGATGGCTTCTGCATGTTCATTGCTATAAGCGTGATGTTCAGATACGGTTCGAAGCTCCGTTTCTGCTCGTCCCCACCAAGGAGAGAGGAGTTGCGAGATTCCCTGGGACGCGCCAACGTCCACGTGGTGGCCATGGATGCTACGCCGTATCGAAGGGGCAAGGCAGCGCAGTATGAAGAGGCCGCATTCAAGCGGGAACTTGTCAAGGTTTTAATTTTTCTTAATTCCCTGTCAGAGTAATATCGCAGCGTTGTATACGGTAACTCCATTCGAGTTCTGTAGAATTCATTCCAATGAACTATAACAACGCAATCTTTGAATACTGAGAAGTTCCGGTGGAAGTTGATGGGGGTGATTTTTTTTCAATTTTAAGCTATGTATTTCGTTTGAGGTATGCGCCGGATTCTCGCGGAATGAGGAAGACCCAGCGAGGCCAGTCGCGACCGGGAATTGGGGTTGTGGCGCGTTCAGAGGCGATGCTCAACTCAAAAGTACGAAGTATTGTGCAAATTGCCGAAGATGTTGTTAAGTCAAAAAATCCATTCCTAGGCCTCATTCAACTTGTGGCCGCGGTAAAGACAGGACGCGACATCGCTTATTTCACCTTTGGTGATCGCGAACTCGCTAGCGATTTTGCACGCATTTATGAATGCCTCTGCAATCTGCGCGTCACCATTGGTATATCCCTTTTTTTATATTTCTACTTGCTTTATATCCAACAATTCAAATTATATCTTCAGGCCAGCTCTACTTGTGGATCTCGGAATACCCTGGGGATTCCTCAATGTTTTCTCATATCGAGATGAATTGTGATCGTTTGGAAAAATGGTGAAATTCACGACCATAAAAGATGAAGAATGCGTTTTCATACTATGATTCTGTGAATCACTTACCAAGATTGGGAACAGGAAACTGAAGAAAATCATGATAAAGTGTCAGAAAGTAACACATGTTCCGCAGTGATCCCCATTGATTCAGACAGATCACACTATCTGCTTTTTTTTTAAAGAATCCTAAGCGATGAGGAGATGGAATGCATCTGATATGTTAAAAAGCACTTCTTGAACAACATGCATTGTTGTACAGAGAGGACTATATCAAGTACACTAAATTAACATACCAACTCATGCGTTGAGCATCAAAGGCCCTGGCGTCTTGATATAATATATTAGTAAGATTGTTCGTTCTTTCTATATTCTGCTCTGTGACTTTCCTAATGCTTTTGACTACAAGTTGCTGTTGAAACTCTCCGACCTTTTCTCTCCTAGGTTTTTAGCGGGACCTCAGGGTTGTGTATCCCCGCCACTGTCAACTAGTTTATTTTAGTTTTTGTTTCTCCACTGCATTTGTCGATTAGGTTCGATTGCCACTAATTAGGTTCACTCTGAAGTACTAGAGATAAATGGGCGGAAAGTGTGTTCTATGTACATACATGCTATGTATGTTTCTTAATGTAGTACTTACCATTACCAAATTTCGAATTTTATCTTATAACTCAATATTCGTTCGCTCTTGAATTCAGCGCACCTAAGAAACGTGCCTGGTAAACCAGTGTTTTAGCCACGATAAATATTATTCGACAGTCCGATAGTTTGCAATATGCTTTAGTTTAATGAATCACGGTACGACACGTGTCTTAGGCGAATCTTGACTTTAGCCAAATGTTAAGGATTCGAGCGGCCAGCTTCATCGGATGAGAGCGAGCGCATCTTCATTGGCTGTCGTCATGGAAACTGAGGTGGGAAGCGATAGATTAGCCGTGCATTCCCACTTTCGGCCACTCGCATCGAGCGAGTGTCGGCCTCCCCACTTTTTGCTCTCAATCTCATCTTCGCTACTTTACGCTGGACACACTATCGTATACCATATTCGATACATGTATGCTGCAATCTTTACGATGAAATGTTGTTGAGAAGTGATGGCTGTGCCACCAGCGGAGGCGGAGATTCTGGAGGCCGAGCCCTTCTCGCCGCTCCTCGCCCTCGCTCATGCTGGTGTCATTCTACGAACTAGCGCACAGAGTCTGCTGGACGCTGCATTGAAGAAGACTTCCATTATCATGGCCTCGCCTTCTGGCGAGAACTTCTATCTTCTACTGTTTTCAACTTCCGTGGTATCTATTGATTTTTTTTCTCTCATATTTTGAAATTTTATTTATGATGCTGATTTAGATTGGCGCTTTCTTCGGTTTCCTCATCTTTCACTTCATCTTCGTTCGACGACAGAGAAGAGAAATCGAAGAGGAAGAGGAAGATGGTGTTGTCAAGGCGAAGAAGAAGAAGAGTGAAGTATCGGAGACCGAGGATGCCATGCGCATGTTCGAGGACAACCGCGAGGAGGGAGCATGTTAGCTAAGAGAAGACAGTACTCGCGGTAATACATTCAAATTTCATGATTTTAGATGTTCCCGCCATAATCCGCGGCCGCTTCAACAAGGAGGTCAACGCGAACCTTCGCCGTTACAACGACTCCGTTGGAAAACTGATTGAGGTGAAGTTTGGAAGAGGATTCCGGGAGAGAATGAGGTTTATGTTAAGATGAACGATGACGATGAGAATGAAGAGGACGAAGAAGAGAAGGAAGGCGGCAACGCGAGCACCGAGGAGGAAGACGATGAATCGGACCTGGAAAAGATGAATGACTTGGAATCGATCAGCGAGAACGACGAGATCGAGGCTGACAAGGACAAGGTTTGTTGAATTATAATGTTAGAGATAACAAACAGCCAAACTAGAAGTTTCTTCGTTTCTATAATTATGCTCTATAAAGTAGCCATGAATGTAGAGCCCTATAACTTTGTTTTTTTTTCTCAACTGATGCTTTGAGAATGGTGCGGATCCGGCATCTGTTGGGATGTCCACTCTCGGCGAGCAAGAGATGATGAAGCGTCTCGGCAAGCTGCACGGCAAGCTGGCGACGGCCAAGCTGCGCAAGGAGTCCATTCGAATCCAGGCCGAGATGTCGCAGAAGCAGAGAGACGAAGTCAGCTCAGCCATAATCTACACCATTTGCCAAACATTTCTTAATTATTCATGCATGGTAAAAAGTGCTCGAGCGCTCAAGGATAAAATCCAGTTTTTTTTCTATTAACGAAATCTTAATAAAATATTGTTTCAGGAAAATAAAATTCGAGCAGAGCAACTAGAGTCGATCTTAAGTCTAATGATGGCTGATAAAGACAAGTTTGGCATCGATACTAAAGAAGAGCTTGATGAACAGATGGACAGCCTCTACAACATCTAATTACGTCTTTCTGTCGATAAATGATGCAAGATTGTTTAATTTTTTTTATCACACCGAGTTGTGCATTGCATTATATATATATATATATATATATATATATATATATATATATATATTTTATCTATATGACTTCCTCTAACCCGATCCTTCAACCAAATACTTATGTACAAGAGCTATGTACACAACCGAAACAAGTGATCTCATATTAAGCACCTCTAGAACTTTCAATGGCATATGTTTCGCACTGATTTCAACTGGAACGTGAAGAGAGAGCACTAGTTGGCGTTTGTTTTCCTTATGTATCATGCCGTTGTAGTTGTCACGGTTAATTATTAGAGCTATTCAATGGTACGCGTTAGTCATTCAGAATCATAAAAAATGGTCATTTCTCTAAGAAAGCCATGTCGTTTACATTATTCCAATGCCATGATGATAGTGCTCATGTTCTTGGTCGATCGAAATTTTTCTAAGTCCAGAACTCCCGTTGAAATTTTCGACCGCTATTTTTCTAAGTCCAGAAGTCTCAGTTGAAATTATCACCAGATATTTTTCTAAGTCCAGAACGTCCCGTTGAAAATTTTCCCGTAATTTTTCCAAGTCCAGGATTCATTCCACCATGTTCTTGGTCGATCGAAATATTACAAGTCCAGGATCCTGACAGGATCCGAACCTGGGTCGCTTGCGTCGTAAGTCCCCGCGTTACCAATCGGCCAATCGTCCATCATACCAAGTAGCAAGTGAAGATGTAGACATTCGTGTGGAAGTGATCATACATTAAAGATCACACATCATTCACCGGAGGGGGGAATATTGTCAAGTATGCTGGCTGAATTATCGCAAGTCCCGAACACTGAGAGGAATCGAACCTGAGCCGCTTGCGTCGTATGTAGTATCGTTACCAATGGGCTATTCGGTCATCATACCAGATTGCAAGTGAAGATGTAGACATTCGTGTGGAATGTGATCATAAATCACATGATCACAGATTATGCCCAGGGGGGTAATATTTTTCAGCCAGTGGTAATATCACAAGTCCGGAATAAATACAGCAATTGATATTGCCCCGAGGAGGAATCGAACCTGGGACCTTACGATTTGAAAACGAACACACTACCAATGAGCCAATCTGACGTCATACCAACTCGCATCTGAATATGTAGACATACAAACGTGTATGTAGAAGCGATACATATTTTCCCAAAAACCCCGTAAATTATTCAGATACAGGAATATTGTCCAAGTCCGAAACCCCCCCTGAATATTACTTTTAAAATCATGCAAGAACATATTCACCAGTGTACATGTATCATACCAACTTGCAAGTAAAGATGTAGACATTCGTGTGGAATGTGATCATACATCACATGATCACAGATTATGTCCAAGGGTATAATATTTTTTAGCCAGTGGAAATATCACAAGTCCGGAATAAATAGAGCAAATGATATTGCTCCGACAGGAGTCGAACCCGAGCCGCTTGCGTCGAAAGTTGTATCGTTACCAATGGGCCAAATGGCCATCATAACAGATTAGAACTGAATATGTAGACTTTCGTGTGAATGTGATCATACATCAGAGATCACAGATCATACCCCAGGGGAGATTCACTCCTCGTTTTTAATTTCACAAGTCCAGATCTCGGCCAGTAGACATATGTATCACAAGTCCCGAATAAATACAGCAATTGAATTTGCCTAAAGGAGAAATGCAACATCGGAATTTTTGATTTGTAAACGAACCACTACCAATGTGTCAATGAGCCAATCGGCCGTCATACCAGCTCCCAATTGAACGTGTGCGCATACATACGTACATGTACAAGTGACAAGTTATACAATAATATATTCCCAACTCCAAACACTCCATGAATTTATATCATTACATTTTCACAAGTCCAGGAAGAATGAGTAGTGAGAGGATGAACAAACTGTACGGAAATATTCTCCAGTGTACAAGCATAAATTAAGAACAAGTATTTCAATGTACTCTATTTAGTATATTGGGCCCAACATTTAGGCAGTACAATGACAGTTGGCAATGCAAAGACATGAATCGTTAGTGCATACATATAGTACAATGAAAACAGCAAATGAGGGATGTCAATAGCTGTGTATAAAGTAAGAGAAACTATTATCGAAAATCTCGAAATAAATAAATGAAGGAAGAAAGCTATCGGCCTCCCTGTAATATTAGTTACAAAGATATAGGCATTCATACGTATATGTTCAAGTGATACAATAATTTATTCCAAGTTCAAAAGCCTACCTAGAATAATTCACCATCGTATTTTTCCAAGTCCATTATAATTTTTTTCCAGGAAGAAGAAACATACATAATTTATAGTATGCATCAAGAACAAGTATTTCAATGTACTCTATTTAGTATATTGGGCCCAACATTTAGGCAGTACAAAGACAGTTGGCAATGCAAAGACATGAATCGTTAGTGCATACATATAGTACAATGAAAACAGCAAATGAGGGATGTCAATAGCTGTGTATAAAGTAAGAGAAACTATTATCGAAAATCTCGAAATAAATAAATGAAGGAAGAAAGCTATCCGCCTCCCTGTAATATTAGTTACAAAGATATAGGCATTCATACGTATATGTTCAAGTGATACAATAATTTATTCCAAGTTCAAAAGCCTACCTAGAATAATTCACCATCGTATTTTTCCAAGTCCATTATAATTTTTATCCAGGAAGAAGAAACATACATATTTTATAGTATGCATCTGCCTCTAAAATGACGACCAAGTATTTAATGAACTCCAATCGGTAGACGTAAATTATTTTGTCAATGTTAGTAAGTCGATTGTTTCAAGAAACAGAAGTGATGAACGCACGTTACAATGTTATTTAATTCGATTAGCCTATAACAAATAAGCTGTGATACGAGGAAGTTCTACAGAAAAACAATTATATTAGAATACACAACTAACCAAAAAATTGTTGTTATAGTTCAATAGTCAGATACATAACTAATGTATATCCAATAAGTTCAGTTCGAATTACCAATTCAAGTATGCAACTTATGAATATTATGTACATACAAAAAGGAATTGTCAATGAATGGTTAACTCATATATCATATCAGTTGGACGTAAATAAAGATATACATTGCCAACGCCAAGGAAGGCATCTAGAACGAAGCCACAAACAATACATTTGATAGCGAAAGTCTAACAGTTACTTTGCTTCCTACTCTATGCACTAGTAATATTGAAATTGACGATGTGAAAGACGATCCGTTCTTCATTGTCTGTTACCACATGTTTGACAGATTCTACTCATCTTACATTTCGACCTTTTTATAGAATGTCTAAGAAGAAATCGTAAGCGTGAATTATTTGTCAATGTTAGTTGGTCGATTGTTTTACGAAGCATATGTGGATGTACTCAAGTTTCACATTAATGTTGTTTAACTCGATTAGCCTATAACAAATAAGCTGTGATACTAGGGAGTTCTACAAAAAAACAATTATAAAACAAGACACAACTCACCAAAACAATTCTTGGTGAAGTTCAATAGTCAGACACATAACGAATATATCCATTAAGAATATTGTGTACATACAAAACATATTCACAGAGAATGGTTAATACATATATCGTATCAGTTGGACGTATATAAAGAAGATGCTGCAAACACGGAGGAAACCAAGTGTGCATCACAAACAATACATTTGATTATGAAAGTCACAAATTGCAAACAGTTATCTTGACTCCTTCTCTATGCAATACCAATATTGAAAGGTGATTTTGCTGTCGTTCTCGATATGTAATATGATCTGTTCATCATTGAAGAAACTTTCTTGTCAATACAACAGTAGTATTGAAAGTAATGTTGGTTCCATATTCGAAATGGAATATGATCATCATTCATTGTCTAATGTAAGGTCAAAATGTTGACAGTTTCCTCCTCAATGTTTTTCAATCATTCTTGGTACATCGAAATATTACAAGCCAAAGAACACCATGGTGAACAAGAGTGCAAGTACTCTACATACATTGTTTATTGCACACCGAGGCCGGAACATATTGAAACGAAATCGTATTATTAATAATAAATTTACTGTGGGGCACCACAGGAGGTGGGATATGCTATTGAGTATGAGTCGGAATCACATATATATGGGGTTCTATCACTAAGGAAAGCGCAGTAGAAGTTTAAGAGACCACATAACTTCACAATTTTATCATACTAAAAAGAATAGAAGTTGAGTCAAAGATCTAAGAAAAAAAAAAGATTAGGGCTATAGAAATATAGTGTTTCTAATCTAATTCGTTGTGGTTTTTTAGATGACAGACTAAAGAAAAGAGAGTTCGCAGGAATGGTGGATCGGTATCCAAATTGTGCTGGACTTAGAAGATTATGTTTGTTTAGGTAATTCAGTATGAGGATACAAATTATACGTTCTATTACCTTGGAGGTTGAGGAGATTGGACAGAAGGGTTCCCAGGATCAGACAGTTCCCGGGATCAGACTTAATACATTTTTGATTATAAACAGGACGCACTATCGCAGTAAGTAAATGAATATGTAGAAGGAACTGAATGAACATAATAAAAACTGGGATGCAAGAAATAGTAGAGGTTTCTTTCATGTAAACATATGGAATTTAGCCGGAGGAGGTAATATTTCTAAATGAAAGGCTGAGAATTTTTATTCATTTATTCATTTATATGTACATCCAAAGGGGGATATGACATGAAGATAATTGAACAACAATTCACGCAGCAAGAGCATGGCATGTACGCAGAATTTCCAGTACATAATATTAGATGAAAAGAGAAGAAAGAAATTATGTAACTAATAGAAACGATATGTAGACTCAATGACACTAAAGTACAATAGAAAAGTAATAGATAATATATAAAGATAATTATTTAGAGGAGCGTTTACGCATTATTCACAAGGATATTTAGTATAAGTGGACGAGGGTACAGATAGTTGACAAGACAGAGTATGATACATAGTTGAAATGCACTAACACATACCACAACCAAAGTGCTGAAGTTAATGCAAAATGGAAAGATACTAGTCATGTATGGCAAAGGTGTGACGAGGTAGAAGACTCAGAGGATTGGACATTACATATCATGGAACTCAACATAGATTTTATTGTTCTTCAAATGACAGCTTAATAGTTATGTTTCATATGTCTAAGTAATCATATGTCTAAGCAATAGCACACTCACCACAATGAAGATACATTTCAGCTGCATTCTGAAAGGACTCCATCTTAATTACAATAAAAGGAGGAATGACAGACTAAGGCTTCTTAGCCTCAACAGTATTCATTCGGTAGGAGATGATATATGATGGAGTGAAGTAAAAGGTCTATCTATGCATCTATGTATATGGTACCTATGCCAACGAACTACATTAATTTTACAAGATTAGTAGGACTGAGCATATTTTGTTATTATTTAGAGAGTTACACGATAATGGATGCACACTTTCCAATTCGTTTACTTGCAATTTTCTCATGTTCATACAAGTGGTATTAAAAGAAAGATTTCTGTATGCACGAGTCAGTAAAGTTGTAAAGAGGAGAGGGGTTAGCAATAGTGTGGGAAATATACATGAACTTTTCCGAACTTTTCTATTACTCCTAAATCTTTGTAACTGTTTATTTATTTAATTATGTTAATCAAAGCGGGCATGATTTAACAACATTTGACGTAGCAATAGTGTGGAATAAATATAAACAGAATATCCTAAACACAAGAAGAACATTTCATGAAGCCATAACATATTTAACAAGTATCATTTCTCGTAATATATACTTAAAATAAGTTTTATCATTATCATATCTACAAGGATTTAGAAGAAGAACATATATTTCACAGAACAATGTAGGTATTAAGCGAAATTGGGAAAGGATGCTTTACAATCAGCAGCAGTCATCTTGATCTTATAGCGCCACTGAGAGAAATTCCAGAGGGAAGAAAGCGTTGTCGGCTGACGAAACTAGAGGTATGTTAGGGGCATGCACTTGTGAACCATGTTGACAGAACATGTATTCCTGAATTATTCGATTTGTAAAACAAATAAAAAGAATGGCAGTAAAATATAAAAAAAAGACCTGAATGGAGACCCTGACAGGTATTATACCGAGAGAACTGTGATGCCCTGCGACATTCAATCGAGCAGTGATGCGCGTCGATGAGTTTGAGCCTGGGAGAATGCGTGGCTGATTGATGATGAAGTTTTCGATGAGGTGGTTAGTGCGAATTCGTTCCTTTCGAAGGATGTTATTGATTGAGTCAATCTCGTCCGTTGTGAGAGTACTCGTCGCCAAGTGTGAAGAAGAGATATATAGGGAGAGGAATGAAGTCTGGCAAGACCATGATCGCTGCAACTCTGTTTATCATTGAAAGCATTACCAATTTTATAAATAACATCAACACTTACGATAATAATTATACATCAAAGAAAAATTGAAAAAAAAAATGTAAAAAAAAGAACTAATAGTTTGCCGCTGTAAGTAGCGAGACATAAACCAACAAGCAAATCAACAATCCGATATCTGCGAAGGAAGATGTAATTCTTATCAGTCCTTAGGATCATAAAGGAGAGAGCTAAAATATGTGACAACTAAAGTGAAGAGAAATAGTATAGGTTAGAAGACATAGAAACAAAAACACGAAAAAAATAAATAACGAAAACAGAGATACTTGTTCTTCACCATTTTATCTGTTACTTTAGACCATGGCTATCCTTAACTCTATTGAATTTTGAAAACATTATTTAAAAATCTGATACACACCATCAACACATTCACTAATAATGATACATCCAAGAAAATGAATGATATGTAAAATGAAAAAAATTCATAGCCATTCTAAGTAATATATATGTAACAAGGACAGTGAAGAAAAATAGTATTGGTAAGAAGACTTAGTAAAGGCAACAAAGATTGAATAAATCTTACTTCATAATTTCTTCAGTTACATGTATGTTCTATTTTCTTTGTATTGGATGTTGCACCATAAGAAACGTTTGAAACGTCACCTGTACAAAAATTCTTTATTTGGCCTGTTAAAAACAAACTGTGATGTAATGTTTATTGACTGTGCTGACCTTGTCTATGCCATGAAGGATTTTGTGACTGAAGATCACACTTTGCGTTTTGTTCTTACTTAAATAAATTTGTCGAAGAACATTAATGCAACTACTTGGACAAAGAGAGAAATAGAGAAGAAGTAATACAAACCTTAGTGTCACATTTTGGAATCTTCCTGGTAAATGTTTCTTACAATCAGACAAGACACTTGTTCACAAAATTTAAGACACCACACGCAAGAAAAAAAATCACTTACATCAACGTTGTCGTACTTTGTCATATCGTTGTTGGAAACTTAATGAACTATCTTTACCAATTATATTCGGAAAAAGAAGACATAGACATGTAAAATAACATGTAAAGTCAGTATTTAGACAATGAGAGAAATAGACAAGAAGTAATACAAACCATAGTGCCACATCTTGGAATCTTACTGGTAAATGTTTCCTACAAACAGATACTTGTTCAAACACTTTAGAAAAAATATGCAAGAAAAAAATCACTTACATCAACGTGGTCATACTTTGCCTTATCGTTGTTGGAAACTTAATGCACTATCTTTACCAATTATATTCGGAAAAAGAAGACATAGACATGTAAAATAACATGTAAAGTGAGTACTTAGATAATGAGAGAAACAGACAAGAAGTAATACAAACCATAGTGTCACATCTTGGAATCTTGCTTGCAAATTTTTCCAACAAACAGACAAGACAAATGAAGACAACAGACTCAAAATTGGTTGTTCACACAACATAAGAAAACATACTACGTAACCAGTTCGCAACGAATCACCCCTCTCAAATTGTCTCTGTAATTTTTCTAAGTCCAAAATCAAAGTTGAAATTTTTCATCTAACTGGTTACGTAGTATGTTTTCTTATGTTGTGTGAACAACCAATTTTGAGTCTGTTGTCTTCATTTGTCTTGTCTGTTTGTTGGAAAAATTTGCAAGCAAGATTCCAAGATGTGACACTATGGTTTGTATTACTTCTTGTCTGTTTCTCTCATTATCTAAGTACTCACTTTACATGTTATTTTACATGTCTATGTCTTCTTTTTCCGAATATAATTGGTAAAGATAGTGCATTAAGTTTCCAACAACGATAAGGCAAAGTATGACCACGTTGATGTAAGTGATTTTTTTCTTGCATATTTTTTCTAAAGTGTTTGAACAAGTATCTGTTTGTAGGAAACATTTACCAGTAAGATTCCAAGATGTGGCACTATGGTTTGTATTACTTCTTGTCTATTTCTCTCATTGTCTAAATACTGACTTTACATGTTATTTTACATGTCTATGTCTTCTTTTTCCGAATATAATTGGTAAAGATAGTTCATTAAGTTTCCAACAACGATATGACAAAGTACGACAACGTTGATGTAAGTGATTTTTTTTCTTGCGTGTGGTGTCTTAAATTTTGTGAACAAGTGTCTTGTCTGATTGTAAGAAACATTTACCAGGAAGATTCCAAAATGTGACACTAAGGTTTGTATTACTTCTTCTCTATTTCTCTCTTTGTCCAAGTAGTTGCATTAATGTTCTTCGACAAATTTATTTAAGTAAGAACAAAACGCAAAGTGTGATCTTCAGTCACAAAATCCTTCATGGCATAGACAAGGTCAGCACAGTCAATAAACATTACATCACAGTTTGTTTTTAACAGGCCAAATAAAGAATTTTTGTACAGGTGACGTTTCAAACGTTTCTTATGGTGCAACATCCAATACAAAGAAAATAGAACATACATGTAACTGAAGAAATTATGAAGTAAGATTTATTCAATCTTTGTTGCCTTTACTAAGTCTTCTTACCAATACTATTTTTCTTCACTGTCCTTGTTACATATATATTACTTAGAATGGCTATGAATTTTTTTCATTTTACATATCATTCATTTTCTTGGATGTATCATTATTAGTGAATGTGTTGATGGTGTGTATCAGATTTTTAAATAATGTTTTCAAAATTCAATAGAGTTAAGGATAGCCATGGTCTAAAGTAACAGATAAAATGGTGAAGAACAAGTATCTCTGTTTTCGTTATTTATTTTTTTCGTGTTTTTGTTTCTATGTCTTCTAACCTATACTATTTCTCTTCACTTTAGTTGTCACATATTTTAGCTCTCTCCTTTATGATCCTAAGGACTGATAAGAATTACATCTTCCTTCGCAGATATCGGATTGTTGATTTGCTTGTTGGTTTATGTCTCGCTACTTACAGCGGCAAACTATTAGTTCTTTTTTTTTACATTTTTTTTTTCAATTTTTCTTTGATGTATAATTATTATCGTAAGTGTTGATGTTATTTATAAAATTGGTAATGCTTTCAATGATAAACAGAGTTGCAGCGATCATGGTCTTGCCAGACTTCATTCCTCTCCCTATATATCTCTTCTTCACACTTGGCGACGAGTACTCTCACAACGGACGAGATTGACTCAATCAATAACATCCTTCGAAAGGAACGAATTCGCACTAACCACCTCATCGAAAACTTCATCATCAATCAGCCACGCATTCTCCCAGGCTCAAACTCATCGACGCGCATCACTGCTCGATTGAATGTCGCAGGGCATCACAGTTCTCTCGGTATAATACCTGTCAGGGTCTCCATTCAGGTCTTTTTTTTATATTTTACTGCCATTCTTTTTATTTGTTTTACAAATCGAATAATTCAGGAATACATGTTCTGTCAACATGGTTCACAAGTGCATGCCCCTAACATACCTCTAGTTTCGTCAGCCGACAACGCTTTCTTCCCTCTGGAATTTCTCTCAGTGGCGCTATAAGATCAAGATGACTGCTGCTGATTGTAAAGCATCCTTTCCCAATTTCGCTTAATACCTACATTGTTCTGTGAAATATATGTTCTTCTTCTAAATCCTTGTAGATATGATAATGATAAAACTTATTTTAAGTATATATTACGAGAAATGATACTTGTTAAATATGTTATGGCTTCATGAAATGTTCTTCTTGTGTTTAGGATATTCTGTTTATATTTATTCCACACTATTGCTACGTCAAATGTTGTTAAATCATGCCCGCTTTGATTAACATAATTAAATAAATAAACAGTTACAAAGATTTAGGAGTAATAGAAAAGTTCGGAAAAGTTCATGTATATTTCCCACACTATTGCTAACCCCTCTCCTCTTTACAACTTTACTGACTCGTGCATACAGAAATCTTTCTTTTAATACCACTTGTATGAACATGAGAAAATTGCAAGTAAACGAATTGGAAAGTGTGCATCCATTATCGTGTAACTCTCTAAATAATAACAAAATATGCTCAGTCCTACTAATCTTGTAAAATTAATGTAGTTCGTTGGCATAGGTACCATATACATAGATGCATAGATAGACCTTTTACTTCACTCCATCATATATCATCTCCTACCGAATGAATACTGTTGAGGCTAAGAAGCCTTAGTCTGTCATTCCTCCTTTTATTGTAATTAAGATGGAGTCCTTTCAGAATGCAGCTGAAATGTATCTTCATTGTGGTGAGTGTGCTATTGCTTAGACATATGATTACTTAGACATATGAAACATAACTATTAAGCTGTCATTTGAAGAACAATAAAATCTATGTTGAGTTCCATGATATGTAATGTCCAATCCTCTGAGTCTTCTACCTCGTCACACCTTTGCCATACATGACTAGTATCTTTCCATTTTGCATTAACTTCAGCACTTTGGTTGTGGTATGTGTTAGTGCATTTCAACTATGTATCATACTCTGTCTTGTCAACTATCTGTACCCTCGTCCACTTATACTAAATATCCTTGTGAATAATGCGTAAACGCTCCTCTAAATAATTATCTTTATATATTATCTATTACTTTTCTATTGTACTTTAGTGTCATTGAGTCTACATATCGTTTCTATTAGTTACATAATTTCTTTCTTCTCTTTTCATCTAATATTATGTACTGGAAATTCTGCGTACATGCCATGCTCTTGCTGCGTGAATTGTTGTTCAATTATCTTCATGTCATATCCCCCTTTGGATGTACATATAAATGAATAAATGAATAAAAATTCTCAGCCTTTCATTTAGAAATATTACCTCCTCCGGCTAAATTCCATATGTTTACATGAAAGAAACCTCTACTATTTCTTGCATCCCAGTTTTTATTATGTTCATTCAGTTCCTTCTACATATTCATTTACTTACTGCGATAGTGCGTCCTGTTTATAATCAAAAATGTATTAAGTCTGATCCCGGGAACTGTCTGATCCTGGGAACCCTTCTGTCCAATCTCCTCAACCTCCAAGGTAATAGAACGTATAATTTGTATCCTCATACTGAATTACCTAAACAAACATAATCTTCTAAGTCCAGCACAATTTGGATACCGATCCACCATTCCTGCGAACTCTCTTTTCTTTAGTCTGTCATCTAAAAAACCACAACGAATTAGATTAGAAACACTATATTTCTATAGCCCTAATCTTTTTTTTTTCTTAGATCTTTGACTCAACTTCTATTCTTTTTAGTATGATAAAATTGTGAAGTTATGTGGTCTCTTAAACTTCTACTGCGCTTTCCTTAGTGATAGAACCCCATATATATGTGATTCCGACTCATACTCAATAGCATATCCCACCTCCTGTGGTGCCCCACAGTAAATTTATTATTAATAATACGATTTCGTTTCAATATGTTCCGGCCTCGGTGTGCAATAAACAATGTATGTAGAGTACTTGCACTCTTGTTCACCATGGTGTTCTTTGGCTTGTAATATTTCGATGTACCAAGAATGATTGAAAAACATTGAGGAGGAAACTGTCAACATTTTGACCTTACATTAGACAATGAATGATGATCATATTCCATTTCGAATATGGAACCAACATTACTTTCAATACTACTGTTGTATTGACAAGAAAGTTTCTTCAATGATGAACAGATCATATTACATATCGAGAACGACAGCAAAATCACCTTTCAATATTGGTATTGCATAGAGAAGGAGTCAAGATAACTGTTTGCAATTTGTGACTTTCATAATCAAATGTATTGTTTGTGATGCACACTTGGTTTCCTCCGTGTTTGCAGCATCTTCTTTATATACGTCCAACTGATACGATATATGTATTAACCATTCTCTGTGAATATGTTTTGTATGTACACAATATTCTTAATGGATATATTCGTTATGTGTCTGACTATTGAACTTCACCAAGAATTGTTTTGGTGAGTTGTGTCTTGTTTTATAATTGTTTTTTTGTAGAACTCCCTAGTATCACAGCTTATTTGTTATAGGCTAATCGAGTTAAACAACATTAATGTGAAACTTGAGTACATCCACATATGCTTCGTAAAACAATCGACCAACTAACATTGACAAATAATTCACGCTTACGATTTCTTCTTAGACATTCTATAAAAAGGTCGAAATGTAAGATGAGTAGAATCTGTCAAACATGTGGTAACAGACAATGAAGAACGGATCGTCTTTCACATCGTCAATTTCAATATTACTAGTGCATAGAGTAGGAAGCAAAGTAACTGTTAGACTTTCGCTATCAAATGTATTGTTTGTGGCTTCGTTCTAGATGCCTTCCTTGGCGTTGGCAATGTATATCTTTATTTACGTCCAACTGATATGATATATGAGTTAACCATTCATTGACAATTCCTTTTTGTATGTACATAATATTCATAAGTTGCATACTTGAATTGGTAATTCGAACTGAACTTATTGGATATACATTAGTTATGTATCTGACTATTGAACTATAACAACAATTTTTTGGTTAGTTGTGTATTCTAATATAATTGTTTTTCTGTAGAACTTCCTCGTATCACAGCTTATTTGTTATAGGCTAATCGAATTAAATAACATTGTAACGTGCGTTCATCACTTCTGTTTCTTGAAACAATCGACTTACTAACATTGACAAAATAATTTACGTCTACCGATTGGAGTTCATTAAATACTTAGTCGTCATTTTAGAGGCAGATGCATACTATAAAATATGTATGTTTCTTCTTCCTGGATAAAAATTATAATGGACTTGGAAAAATACGATGGTGAATTATTCTAGGTAGGCTTTTGAACTTGGAATAAATTATTGTATCACTTGAACATATACGTATGAATGCCTATATCTTTGTAACTAATATTACAGGGAGGCGGATAGCTTTCTTCCTTCATTTATTTATTTCGAGATTTTCGATAATAGTTTCTCTTACTTTATACACAGCTATTGACATCCCTCATTTGCTGTTTTCATTGTACTATATGTATGCACTAACGATTCATGTCTTTGCATTGCCAACTGTCTTTGTACTGCCTAAATGTTGGGCCCAATATACTAAATAGAGTACATTGAAATACTTGTTCTTGATGCATACTATAAATTATGTATGTTTCTTCTTCCTGGAAAAAAATTATAATGGACTTGGAAAAATACGATGGTGAATTATTCTAGGTAGGCTTTTGAACTTGGAATAAATTATTGTATCACTTGAACATATACGTATGAATGCCTATATCTTTGTAACTAATATTACAGGGAGGCCGATAGCTTTCTTCCTTCATTTATTTATTTCGAGATTTTCGATAATAGTTTCTCTTACTTTATACACAGCTATTGACATCCCTCATTTGCTGTTTTCATTGTACTATATGTATGCACTAACGATTCATGTCTTTGCATTGCCAACTGTCATTGTACTGCCTAAATGTTGGGCCCAATATACTAAATAGAGTACATTGAAATACTTGTTCTTAATTTATGCTTGTACACTGGAGAATATTTCCGTACAGTTTGTTCATCCTCTCACTACTCATTCTTCCTGGACTTGTGAAAATGTAATGATATAAATTCATGGAGTGTTTGGAGTTGGGAATATATTATTGTATAACTTGTCACTTGTACATGTACGTATGTATGCGCACACGTTCAATTGGGAGCTGGTATGACGGCCGATTGGCTCATTGACACATTGGTAGTGGTTCGTTTACAAATCAAAAATTCCGATGTTGCATTTCTCCTTTAGGCAAATTCAATTGCTGTATTTATTCGGGACTTGTGATACATATGTCTACTGGCCGAGATCTGGACTTGTGAAATTAAAAACGAGGAGTGAATCTCCCCTGGGGTATGATCTGTGATCTCTGATGTATGATCACATTCACACGAAAGTCTACATATTCAGTTCTAATCTGTTATGATGGCCATTTGGCCCATTGGTAACGATACAACTTTCGACGCAAGCGGCTCGGGTTCGACTCCTGTCGGAGCAATATCATTTGCTCTATTTATTCCGGACTTGTGATATTTCCACTGGCTAAAAAATATTATACCCTTGGACATAATCTGTGATCATGTGATGTATGATCACATTCCACACGAATGTCTACATCTTTACTTGCAAGTTGGTATGATACATGTACACTGGTGAATATGTTCTTGCATGATTTTAAAAGTAATATTCAGGGGGGGTTTCGGACTTGGACAATATTCCTGTATCTGAATAATTTACGGGGTTTTTGGGAAAATATGTATCGCTTCTACATACACGTTTGTATGTCTACATATTCAGATGCGAGTTGGTATGACGTCAGATTGGCTCATTGGTAGTGTGTTCGTTTTCAAATCGTAAGGTCCCAGGTTCGATTCCTCCTCGGGGCAATATCAATTGCTGTATTTATTCCGGACTTGTGATATTACCACTGGCTGAAAAATATTACCCCCCTGGGCATAATCTGTGATCATGTGATTTATGATCACATTCCACACGAATGTCTACATCTTCACTTGCAATCTGGTATGATGACCGAATAGCCCATTGGTAACGATACTACATACGACGCAAGCGGCTCAGGTTCGATTCCTCTCAGTGTTCGGGACTTGCGATAATTCAGCCAGCATACTTGACAATATTCCCCCCTCCGGTGAATGATGTGTGATCTTTAATGTATGATCACTTCCACACGAATGTCTACATCTTCACTTGCTACTTGGTATGATGGACGATTGGCCGATTGGTAACGCGGGGACTTACGACGCAAGCGACCCAGGTTCGGATCCTGTCAGGATCCTGGACTTGTAATATTTCGATCGACCAAGAACATGGTGGAATGAATCCTGGACTTGGAAAAATTACGGGAAAATTTTCAACGGGACGTTCTGGACTTAGAAAAATATCTGGTGATAATTTCAACTGAGACTTCTGGACTTAGAAAAATAGCGGTCGAAAATTTCAACGGGAGTTCTGGACTTAGAAAAATTTCGATCGACCAAGAACATGAGCACTATCATCATAATGCCAGTTGGTCCTTTAGAATGAGCCCATGTTTCCGCTGTTTATGCTTTGATCTTGCGCTTCGCTGCATGAACAGAACATTATTTTGAGAAGAAAACGCGTAGCATCTTGAAAGACCTTGCGTAGTTGAGTGTAATGCTGAGTTCAAGCAGCTCTTGAGGAAAAAAGACTTCACAGACTCGAAGAGTAAGCTCATCCCGAGTGTTTGGAGAGGCTTGTCGAAAACTGCGGACAATGTCCTGGCGTTAAACTTTTTGTACGATTTACGTTTCACGTCGAAGTGAGAATTTGAATGAGCTATGCACGTTCGCTTCTGAACAGACTTTCCTTACTAGAACAACTTCTGGTTGTTTAATCTCGGCCATATTTTACCGTCCGTTCTGGCTTGTCCGATTGCATCTGTTACAACGCCCAAGGAATCGAGGGTGAACGGCACCAACATTGCGGAAGATTAAGAGGGGAAATGCTATCTGAACATCTGTGATGCTAGCCTTTCTATCGCTTTTTCTCTTTCCTTCACTCTCGCCCTCCGTTTCTCTCTGCTTCTCTCTTTCTCTCACTCTCGCTCTTTCTTCTCTACTTTCTCCCACTCCTATTCCTTATTGTTAACCCCTCACATCTGGTCGATTCGCTCGTTCAACCGCAATGTAAAGAAACAGCGATGCTACATAGCGTGAGAAAAGACTTTGTTGTCGAAGAAAGCCGAGAAGGCCGAGAGTGGAATTGTTTGCAAGTGCGGAAGAGGGGGCGGGGGGAGAAGCTGAAGGAGAAGCTGGAGATGAGGCAGATGAGGAAAGGTGAGCATCCTATCCACTCCTCTCGCATTGAGACCGCCTACTCCTCCGCAGATTTCACCAACCACTTCTCTTCTCTCAAAGACTCCCCCGCTCTGTCCCTCTCTGTCTCATTCTCTTATCACTAAAACGATCGTTTGTTGTTCTAGTCATTGTTTCAGTGAAATTGTTAACTGTACACGAATGCTTATTACTGCTACTGAACGCCATCTTTCCTGGATTTATCGCCCAATTAATGCATGATCATTTTCAATCAATGCTAAGAAGTTGCTCTATCACCTTCTGAATGCCTCGTAAACATGACGGATATCCCGTAAACATTCTGGAAATTTGAAGCCCCATAGGATCATCCGCCTTTTTTTCGAGAGCATTGACAAAGCGAAGTTTTCTTTCTTGCCATCGGCTATGGCTACAGCATTAACAGTTGTTCGAGTCTCGCTCTCTTTCCCTCTCTTTCCCTCTCCTCTCCCTCTCTTTCCCTCTCCTCTCCCTCTCTTTCCCTCTCCTCTCCCTCTCTTTCCCTCTCCTTTCCCTCTCTTTCTCCGCTCCCTCTTCTCTCACTCCCCCGCTTTCCTCTCAACACTTTCATCACTAGCAAGGCAGCACCAGAAGGCACTGGTCGCTGACGCGGGACAAAAAGAATGTGCCGAAAGGAACGGTGATGTTGGGAGAGGAGAGAGGAGACAGGCGTGCGACCGCTTCCGCAACCACTGACCCTCCCCTTTCAGATGAACCCAACCAGGCACAGGATCAGCGTGCTCTTGTTGGAACTCCTGCTCTTGAAAACCCCTTCGCCCTTCCTAGAGTTTTGCTGAATATTTCCGATGTTTTGATAAATATGAACCGAATCGCTCGCCGTATCTTTGATGTGCCAATGAATTTTAAAGATATTTTTTCTTGAGTGATTTTCCGCCATGGCGCCGCCAGCAATTTACGGCGAACCCAAGATTATCTCGAATGAGGGCAGCGTAATCCTTGAGGTACTCTTCAGACCTTATTATTTAATTTTTTTCTAAACCTATTTTCAATAATTTAAAAGTAACACAATTCAGGTGCTCGTCACAGGTGCTGATCCCGAGAAAACTCAATGGTTCTACACGAACCGTGAAATTGACCAGAATGAGACGTACATCTTCTCCCACTCTGACGAGGGGGGCGGCCGCAAGGCGCTCAGGTGTGAAATCAAGGTTAGTACATCATTCAGTTCCTTCTTATGGTTAATATCTTCTTTAGAAAATTATAATATATACCATTCCGTTTTACTGACTATTTTTCACAGGACTTTGACAAGCCGCTCGCCGGAGAGTACAAGGCAAAGTTCTTCAGTGCAGACGGCGAGAACAGCGCGACGTTCACAGTGCAAGCAGGAAGTGTGTTGTATTGCCTATTCTTTCAATTCTCTACTTATTTTTTAAAGATGGAATTTGAACTTTGGTCAATATTAAACATATGGAATTGCGAAAGTAGTAAAGAAGGGTTTGTTGAGACGCACCCGACTTCCACGACAAGCCGCATATTGTGCAGCGAGACGGCGGCAACATCATCGTCATCAAAGTGCGCGCAAAGTCGCATCTCGAGATGAAGGCCGAGTGGTACAAGGTCAGTCCCCCCCTTCCTCTCATACACTTCTTACTAATTGTTTCTTAATTCTTATTCTATTTCCTTTCAGGACGACAAGCCCGTTAAGTGCAATGATCGCGTCAAGGCCGTCGTCAAGAAGGACGACAAGGTCAGCGCATAGTTCATCCCGTTGCTCTGAGAAAAAGAGCATCAACAATTTATCGACAACCAAACATAACTTATTGATTGACTGCATGCTCTTCAGGATCCGGAAGGCTTCCAGTTCCTCCTCGAGATCACTGGCCCGCAGAAGGACGATGAAGCCAAGTACAAGTGCGTTGTCAAGAACTCCGAAGGACAAAACCAGCAGTCGCTGAACCTCGTGTTTGATTAAGTAACTCAAATAACATTTTCGTCCTCAACACATTTTATCCAACTTGTTTTCTGTTACATTTACCTAGTCAAGAACGAATCATGAAGGAAGACAGTCAAAGTGATCAAATCATTGGAGGTATCAAGCTCACATTGAACTTGAATTGTGCATCCTATTTGTTCGTGCTATTTCCACTTGCTAGAAAAGCGTAGGAATTAAATTAAAAATGCCATGATAAACCTATGTTCTTCCTGTACGATCGCTTTCTTTCATGTAGAAAAGCTTGTAGAGATAGTAACTGCCACAGCAGCTTCCCAAGAAATACCCCCAAATTGAATATATTGAAAAGATAAATTGAATATATAACAGTTGTTATGTCTATAGCCATTTTACCGCCCGACACAGACTTCTCAAGCAAACTTATTTTCCCAAGGGATCTCGAAATATGGATTCTCGGATGAGGTTTGTTCTACGGTCAAAGTCTGCTGAGAGAAAGAGCCGTCGCGAGAAAAAAAAACCAAGATGCATTGCCGGGAGAAAGCTCAGCTCACATGGATTCAGATTTATGACGAGCCCATTTAGGTTATGTGATACGGAGAGAAGTAGACAAGCACCTAACAAAAAGGAAGATTGAGATGCCAAAGAAGGTTTTTTTTTGTGATTGCCTAGATATTCCGAAGCGATCTGGCGATTCATGTGAACTTCTTTTCTTTACTTCAACCTTGCAACTCTTAGAGTGTCGACCATGCGGCTACTTTCCCAGGAGACTTCGCACCAATTGACTCGGCGTCGAGATGTCTATATCTCTATTCTTCTCTCTCTCCCTCTTTCTTTCTCTCTCTCTGCTTCAGACAGATATGAGTTGCGGATATCTGCCATTATGATGGCGCCATGTTTCTATGCACGGCCTTGTCTTCTCTTACCTCCCAACTTACTTTCCATTTCTTATTTCCATGCTCTTTTCAATATCGAGTTCAGTTTTTATAAAAATAAAAAAAACCTCCTGCAAAAATATCTACAATATCTAAATACACCGCGATTGTTCAATTAGTTGTTGACCCCATTTATGATACCTATGTACAGTTGCACATACATTAATTTTTCTACCATGAACTTCAGAGCGAGGCCTAACCTTTCTCTTCCTCGGTTTTGCCTTCTGAATGGCGGGAAGTGAGACGCTGCTTTGTCTCTCCTTTTCTCTTTCTTTGCGGCTCTCATGCGCTTTCCCACAAACCTTTGTGCAGGCACACGAATAAGGAAGGAGTTAAGCGACAGAACTGATGTCTCAACGCCTCCTCTCATCATTCAAGTAAAGTATGTATGCGTCCTTCATTCACACCATTATTGCGCATGCATATACTAGCATATTTTGTTCTGAATGGACTCAATCAGAGTGGCAGAGAGAAGCCACCTTTGTCTCGATGTTCTCTGCCGATTCGTGTTGGATTGCATTAGCAGCAGCTCCCCTGGATGGAGGAGACTCCGTTGTGGTGTGTGCCACGAGTGGCTGCCATCTTCTCCTTCGCTCCTCTTCTCCTCTCCTCTCGCACCCTCCTCCTCTCGCTTTCTTTGTCTTAGTCGCTTTCTAATGAACTTGTCAGACCATCCATCTATCCGGCGCGCTGTTCCGTCTCCGCAGCAACTTTCCATGTCTCCACCGTCACACGGTATCGAGGCTTAACTCGCGAAGGACTGCCATTTCTTCCATCAAATTAATGGCACCGCCCCCTTTTGTTTCAGTCGACGTCTTTCTTGTGGTGGGCAGCAAAGAGGGTGAGAGGCTGGCCGCCTCGACTTACCCTTGGGCCACATTCTCAAAGAAGAGCCACATCAGTTTTTGGCGCTGTTCTCCCCTCTCAACCCCTTGAGCCATGTCAAATCGGTCATCCATCAAGCATGGAAACAAGGAGAAATGGGATGTCTGCGAGAGAGGCACGAGAAAGGAGAGGGGCCAGAGAAGCCAGAGGACTCGCAGAGAATGTGCAATCCGCTTCTTCTTCTCTCATCTCTAAAGATTCATTCTTTTTTCCAAGTTTGATAGCAAAAGATGGTGATTGCTTTATTCCTGTGTTGGTCTAAACAAGAGGAAATGCAAATTACTATCGTGTTTCAGTCCCTATTTGGTAACAAGAAAGCATAGACTTCTGGAACTTGTGCTTGTCTACGCCAAACTCATCCATCTTTCCCCCTTTCGCTTCTCCAAATCTCTCGATCCGTTCGTTTAATCATTCCGTGTTACATCGGCACCGTCTTGGTTGCGCTTTTACTCTCTTCCGTTCCTTGCGTTATTAAGGCAGGTGAAGCAGGAGTTGATGTGCCAATTCTGCATCCCCGTAGTCATTTCCATCTGCTGGATACCTTCATCAGTCATAGAATAGAATAATTCCCCAAATCGATATTTGTTCTTCCGAACTTTTGTGCCGTCTAACATGTTTGTGATCTGATTTTGCTTTGTATTTACGCTCTTTTTTTAAGACGAAACTTGTTTTCTGGTGATGTATTTATGGAAATGACATTAGAGAGTTGGTTATATTTTCCCGGCAAACATTGCATGAGAATGATGTCTTCTTTCTCTTCTCCTCCCCCCCCCCTTCCCCGCCACCGGGCAATTGTCATGTTGTGGAAGATGCGACAGGCATGGCCGTCTTCTCAGCAGCCAAGGCGAAACGGGTCGCGTCTGCCGCGGTGCGCTCCCCAAAACGCAATTGTAACAAAACGGATTATTTACGTCTGTAGGAGAGGGAGCGAGAGGGCGGAGCGGGCTTCCGCTTCCAATAGTTAGCATCTATCCGATGCGCTCTGCGGTAGCAGTCTAACATCGAAGATCTACTGAACGTTCGTAGAACTTCCTGAAAAGCAAGCTAGTTGGCTAGTAATTCTTCTTATTACAAGTACCAAAAATTAGATGAAATGCCCATTGATTCTTTTTCACGCGTAGGATAACGTCATGTACAATTTATTTATATATAAAACCTCTTATGGTCATGCCTGTCTACAGTGCCTCTCAAAACATTACCTTTCCGAAATCTCCCATAGCATTGTAGTGCGCAGTCATCATTTAAACGAGAGTTTTTTTTTGTTATAGAGAGAGAGCGAGGGAGAGAGAGAGAGAGAGAGAGAGAGAGAGAGGAGAGAGAGAGGAGAAGGAGAACAGATGGCGGTAGCGGGCTACTCTTCAATGCATTCATACCTGACGATGCGGACCTTCTCCGCCTCGATGCCTCGAAACGTCGCGGCCACTCAATTCGCCCCCGTCGTCCATGAGAACCCGAGTAGTCTACTCTAGACTCCAGTAGCGCGCTCGCTCACTCTCTCAATCTCACACACTCTCTCTCCCTCTCTCTCACCTTCTCTCTCTATCTCTAACCCTTCTTCTCTCTCTGTCTCTTTCTTCCTCTCTCCCATTCCTTTAACTGTACATCCTAAAGCGTAGTCTCACACGCTTCTCATTTTGTCTCTCTCGCCCGTTCATCTCTTTTTCATTGTCCTTATGCATCTTCCTTCTGCTTACGCATGCGCATTCGCGGCGTTTGCAGTCTCGGGGCGATTTTCATGAAAATGATTTAGCACTTTTCTCGGAGATCACGACACAGGTGCTATTGCATTTTAAAAGATCCAATGAGCAGCTGGTAAACGAAACAGCGTATGAGAGGAAAAGAGGGAGAGAGACAAAGAGAGAGAGAGAGAGAGAGAGAGAGAGACAGAGAGGGAAGGAAAAAGTTGGAGGCTTTCCTTCTGGAGACGGCGTCACTGTTGCTCGATGGACTATTACATCAAGGCTAAGAGTAGAGTACTCCTTGCTTTCTTAAGAATCTCGTCAACTTGAGCATCTCTTCCTCTCTTCAATTCTCTCCGCTCTTTACGTCCTTCCCACTTCGTACTCAACTCTTCTGAATGCTCATGGGAAACGTCAATCTCTCAGGATAACTTAGAGGGAAATATTTAAATAGAGATAGAGAAAGGTGAAGGAAAGAGAGGCTTAGAATGAAATATGGTATCTTGGTCCTTGTAGAACAGCTCAGGTTGGCGTGCTACATATGTATATATGTTCATCGCCTGCAGATTGAGACATCACAAAATTAGCTCCTAGAGTGTACCTTGTTGAGGTGAAAATTTTTTACCATTATGCCGTTGGATTTCCATTATTCTGGCCTGCACATCTACTCTGCCTTTTCCTGCATATCCGTCGTATTTCTGCTTGCGCTTATTGTTGATTGCTTTGCTATGTTGTTGCTTGCATTGGCGTAGGCCTCTTAGAGTGGAAATGCATGGTCTCCCCTGCAACCTTTCTCCACTCTGACTACTCCACCGGGACGATGAGACATCTCATTAAGGAGCACTCAAGTAAGCGGCAGACGAGGAACTTAGCCATGGCCGAGTTCCGGAGTCAGGGCTGACCCTCCTTTCTCTCTCTCTCTCTTGTTTGTGCGCGAGTGCTTTGATGTCCTCTGCTGGCCAATACTCTGTTTCGGCAGCCCTCACTCAGCTGTCAGCTTCTCCTTCTCCTCTTCTTCTTCTTCCTCTCGAAACTCCTCTTCTCTCAATTGCCAACTCCTAACTACCCTTCTACTTCTTTTCTGCGTTTCCCCTCCAGGTGGTCTCTTTCGCGACTCCAGCCAATTTGTAAGGCGCACTTCCCAATTGAATCAAGTCTTGCGTCGCAGTGGCAATCCTCGTTCACTCCCTCCGGTCAATTCTATCCAATTCTTCAAAGTTCCTTAATTTCTGTAGGAATTTCACTCCTTCTTTAACTCTTCATTATCACCCCGGTCCCATTGAATGCATCCGCGTTAAGAAATTGCCTTTATCTGAACAGCGTTATGTTTCGTTTCGTGGATTCGAGTAAAGAAATACATCATTCATTCAGAAACACACATTCTGGTGGGAAGAAAGAGGAGCGACGAGCACCACTCACCTCCCCTCTCATTTCCCTCCCCTCTCCTATTTCTATCTCTCTCCCTCCTCGTCATTTTCTCTAACTCTCTCTAAATAGAGTGGTTGATCCTTGATGCATTCTACGAATGTTGCCTCCCCATCGATGCGTGTGAACGGGTCGACATCGTCGGTGGAGTCGGAGAGGGTGGGGATTCTGGACGTGCTGACCTTCGCTGGCCTGGAAACTCTCGGCTCGCTCGCCATCCTCGGCAACATCAGCCTCATCGTTGTGCTCCTTCGCAACAAGTACCTCAATCGTGCCAGGTTCTACTCACTTTCATCTCAGCTGCCATTAAAAAAGATCATGGTGTCAATCATTACCGTACGTGTTGCTTGATAATTTAAACTAATTGCTTACAGCCTTTTTGATCGTTGTGTAAAAATTCTTTTACTGATAACCAATAGGGTAAGTAGGAGAAAAATCGTTATCAATGAAAGGTTGTATAAGTACTAACGAAAATGCAAAAAAAAGGATATTTAATTTATTTATTTGGGTTTTTTTCTTCTTTAATTTGAATGACAACCAAGCTTGCACTCGATATCATAGCAACTTTTTTTTAACAAGTACACTCCATGTTAAGACATCCCATTTAATGTTGGGGAAAGATGTAGATTCGTGAGAGTCTCTCTTCTGATCCCGAGCTGGCAATGAAGTGTGATGTGAGTATTTGAGGGGTGCTGAAAGGAAAGAGGGGGGGGGGGTCTTCCTCCGTACCCATGTCCGAGTCTCCAGACAAGACACTGCCGTCCGACTCATTCCTTCACTAGCCTTAGACTCATCACATTCGACGGACTTAGTCAAGTGTGTGCCACGCGATGTGCTCCCAGGGGAAATCCAGGATAACCGGCCACGACGGGGTAATCCCCCCAGGCTCAGCCGTCCTGACACCTCTTTTTCACTTTGCTACCAAATACTCGGTCAGACAAGAATTGAAACTTTTGCGGTATCGAAGATGCTTAATCATCTAAATCTGTCTGATATTATTGCACGAAAATATCTCAAGCAATTTAAAACTTCCAGCACATTTATTGTTCCCTTAAGGGTTTAAGGGAACAATAAATGAAAATGAAGGGGAAGCCTAAATAAGATAAACTGAAGCAATGTATGCGATCCCTCTGACAGCTTCACCCTGATGCTGAGTCTGGCGATTGCGGATGTGCTGCATGGAGTCGTGACGACTTCCTTCTTCTTCCCGCCCATCATCCTCAAGTACACTCACGTGGGAACCATGGCCATACGCCTCTTCAACATCGTCGACTGGACAGCGTGGGCAGTCACTCTCACGTTCGTTCGTCCTTCCACTTCATCTAAGATCCCTTTTCTCGGCCAAGTCCTCATAGCCAGTCAAGAACTAATTGCTCGTTTTAAGACATATATCGGCAATTTGCCTCGATCGCCTCGTCGCCATTATGCTTTATGGCAAGTACAACCAGCTTGTGACGATTACTCGAGTTAGCAGATATTGGTACGTCTTCTGGAACGAGACCCCTGCAAGAGTCTAAAGTGTGATTAGCACTCATCTTCTTCAGTGTTTTCTGCTGGACCTTCTTCTTCTCTCTGAACAGCTTCTTCTTCTGCTTCAATCTTTGCTGTCTCACGCAGCCACTCGCTGATCACAACTACTACACATTCGGATACGCTCATCAACTTGCTCGTTTGTTCTCGACTTTTACATGTTGATAGGAGCTATTTTTAATACTAAATATATTTTTTTAATATTTTAAATAAATCACATGTTGTTTCGAATATATTTAAAATGCATCGTAATAATTAAAATAATTGACAGCTCGCGTGAATGCGTACACCCTGAGCTACACGCCGCTGGAGGTGCTGACCATCTGCATTCTCTCCATCTCCAATCCCATCACTCTCGTCCAACTCTACCGAAGACACAAACGGAAGGTCGCTTTGCGGATGTCAGTGAATACAAATATGCAGATAGTTGAAGAAATATGCGATGCACCTGCTCCGTTTTAATCTTTCTGCACAATTTTCTTCAGCTTTTTTCTTGCCTTTTTATCGCTTTTTTCTTGTTCGCCTGCAGTTTCAAGCTTGGGAAATAAATTAGAGTGCGTTAATCAAAGGATATTGCATAATTGGCATTAATCTTTTAGAGTTTTGTACAAATTATCAGCCGGCGTGTGTACAGAAAGTGCAAATGGATGCATTCTCAAACGTTTCTGAATTTTCTTTTTTGCAAAATGTGCAAGTAGAGAACGTAAGCATGAATGCATGCGTTAGTTGGACTTGAAAATGTCTGGGTACAGGCATACTGACATTGTAGAACAACTTTATAGTCTAATCATGTTGAAGTTAGACGTTAGTGGAAAGTCTCCTTTTAATGTATGATAACAGTAGTAGCAACGTGGCGTAGATTTGTCGTGCCCAAAAGGGCGACGACGCCAAGATGGAGGGCACACGGGAGGAGTTGTGATGTTTAAGGCAGGGTTCGGCCCGGATGGACGGCTCTCTTCTTGGCGTGCAACGGTCGCAATGGCAGAGGTAGGGAGTAGAGACGGGGCCTCCCTGTAAAGTGTTCCCTTTGTCTCACGCATCGTACAGCAAAAGCATTTCTGGCAATTCATCGAAAGAGAGAAACAGTCCACACGCTGATGCGTATGATGACATCCAAATCCCTTTGTCCGCCCACCGAGGAGGGATCCCAAGACATTCGAAAATATTTGTAGATTCCGGCCAGCGATGAGATCCATTCGGAATGAAGCAGACGCAGAGTGAGCTTGTCTCTCTTAGCCGATTCCCTCTTGCTTGCCTTGTTCTGGCTGCCACTCTCTCCTCACCCCTTAGTTCTGCTCTCCTCTCGCACGCACTTTCACTGCGCTTTCTACTGGGAAAGCCCTCCTCGGTTCTCTTTGTCATGCGCCGTTCCATAACTCGGCTAAGATGTTTCCCGTGGCTTCTCACTGACTGCTTGCACGTGCACCGAATTGCTCCTCTCACTGGTCGCCTACTCTCTTCCATCATAACCACAATAGAGATGGCTCACCGTTTATGATTTCTCTAATATGTTCGCGGCTGCATTATCACAAGATGTGTTGTTCTCGTTCAGTTCTGTACAGTTCGAAGGCATCGTCCTACTGATCCAATCTTTCCTCTAACCCAACACTTTCTCTCTTTCTCCAGTCCCCGTGTCGTCGATGATGAGTGCCCCAGGCATGAGACATGAGAAGAAGAACAAGAAAAGGATTCGAACGAGTGTAGACGAAGAAGTGTTCTTTGTCTTTTGAGGGCTAGCAAGATGTTGCTGGAGATGTCGATGAAGATGGGCAGCCGACATGCCGGGCACGAAGTGCGAGATGTGGCCACCAGAAGAGCCAACCGACAACAGCAGCGCATTCTTGTTCAAGTCAATATATTCTCTTTCACTCACTCTTTCCATTAGTCTCACTTTATCCCCATTTTGTTTCCCTTATTACATCTCTAATACAATGAACTGTTTGGAGATCTCGGTGGTGGCACTGATCTTCTACGCCTACATGACGGCATATTACATCTCGTATTACGTCTCGTTCCTGCAATCGACCGCGACAATGATCTTCAACTCATTCTTCTACTCGACAACTCACATGATCAACCCCGTCATCTACTTCTCACTCAACAAGGTTCCGTCTAGTTCTTGAAGCAGTGACAAATTCAATTCCCGTGTGCACTTCACAGGAGATGCGAGACCAGCTCGGAGACGCACTCAAAGCTTACTGCCGGATGTGGACTTGCCAGCCTTCTCCGATCGTTGCGCCCTCTCGATCCAACACTCATCGAGAACACACGTGCGTACTATCAGTTTCATAAAAAGAAAGAAATGCTAACAACTCACACTAAATGATAAAATACCAGTGCAATTAAAAAAATTATTTCTAATTGTTATCACTTTACAGTGTGGATCGTACACTCGCAAGCTGTGCAACTTACAGCGAAACCGTGCCTTTCCTGTCATCGTCAACCAATTATAAGTCAGTCACTGTTCGACTGACAATTACCATCACCATTTCAATGAATTGCAAAACCCAATCATGTCAATGTGATGCCATAGTATTTTAGACGATGATAAGATTGATGCAATTGGACACCGACTAACAGAAACTTCGCGAACCATGGCGAATATAAATCAAAATACAAATGAATTATTAATGATTAGTAGGGAAGAAGATTTAGTCGTTGGGATAGATGATCACTTCAGAGATCATTAATGTGAGATTGTAACAATTTAGAGTGACCGGAAGCACTCCATCACCTCTAGTGAAGGACGAAAAGGGAGCGACCGCCCAGCTTCTCGATGTGGGCGAGACTCTAGCAGAGGATGTTGACGGAGAGGAAGCAGAAGATTCAGATGGGCCTTTTAGAGACGCTCGCCTCGTGGTCTCAGACTCTCGACAGAGTCAGAATGGTTAAGCACCTGTAGCAAACCGAATTACACGCTATTCTCTTTCACTTGCAGAGGAAAATTGGAATATCGAGGGCCTCGACGATAAAATGAGAATATCAGAGCGGCCGAAATACCTGAGTGGACTGCTGGACTCTCTGGATCATCCGCTCTCAGATGTCAGCAGTGTCTCTCTTCCTTCTTGCGACAACCTGAAGGTACCACTTTTCATATTAAAAAAAATACTTTTGATAAGATGTAATGTTATACAGAATCCGACTGGTATTAATGGGACGGTGAAGGCTATTCGGAAAAATAATATTAAAGCACCACGTCTCCAGACGTCATCTTCATTGGATGTGCCTTCGAAGAGAAGCAATGGCAGGTTGGACGAAGAATATTTCGAATGATTAGACGGATGCTCACTCATAGCTTCATCCGTCTGTCCAATACTCTGCAAGTGATCTCTCGCCAACCTTGCCATGTCTCCGACATGGCATTCCGGCAGTCTTCCAGCCTTTTCGACGCGAGTTCTCTCATGTCCACCGATGGTCACGACTCCACGGCCGGAGAAGTCGAGGACGACGCTAATTTTGTCCAAGGTCGCGGGTCAAGTCTGAGAGCCAAGTTGGTGCCTTCTGCCACCATGTACATACATATAACATTCTTTACTCTGTACTCATGAGAGAACCTCTGCCTTCAGACTGATCGGAGACACGTTCTCTTCGGACAGACTGTCAGGCGCCTCCTCGTCGTCGCCCTCCTCCATGACAGCCACTTCCTGGAAGAAGATCGGTCCCCTCAGCGACTCGGTCTGTCTTCGGCCAAGCACCTTCATCGATAGCAGCGACGACAACGATGACGGAAATCATCCAATAGCTTTTCTCTGACTCTTTCAAAGCCCCCTTTTACAGTCTGAAAAGCTTCCAATGGATAGACTATTCAGCATCATGTTCGGGTTCCATTTCAGTTCCTTACTTGGTCGTTTGTATGCTTATTATTCTTACAATAATGCAAAATTCCCGCAAAATTATTTTCTTCCCTTGTTCGGGTGAAGTCTTGGTCAAATATTATTTATGTATCGAATTGTTTTTTTTAAATTTTATTGATAAAGATTTTGACATGCTCTTGTTAGGCTATGAGTTTCTCACATGTTTGGAGATGATGAGTCATTTTGTGTTAAAGTTTTGGAGCATCTGTAGATGTGATAAGCGATGAAAGAATCTGGAAAGTCGTTGATTAGTCGTGATTCGTGCACTCAAGACAGTGCACTCCTCTCACGTGCTGCTCGGCCAATTGGTTGATCGGAGAAACAGTCTCTCTTTGCCGTGTACTGTGCTATTGCTTAAATTTCTCTTAATCTCTCACTCTTTGCACTCTCTTCTCTCTTCCCTCCTTTTTTCCTTCTCATCTCACATTCTCTCCTCGCTCGGTTCTTGCTCCTCCTATCTTCGCCATATGTAGCGTCTCTTTCAACGAAAGGCGACAACTGAGGAAGGACAGAACCTCTGAGGTGAACCGGCTCTTTTCTCTCTCCCCATTCACTTCTCCTTACCCATTCTTGCTCTTAATCACACTGCTAATCATCACCTATCAATTTTTTTATCGTCTCAACTTTGAACAACTTTGATGCTATATTTTCTAAATAATTTCAGCATTAATCTTTAATGACAACTTTTTGAATTCTTTTTAGGATGTCATTAACTGAGTTGATCGCGAAGCTTCGCGAAATCTTTGCGGATGACCAAGTGGATGTGGACGAGGTGATGAAGGCTATGGAATCATACAAAAGCAACCGCGCAGACTGGCTCAAGTACGCGCAGTTCGACATGAACAAGTCAGTAATCTCTCTCTCCCTCTCTCTCTCTCTCTATTTTTCTCTGTTTCTCTCTCTCTCTCTCTCGCTCCCTTCTTCCTTTCCACTGTCGCTTAATAATATAAAAATAATTGTCAGGTACACCCGCAATCTCGTCGATATTGGCAATGGCAAGTACAACTTGATGATCCTTTGCTGGGGGCCGAGCATGGGCAGCAGGTTTGTCATTCAATGCTTAATTGATGTTAAGGAATCTTTATTTCTTTTAAAAATGAGTGCTACAGACCATCGGGCAAATCAATGACGAAACGTGATCATTTAGCATTCACGACCACACTGATGCGCATTGTTTCGTGAAGGTCCTCGATGGACAATTGCAAGAAACAAAGTATGAATGGCCTAAGCCAGATTCGGACGAGCCCCTCCAAGTCAAAGAGAGCACCGTCTACGATAAAAACGGAGTCTCCTACATGAGCGGTATGATTGTTATTATTAATTTTTTTTATTATATTTTCATAGTTTTCATGCCATATCAGCTGTTTCATATTTTGCCTTGCGAGGCTGCTCAAAAGACCAATCACGTGGCTCAATTGTGCGCCAAAGGAGTCAAGCTGCCTGGCGACACCTTGACAGAAATGTGCAGACTGCCACAGAAAGAGAGATATAGAGAGAAACTTATTAATAAGAACAACAGTAAAACGATAAGGCAGACAACATGTGAAGCTATATTAATGTTTAGAACGCGCGAGAAAACAGCAAACGAGACAGGGAAAAATCGGAAGGAAAGAGTGTAGATTGCTGAGTAAATTAGACTGTGCACTTCTTGAGTGAAGTGGCAGCAAATTCGAGAAATTCGCTAAAACGAGCCATGTGGCCCTCCTAATCGTCTCGAATTTTCTTATTTGTCCCCAGTGCTGTTCTGGGGTCTCAACACCGGTTTACTGAGTGAGAGCATAAGAACAATAAGATGATAAATCGAATACTAAAAATGGATTAATAAGAACGACAATTTGATGATAAATCGATTAATAAGAACACTAAGATGATCAATCGATTAATCAAAATTCTCTCTCCCGCTATTCCTTCAGACACCCTCGGCTTACATCGAATGGAGAACTTGAGTCACTCTGACGGAGCCGTCTCTCTCCATCTCTACATCCCTCCATATCTCACGTGCAATGCCTTCGATGAGGTTGGCCATGGCCAATCTTGCAATTATTTCGAGTTTCTTTGCCAGTCATTTTCTCAACAACAATTGTTAAGTCGTGTTGACATTTGAAATGAAATTGAATTAGTGACTAAGAGTCGATTGTTTCTTTTATCACAAGTAATTGAAATTTGACGATGAAAAAGAAAGTAGCGATGTTAAACGGAAACTGCATCTGCAATTGAATGAAACGTGACAACCTCAATTTCAGCGGACCGGACGGAAGACAAAGTGTCAGGTGACATTCTATTCAAAGTACGGCCAAAAGGTGGATTACCGCGGTAACAAAGAGGGCACAGTTGTCGATTTCCCAACGACCGTCGACTACCCTACCACGGTCTGCAACACCACCGCGTAGACCGAGTCTCGACTTAACACTGTCCATCTTGTATCATACGATACCGATTCTCGCCTTCTTAGTATATTTACCTTACTTGCCTTGATGCCAGCCATCTGGAAACGTTCACATGAAGATAGGCAACTGTCAACAAAAACGTGTTTTATTACGGTAGGATTCTGTTGATTGCTCATACAAGTTCTTCACACTTATTCCTTATGTTTTTTTAAATGTCTCTTGAGTAGTCATCCTATGGACTGACAACGGCTTTCAGTAAAATGTGATATTAAAGCTTATTATGGTTAAAATGAAAATCGCTTGTATTCTTCGCACATATGCTTATTATGTGCGCATATTTTCAACGTTTTGATTTGAAGCTCTTATCAATTGTAGATTAAAAATAGAAAGAGTTCCGAATCAAAAAAGGGATATTTTCTTATGTGTATACATACATACATGCATATATGTTCATACAAAGAAGTCCGTACAAGGAAGAGGGTGACATGAAAGAAGAGGGCGATGAGAGGGCTGTGGAGGAGGAGAGAAGGAGAGAGAGAAGGAGAGAGAGAGAGAGAGAGAGAGAGAGAGAGAGAGAGATGAGGAGAGGAGGAAGATCGTACGCCGATTCGTTAGTGCTCTCCTGCATTCTCCCGGCCTGTTCAGCAGCAGAAGGGATAAGGGAAGGATGGCGAGATGCGATTTGATTATGAGAGATGCAGCAAAGACAGCAGAAGCAGCAGAAACAAGAGGAAGAAAAGACAGAGCCTGAGTGGGAGGAGGAGCGAGGCCACAGTTCCCCCTTCTCTTGCTCTTCTCCCTCTCGTTCTCTCTTCAAAAAGGAAAGCAACAGCTTCCGCTTTCATCCATTGGACCATCGTCTTTTTAGTATTATATGTTTCCATCTGATGTCGTTCGCCCTTGTTCTTCAGTTTTCTCCATGCCATTCGTTGCAGTATCCACGCAATTTTTCTGTAGGCTTGATAATTAAAGCAGCAATATGTTCTTCCGACTTGCTTCATCATTTTCTTGCAAATGTAAAATGGACATGCTCGCTTGGCAAAACTGTGCTATTGCTTTCGGATTTTGAATCCAATTGTATAATCAACCGTAACTTTATTTTTAATTTTCCTGATCTTGTCTCTCTAAAACACATGCTCTCTCGCCCTTTGCTTAGGCAAAAGGCATGAGTTTTAAGTGGAGTTTTGGCTCTTTTAATCACGAGAACCTGGATCGCAGATAAAGAGAATGCCGGAAGGTCAATGAGGATTCTCCGTGAAGGCGAACAAGATGCATGTTCTCCGTTCTGGTTGTCTTGCTGTTATCGTTCATCTCTCACTCTTTCTCTCTCTCCCTCTCTCCCTCTCTCTCTCTCTCTCTCTCTCTCTCTCTCTCTCTTTCTCTCACTTTTATTTCTCTCTCTCCCTCTACCCTTCATCGTCCCGTTCTGCCATCCTTTCCTTTTCTTCTGTTCAACCGCTAAATCCTTTAATTCCACACTGGTGAGCGCAGTGAGCGAGAGGAACAAGAAGAACAAGAAGCAAGAAGAGAAGTTCTTGTACTTCTGCCCTTGGGGCGACACCTTCCCTCTCCGACAGCTGCAATTTATTGCATTAGCAAATGATTCCTGGCTCTTCTGGTCCTCGGTGCAAATGCACAACGAAAAAATTTCAGCTGTGATGAAGTTCTTTTGAACCCTCTCCCGCTTTGCAACCAATATTCATTTGTGGCACTAGAGTAAGTTCGGCCGCGTGAATAATGCAATGCTATAGGTCATATTCTGGATGCAACAGATATATACATATGCTTGCAAGGGTTATTTGAATGGCCTTATATTGAACCGAAATTCCAAGAACTTTATAATAGACTTTCTTGAGCAGAGCGTATAAATCATAGACAACATAATTTTATTATAATATTCATGCAGTTCGTGCTGTTTCTTTCCTCCAGCTGCTGTCTAGTGGATCACATCTTAGATGGTGTGCATCTCTTTGCTAGTCTGGAGACGGAAGGTCGGGTCGAAACCTTTAAGCTGTCCTTGGAATGGGGATAGAAGGGAGGACGGAAGCACTAGATGAGTGATGATGAGCGCCGGCCATTCTTACGTCTTCCATCGCTCGCTCGCAATCCTCGTGCGAGACGAGGAAGAAGGAAGGAATGAGAAGGTGGAATACGACGGATAGCCCAGACTGGCCCACGTCCAATTGTTCCTATGACGAATGAATTATGGATGCCCCCATCATCCAGAAAGGGACTAGAGGTCACACGGTGGGCGGTGATGTTCGAGAGAGTGCGTGGAGGACGTGATGTCAGATGTCCCTGAGAGTGAGAGAGAAACGAAGAGTGTGAGAGAGAGAGAGCACCGACAGTGTCGACGTAGTCTCGCAATTTGTCAGTACTTATCTAAGAATGAGAAAGGGTGGGTTACGGTCCCTCTAGCATCTCGCTTTTCTAAGTCCACTGCAGCATCCTGAGTCATGTGTGATGTTGCCGGGCACTCCTGGCAAGGCCTCTTCCCCGCCCGCTATGGCTGGCTTCCATTTCCGTTGTCAAACTCTGTGCCATGCGCCTCCCCTTCTCTTTCTGTCTCCAGCACAAGTGCTAATTCTGCCACGCCTTTTTGTCGACAGAAAGATATCAGAAAGTCGTGTTCCCTTGTTGCCGATCTCCCCCATTTCCGTGCAAGAAGATAGTGAATGGATCTTCTCGCCATCTCACACCTCCATCAATCTCTTTCTCGTGTTACATTCGGGGGTTTTCCCCCTCTCAGGTCATGTGCCACACTTTCAGAGCATCTCTTGTTCTTCTCCGGTCGTCGTGAGCTGCGACTGCCTCCGCCAAGGCAATGGCGCTCATCTATGCGAATGCAGTGAACAAGCGAATGGGGAGTCAGGTAAGTAGACAGAATTCAAGTGTAGTGGGTGTGCGAGGGAGGCCGGAGGCGCTGCTTTGTCATTCTGTTTGCCACTGTGGCTGGCGACAGGTTGGCCTCTCATTTTGCTTGCATGACATTGGTGAGATTGGCTGACTCCCCTAGCAGGTCCGCCGCAAGAAGTCAGAGTGCTGCGACTCGTCCCGTGCCTGCTCGCCATGCCCTGCGTCCTTGAAGCACAAGCACTCCATGGAGGTGGTCCCCCTCCGCAAGAAGTCAGCTCCTCCTTAAATCCGTTCTCTACTTCAAAAGATCCAAAAAAAATTTAGTAATCAGAAGGCAAATTAATTCAGTGATTAAAATTGATAGCAACAATATGAAGAAAAAGATGGATGTTGGTTGAACAGAAGAAACAACTATGTATTCTTTGTTCTCGCTTCTCTAATTTTCGTGGAATGAGAGAAGAGAGAGCGAGAGATAAGAAGGGGAGAGAGGGGCAGAGAAAATAGGAGCGCATCATTATCGGCCTCTCTGCGTCTCCTTTCCTTCTCCTGTCAAAAAGCGTGAAAATTGCATTTGCCGTGGCGTCCCCTCTACATCAGAGTCTTGCCTCCTATCGAGGGAAGAGATCGCACTCTCCTCTCTGTCCAAGTGGAAGGCGAGAGACGGGAACGGGCGGATTCTCAAAACCAAATTAGTAGAAGCTCTGTCTTTCATTGGCGTGCGACTCTGTCTCTCTGCATTCACCGAATAGAAAACATCACAAACTGCCATATGTCGTCAATTCCCTTGATTGTTTCAAGTCAAGAAGTCTCTTTGGAATACAGTAGATAAAAAATTTATCTTTACCAAATATCGAACAAAAAATTGGGAGATGTAAGTGAATTAAGAAGCTCAACGTCATCATGTCTGTCTGCCTCGGCCGACCAAACCGTGTGCTGCTCTCTTCAGCCAGACCCCTCGTCGCCCTGCACAAATGTGGAGCATAGACCGGTGCAACGGTCAAAAACGACGCAAGAAAATCCTTTTCCATTCATCCCAAACTCTCATTTCTGACTTTCTCCTCATCTCATACATACATGAAGCAATACTGCTATTTTTCTCTCTCTTTATCTCTTTTCGCGAACAAATGCATAGTTAAAGGCAACGTGACGGAAAGAGAGAGAGAGAGAGAAAGAGAGAGAGAGAGAGAGAGAGAAGAGCTATTGAATTCAAACAAATAGACCATGACGTGTCCCTAATTAGGACCCGGAAGATCCGTAATGAAATTGTTGCATCATTGGAAAGAGTCATTGTTTCTTCGTTGTCGTAGAAGGGGTAGAAGGGTGTCTTGAGGAGAGAGGACGAGCAGATGAGAGAAGACAGAGAGATGCTTTCAGATGTGCAGACATTGCGCATTCCGAGGAGAGATCAGCGCGGCGCAAGCGGAGTTCTCCTGCATTCCATTCCAACAGAAAGCAAACTGCCAAGTCGTCTTCCGCTGATGAAAACACCAAGAAGCAGATCAAACACGTCAGTTAATGGCCAGCCATTTCTCACCAGTGCGACATTCACATTTATATCCTGTCGACTTTGACGCAACGACCACCAAAGTAGGAAATCAAAAAAGAAAGATAAAACACGCGAACCAGGATTAATTGGCTCCACCACCCCTCTGCTCATTGCGAATGTGGCATTTATACCACAGCTTGGTTTATTTCATCTTTCTTGTTGTATAGACAGGTTTTATCTGTTCTCCAAAAAAACAAGAAGCAAATAAAAAGATCGAATAAGTAAATCGATATTCCAGAAGTACAATTTGGAACACGAGATGCGCGGGCTTTCCGTGGATACTGGAGGGGAAATTGAGAACAGGCCAGTCTCAGCGTCCTCCTGTCCGCGCCATAGAAGCGCGAGTATCGAGGACAACAAGGAGAGGTTAAGAATCCTGTTTGCAAGTAACGATGAAATAAACTCATTATGTTGAAGGAAGAAGCAGCGTGAGAATGCCTTCAGTCGTATCAAGCGAAAGTTCAGCAACTGGAGAACTCCTCCCTCGACGACTCCGCCACCCCCCGCACTTCAAACGACTCCTGCTACTCCTTCCACAGCGGCAGCAATCGCTTGATCTCCTCTCTATTCTCTCCTACACTCTTTGAATTCGAAACCCATTCTGCTGATCTCACTGAGTAATTTGATCAAATATTGGTTTTTGGAAACTCGCCTCTCCACGAGACTGATTGATATGTATATTTCGGTTGAGGTGCGAGTCATCCATGAATTTTGCATGTATTGGTATGAATGAGACACGTGTCTCTGCATTGCATTTTTTCTTGTTTTGATCAGATTAAACGAGAATGAGTGACAGAAGGCAAAAACGATTACCACGATTGCCACGACTCTGTGCATAATAAGTATTGCCAAGGTGTCCTCAATTCTCTTGTATATGTGCTGTTTCATATCGCCCTGCCCGATGTTGTTAAGTCACTCTCTCTTCATTCCTTCTCTTTATTATTCATACTGCAATATTTTATTTCCTCTTCCTTGTCCGCGTCATAGAAGTGTTGCAGAGCGTTTTATTGTATACAGTTTAACTGGCTCAGTATCCCTAAACGTATTGAATATTCTTCCAAACTAACTGGTCACTCATCTGGCCACAGTCTTCTGTGACAACGCGCATCCGATTTCCACTTAAACAACTTTGATTGAGCAATGCAAAAAATTCTAATAAAACTAAACTACTCTTGCGAGATGACTGCAGAAGATATGCTTAATCCACTGGGTAGTTTTCATGATTAACATTTGGATTGGATGGGGAGCATACATATTTGCACAGGTACATTTATGCACGCAATGTCAAGGCATGTACATGCAATAAAAGAGCACGCGCATTTCAGAACAAATACAGAAATAATGTGCAACTTCATTCTGATAAAAGATGCGCATAATAGAAAAGGAAATATGGTTGTTGGAAGGATGGCAAATATACACTTACTTTCATCACTGCTATAGGTCAACAAGGAACTAAATTTTTGCTTGAATACCAAACCGATTAACAAATGGTGTACTAGCCCAAAAAGGAACAGAAATATACAATACATGGCTCGATACTTTAAAGATTATCCCCGACACATTACACAACCGGTTTTCCAGCCCACGTTTGCCACTAGTTCTCTCGGCTTTAATATCTCTGCTAGTTTGCTGTTGCCATCAGTGGCACATGACTCGCTCTCTGCTATCATTCAGCTTAAAGATGCCGCCGACAAAAACAGCGCGGTCTGGGGTCATCGACCCTCTCTTCTCCATCCATTACAGCCTCCTCCCCTCAAACCCACATGACCGGGAAATGGTAAACAGATCAGAACATGCAGACAGCCTTCCATTCTTTGATCCATGTTCACACCTTGCGCTTAAAAGAGCTTTCTACTCTTAGAGCACTTTTCGATCGTTCCAAAGCGATGAACTGAAAACCGGCTGGGGAGCTACATACCAATCAGGAACGCTTTGGAATTTGGTGACGCCAGTGATGAGGAACTGAGTCATCTGACTTCTTCAGAAATCACTCAGGTCTCGTGACAGTGAGACGCCCTTTTGAGCAGTGGGAATTGTCATTATCAGTCCTGAGCTGCAGTTCGGAACGACTTCCTGTGTCCTTTTGCGTGAGCAGTTGCGAAGAGGGTTGACGTTATCGACCTCGTTCAAATCGTTATATATGTATGCTCCAGTGGCCATTTCTTCGTAGAACATTAATGAAACGTGTCTTCCTTTTGAACAAAAACTAATAATTAAAATTTTTTCTCAACTTTAAAAGAGTCCTTTAGAACATTTCTCATTATTCTAAACGCAATTTTTTTTCGCCTCCCTGTTCATTGTTTGCATTGGTGATTATCAAAACCCTGCTAAGCAATTGTTTTCCAGTGGTAATGCTAACTGACAGGCGCGTTAAGGTTTGCAGAGATAAGCTGAAAGGAAGAGTGAGGAGAGAGATGGAGGGAGGGAAGCCAAAATAGGGGGGTAGGCGTATATAATGGTGAGAGGGAGAGCAATCGCTCCGCGTGGACTGATCATTCCCTCTCTCTCTTCCATTCCTTCTGCAGCAATGGCCTTCATAGCTCCCTTCGTCGGTCGTGACTATCCACTCTATGGAAAGAACGGAGAGGAGTCGAGATCCGTCTCCGTCAGCTTCTCCTCCCCTCGCAAGAACACGCTGCCCTCCTCTTCTTCGTCTGCAACGCCTGTCATCTCCTCGGCTGCCAAACGACATCAACAAAGACCGAATCAGACAAAGCCTCGCAGTCGCACGGGCAAGTCTCTCTCTCTCTTTCTTTCTCTCGCTAAGTTTCTTTCTCTCTCACACTGTTCTCAAGCAGTTTTCCATATTTCAACATAAGAAAGATTATTCAACATTGAATTTGATTGCTTTCCAGTATCGGAGAGCAAATCGTTTGAAATGCTTCTCGCACAACGTGAACAACGACTCGCTGACTACAAGAAAAAGAAACAGGCGAATATCAAGTCAGTTTTTGACGTAATTTTATTTTCTTTTTGGGTAGAAATAAATAGAGAAAAAGATTTCTCAAAAAATATTCTTACCTTAGATCAATTTGTAAGAGTGAGCAGCTGCTTGCAGACGCCGTCACACTGCCGTTCTACGAAAGATCTCCGAGCAGAGTGAAACAGGCGACAGAAAGGAGGACGACCTTGTCTTCGATCGCAGATCGCATGGATTCACAACTCTCGAGCGCCTTCGTGAAGTAAGGAAATCACTTTATATGTACGTCATATTTAGTCTACGATCCTGTCATATTTTAATTCGCATATTTAGGAGCCTGAAGATGAGAACAACGAGAACTTCACTCCCGAAATGACCTCTCAACCGGTGCAGCGGAGCATTCACCGACAAGAGAATCCATCTTCGGACAAGAAGAAGAAGCCTTTCTTTAAGTTGCTTCGCTGGATCGCCAAATTGAGGCTGTAAGATTGTCTAAAGGCATTCCATTTCAGCTAGCCATATCTCTATCATTGATGCTTTCTGATAGGACTCACCGCATAGAATCTTTACTTGTATATTTGAGACATAGGGATGACCAACCAATATGTATATAATTATTATTTTTTCAAGTATAATGCAAGGGTATGCGGAATTGTGCCGCCGTTGCCGAGCTACGTATATTGTGAACAAACTATTCTTGATATGCTGATTATTTTGCTTGTGATCAATCTTTGTTTATGTAAGCTTTAATTGTGGAAGAATTATGGCTATATGCATAGCAAGCAATATTTATCAGTAAACCGTTACTCTTCGAATAGCTGTATATACCAGTAAGCGACAGGCATGAGTATTTCGTAGAAGAAGAGAACGACACTCTTCGCTGAACACATACATACATACGACCTTGGGAATATATATACGATCGGCAGTAAAACTCTGATATATTCTACTAGGAAATAGTTAAAATAATGTATTCTTTTTCGGTTCTCAAAAAAACATAATGGCGTAACGAGTAACAGAAGTGTAAGATTGTAAGCTGTCACCAGTATTAAATATTGAGAAGGCTAAATTAGGCAACAATCCATGAATAGCATCATTCATGCTGTTCACTCTCTTCAAGTAAAGGAAAATGGAAATCAAAGATGAAATGTTCTCGAATGTGCTCATGAGATATGAATGTCTCTCGCAATATCTTATCTTTTTCTCATTTCTTCCGGATGAAGAGAGAGTAGTCCTCGTCCGAGTCATCAAAAATGCCTTTCGATCCTGCGAAAAGTCACTCGTAAAAAATAGTTTCATTTTAAGATTCAGCAGTGAATAAATTGTTGTGTCTTCGGTGTCCAGATACAAGAATGGTTTGGACGTGCCAGGCAACCCATTATGGCTGATTTGGATTCTTATCAGTAGCAAGCGAAAAGGCGGCTCGTTTCGCCGACAAGCCAGTGGGAAAGAAGTCTTCACGAGAATTATGAAATATCAAACGCTTTTTGAAGGCAGCAGAGAACAGACGGGATGGACGAGAGAGAGAGAGAGAGAGAGAGAGAGAGAGAGAGAGATAGAGAGAGAGAGTGGAAAATTCGGGTGAGGAGGATCAGACAGCAAGAGTGGGGGTACTAGCTGAAAACAATGGTAAGTTAGGAGATAAAAGGGAATGGCGAAAGGAAAAACCGAGAAAGGGAAGCAGAGATAAAAAAGGATTAAGAGGGTTTCCCCAATAGTCCTTCTTTCTTCAAGAGCAGCGACTACTCTGGGCACTTCTTTAGCTGATACGAGAAGCGGGAATGCCGCTAAGCAAAAAAAGAAGATAGATAAGACCGCAGAGGCTCCATGAGTTCTTCTCAATTCCGAACAACACGGTTGACAAACTTGTTCCACTTGAAGATGCAGGAGGCTTAGAAGTAGAGGTTGTAGAAGAGGAAGAGGGCTTGAACGGAGACTGTCCTGACGCCTTCGCGGTCTCGGGAGTCCTTATTGGTAGACTCGCATTAAGAGTTTTTGATGCGTTGCGAGGAGAAGAAAAAGCGTCTTCTGAATCCGTATCGAACAGCGTGTTCCTCTTCTTCTTGGAAGACTCTTTCACATCCTTTCCCGCACTTGGCGACGATGCCGGCAGCTGTTCTCTCCTTAAAGTGACCATAATCTTACTGTTTTAATCTAATATATTCTTGCTTCTTCCTAGCATTTTATGTCATTTCTGAAAAGTCTTGAGGCTAACTCTGGGTGCATCCTATCCTTTTGCGAAACGGTCTCCTTCGCGACATTCTCGAGTTCTTCCAAGATGTCGGCTAGTGGATCATCATCATTTGCTTTTGTCATTTGGGAATTCCTCGGGCTCAGTGGTGGATGAGCTGCCGAAGTCCTTGGCACGGGAGATGGTGTCGTGGTAAGACTATCAGTTTTTCCTTTGGGATGCAAAGTAGAAGGTGGTTGGGTAGAAGCCATCGAGTGAGAAGCTGGCTTCTCAGCTGTGATAGACTGTTTGACATCTGCGGTACTTTTCTCAGCGGCGTTAGCGTCCGGTGCGGTTCGGCGGCGGCAAGGAGGCCGAGCTCGACCCTCAACGAATTACGTAAGTTCCAAGCATCTAGGTAAACTTTATGCAATGAACGTTTACTTTGTTGAGCGATGTGAGCAGTCCGCTCTGTTCCTTATACGCCGGCTCAACCATCTGTGCTGGTTGTCTGGCAGGTAGCGGACGAGCAAAGGGAAGTCTTGGCGCATGCATGTCATCGACCGATCTTGCCTCGGGTGCATCCTGCACGCATTCAACACCACCATGTATGTATGTATATACAAATATATATCTACATACATATTCTTTTTTATACTAACCGGGACGGGTCTGTTAAAGAAAACTTCGGATCTTGGCCGGGCAGCGGGACCTCCCTGCAAACGCAGAAAATCTATTATCTTCATACCTCATGAATGCCATTAAAATATCCGTATAAGCTTGACAGAAGAGCATACCATCATAGGATTTCGTAGTGCCAGCTTGCTCGCGAGTTCATTTTTAAAGTTGGGATTTTTCCTGAACATCTCCTCCGTCGGACTGCTGTTGTCTTCGCTGTCGCAATCTGACTGAGCTGAGTTCTTCTCCGGCTTGTTCTAAAAGGAAACAATCGTTTGTTACGACAAAGAAACGGTTCCTTTTATCGGAAAGGAGAATGCAAAGAAACATTGGAAAAGAGGGGTGGTTAATAAGGTCCGGAGTGTTAATACAAAGGCTCACTCAACTGAGACAAAATAAAATACCTCTTCGTCACCGCCTTGACGGGCCGAGGTGTCTTTCTCCTCTGGCAAGCCAACCGCCGAGGGTTGGCAAGAACTTGACTCCTCTTTTTCCGCTGGTACAACCAACTCTTTCTCTTTCTTGCGTTCCTCTTCTTTCTTCTGAAAAGAGCATCCAAGTTGCTCTTAGCAACAGAGTCGAAACAATCAAACTGTTGAAAAAGCACAACGCGAACCTCGTTAACCGGATTGGGAGTCGGAAGAGGCTGACTTGGTTTCGCGACTACAACTCCGTTTGAATTGGCAGTCGAGGAGGGTGGCAGACGGGCAGCGGTCGTAGTGGCAGTCACTGCAGCCGCTCGCTGCAATTGATCGGTGCTGCTCTTTTGAAGGAATCAAATGAATCATGCAAATAAGCATCGCAACCACAAACGTCGAATTGTCTTGTCATCGACTCTAAATAATGCATCAGGCAGGCCAGACAGATGTCAGTTCTCGTAAGCGCTGGGGTAATACATGAATGGCTGGTGAGCATGAACCAATACGTATGCTGCCAGCGGCATGGTAGGTGCCCAGCTGTCTGTGACACCCGAAACTGGCGCTCAAAATGTCTTTCGACACCTCAACAAAGGGAAACGACAGCCGAGGCCACGCGGCGGCTGCCATAGCGAAAAAGAGAAGCGGATTTCCAGCGCCAGAAGGTAAAGGGAAAGCTCCGCAAACAAGAGAGCGCCTACGTAAAGTGGGAGTAAGTGTATGCGCGAGAATAAGAGTCGGTGAAAGAACTGTTCTATCACAGAGAGGGCACAGAAGAGTAGGAAACAGAGGGTGTGAGAAAAAAAGAGGGAAAATACAGAAAGTGGCAATAAGGAGAGAGGAAGGAGAGAAAGGTAAGAGTGGAAAACATGAACATGTATCTTATGCGTGGGGGGGGGGGGTCCAAACAGTAGGTGATGACTCTGATCGATGGAACTGACTACACATGACACCATTCAACAGACTCTCAACACTTGAATGGCATAGGAAATAAGCACTTTGGCGAACAATTTGCAGACGGACTCAAAAAGGGAGCAGGGAAAGAAGAAATGAAAAGTGTGCCTGATTCATCTGTTTCGAATGTACAAGCAAGAACAGCAACGACTGGAAGTGGTTTGCCACTCGGAAGACTTCGAGGCATCTATTACACATTGGCTAGGAAGGGAGCGAGCCGCTAGAGAAAAGAACGTGATCACTCCCCTTTCTTTCCTTCTCTAATCGACCACACTTCCTTACACTGCGTTTCACTAAATAATGTATGAAAATGGAATGGATCGTAATGAAAATTAAATATTGCTTGAAGAAAAGAAAAGAGCGTGCATTGTGGGAGAGTGTGCATAGTTGCAAAATCTATGAGATGAAATGTAAACTAGGCTGCATAACTAACGTGACTTGTATGAATCAATGTATGTATATATGTTGTGCCAATCTATTTGAATGAACTAATGCAAGCTGTTTCTAATTTGTGTGACTATTACATAGTTTGCCTTAGAGAGGTAATTAAACTTCGTGTAATCCTGCAAAAAAAAACTAAACGTCACGAAAGGATGACCGTGCAATTCGATAGTATTCAAAGGTTTTGAAAATGTTTGTCTTTATGTTGAATCATATACCATAAATATTACCTTGGGGTTTGGCTTGAAGAGGTCGTCAAGATCAGAGTCGGAGTCGAAGAGACTCTTCTGGAGTGGAGGCTTCTTTGCCGTCGTGCTTGCCGATTTCGACGCAGTGGGCACTTGGACAGGCTTTGCTTCAGCGGCAGCTTTCAAGGATGATTCGATCTTAAATGAATGTACAGTAATACAGATTAGCTTTTGCTTGTGACCAACCTCTGAAGTGGTGCTTGACTTGGGTTGAGGCGCAGTCTGTTTTGCTGGAGCAGGTGTTGCTTTTGTTCCATTCTAAAAGGATATTGTTGCAAGCTGTAAAATAAATAATACAACAGTACCTCTTTCTTCAACGTTGACAGTTTTCTCGTTGCAGCCGGCTTGAACAGATCGGAGTCAGAGTCGGAGGAGTCATCGAATATCGATTTCCCCGGTGCCTGAAGCGAAACGATTTATTTTAACTCCACCATCTATTTGTTACCTTTTTCTGATTGGCCGACAACTTCGAAGGAATGGGAAGCTCGGATGAGTTTGCAACCCTTTGAGGAGCCGCGCTTTGATCCACTTTCTGTAGTTGGGCAATCCCAGTATCTTTGGAAGGCGGAAGAGAAGGCTGAGGAGCTGTTGCGGTGTGCGTCTTTTCTTGGTGTGTCTTTTCCGGCTTTGTAGGTTGTGGCAGATTAGTCTGCTCTTTTCCTTCGTGTCGTGCAGCAATAGCTGCCGCGATTTGGGCTGCGAGCGCAGAATGCGGCCGCACTCCTCCAATCGGCGCCTTCTCGTGCACAGGCATCGAAGTGTCAGTTTCGGCCAGAACCTTCTACAATAAGCAACTAATGGTTCAGTTTGAGGTGAACTCTTGTGATTGAAGTGTGCTGAGCGATAAATAAAACATTTTCTATTGAAGTGTGTAGAGCGATAAATGAAACATTTTCTAAGTCAACTTGACTAGCCTCTTCTGTTACAGCTGCAACTGATGTTGTTCCCTTGTTTTCCGACCCCGAGGAGGCGAAAGACCGAGCTGACTTCGAATCTTCTTCACCACGCTGTTTCCGCTCTTCAGTCGCAGACCGAGAACTTCGAAACTAAACAGGAATATATCATACACCGAACAGGAAATAATGAAAAGTAATATGATGTACTTACACTCTTTGCAAACATGTCATCGTCCTCAGAATCGTAGTCGAAAATTGACTTCTTTGTCGAAGCAACACCTCGCGATCCTCCCTTCTGCGCCGGTACATCATCAATGGGCCTGAGAATTTAGTAACGTCTTGTGAAAGTACTTCGACGAATACAAGGAACATAGCATAAAAAATAGGTACTTCTTAAAGTTATTTGCTGTGGCGGACGTCCCTGTCGCGTCAGAAGTTGATTTCGATAAGCCATTCGACGCAGCAACGACAGTGGATGGTGAAGGCGTTGTACTGGGCAAGAGTGCATTACCAGTTGGAGATACTGCCGTGGACAATTTGGGAGGGAGAGGTGGTGGAGGAGGAGGGGGTGCAGGCGTTGCAGGAACTGGATGAGATGACGACGGCTCAGTGAGTGGTGAAGCTCTTGTGGAGATTGATGCACTTTCTTTTGTGCTCTCTTCTTTGGCACGAGCTTCCAGGAATGCAGACGAACCAATAATTGGCGGCAACTGACGGATGTATTTGCTCTGGAATGAAGATATCGGAGAATTCATTTCAGTTTTTCAGTAGTACTCAATAACCCATCAAAGGATTATTGAACAATGGCCGATCACTGACAACTGGTTGATATTGGATAAATGGATCATCTGGAGCATATCCATCGAGCGGCTTGAAGCGAGCATCAACGGCATTCAAGCCTTCTCTGATTGCTGCCTTCACCTCACGAAGCGCAGACGCTTGGCGATCAGAAACAGACGTCTCAAAATGAACGTCGATAACATAATCAGAATTTAAATTAAATATTACTTGTTTTTGAAATTGTATTTGTAATACTAACTGAAACGCGATTTACGGGTGACTGCTTCCTTATTGGCTTGAAGTCGTCCTCCAACACTCTCTTAAGTTCAAGTTATTTAAGAAGAGCAAACGTCAATTAATCAATGCCTTTTATATAGCAACTAAACGACAGATTCATTGATATATGTTTATGCTCCAAAATCTCTGACACAATGATGAACCTGTTCAATAAATTGCCTGGAGGAGAAGAGGCCGATGGAGGCATTGACTGCATTGACAGATTCATCAATTCTGTCGACCCTTTTCTTTGCTTGCCCTAGCTCCTCCGTTAGCCTCTCCGTTCTTCTCGCCACACTCGTTACCAACGATTCCAGAGCGGTCACCAGCTAAACTATTAGATTTGCTCACGCACTCATTGAGAAGGCATCTGAGAGCCATTGAATTGTAATGTAGATGATAAGTCAATGAAATGGCAAAAAGAAATGAATACCTGACTGTCGTCGCCAAGAGTCCATGCTGGACCTTTCCTTCGAAACCGTTCCCAATCAGTCATGTTGCTGAGCTGGATGCATCCTGGAAAATGCATATAAAATAGAAATTTCCGAATGTTGCTGGCTAATTATTAATGTTGTCAGAGATTGTTGTAACGAAAAATATTTTCGCGAAATGTTTTTGTCTGTCATGTAAAGACGTGCAGCTTGACTTGTAATACGTATGCACTTACTATCTACCATGTATATTGCGTAAGTGAAGAAAAAATAATATGCATCAGTAAATATTTGCAGTTGTTTACTTAAGAGAAAAAAAAAAGAAAAGCCATACATATACGAGGGATCCCAATCTGATTAATTGTATGTACATAAAAACAGTTTAATTATAGTGCGTTTCCCCTGTGACATTTGCAGCACTCGAAACTATTTAGCGGTACTGGCAACACCAAAAAACAGGCAGTAAGCGCAGCACTCATTTGTGAGGTCATTGCCCTTATTGGATTTATTTGCATTATTTCAAATTTATTTTTATTCTAACATTAAGGAATCAAATGCCACTTATGTGATGTAAAAGTGACTGGAATGGCGGCTGATATCTTCCGGTTGGACGAGGTGGCGAATCTCGAGCACATATTCGCTGATTCTGCTGAGGTTTTAACTATTTTTAAATGTTTCATTTACTTTGTTCGTTAGTTTACCATTTGATTCTGTATCTTTTTGTAGATTTCTGATGTAACGGCAGTATCCCACCAGCTGTATCTGGGCACTACCCTCGGTTTCATTCATCGTGCTCCCATCAAGAACGATCGACTCGTCTGGGAGCAGCGGAAGAAGATTGCAGAGGTTGAATAAATTCCTTTTCTGATGTCACTTTTGTTGTTCGTATTTACGTAAAAGTGTGTTGTTTAGGGTGCCGTCAGATGCGTGTTCTACAATGATGTTTGCGGGATACTCGCATGTGTTGCTAATGACACGCTATTCCTACTGGATGGCGACACTCTTGAAGTAAGTCGCTTTTCAAGTGATTTAAGAGTGACTTTTTAGGTTGTTTTTTTAAAGGATTTGCACAAACGGAAGAATATCCGCCTTCTTGATCTCAATGTACGACAAGCAGTTGCCCACTATCCAAGGATGCAGTACGCAATTACGACCACTAAGAATCAGGTCACACATTTTTTTTTCTGATAAACCACAAGGTCATTTACGTAGTCTGGGATTCAATTTATATGTTATGTTTGTATTATTAGGTTTTGTTGTGCCACTTTGTTGACGGAAAAGAGCAAGAACTCGCGAGATTTGGAGCGGATGGTCTAATTCGCGCCATGTCACTCAATGGGTCTGTTTTCCTGGAAAGATTCAATTTGCCACGAATGTTCCGTGTCTCAGAAGTTCTCTGCTTTTCGTGACTCCGACAGGCTGCTTCTGCCACGAGTGGACATCGAAGGCAAGGCCCGTGCCTCTCTTCGCTGCTGCTTCAGCCGATTCACCCATCACTTGCGCCCTTGATCAGCAGGTTTAAAACCAAAATAAATCGCCCAATGGTCAATTCTTTATCAGCGAATACAATATAGACGATTTAAAAAAATGCCAGGTGGTTTTCCCGTTTATTGATATTACTTTCCCAGGCGACTTTTCTACTGTCCACTATGCGTGGAATGGCTGTTTTTGTTAATTCACAAGGACAAGCAACGAGGCCTCCGCTCGTCAATTTGGTATGATGTTTTCTATGCTAATTCATCATGCGGGGATGGTCAATGATGCTGTTGTTTTCTAGAGTGGAGTCACCGTTTCAATTCGCTGCCATGATGAATACATCTGCGTTCTAACGAATAAGCTGCTCTCCGTTTTCGAGTTGGTATAGATCTTTAAAATTTTATGGTTGCTGTATAGATCTGAGTTGTTAATTTGAGCGTGGCTGACGGTAGCCTCCGTCAGGAGTTGCCTGTGCCTCTCGGAGTGTCTGGCTTGTCCGTCCGTGAGAGAACAGCATTTCTCTTCACTCCTTCCAGCCTTCACAAAGTCATTGAGAGTGATTGGATACAGAAGGTCGGTTGGTGTATGATATTGGCTAGTTTGTGGACTGCTATGATCATTGCATTGTCTAGTCGACTGCTTTACTCGAGTCTGGCGACTACGACCGCGCACTCGACGTTGCTGAGAAGGAGGCAGCCACTCGAGATCTCGGTGGCGCAGAATACGAGGTTTTGGCGGAACTCTGGGTCTTTTCCTTATCGTGCTGTAAAGAAAATTACTTTTCAGCACGTCATGGCTGTTCGTGTTGAATGCGGTCTAGCTCTGGCTCATTCTGGCCAATTCGAAGTGGCATCCAGCGCTCTCATTGCTGGCCATGCTCTTCCGTCCAAGGCTAGTTCAATCTTTGGTATAAGTTGAAGCCTTATTGTTGCAACATCATTTATTTTAATCTTGGAGTAAATCAATAAATAATTCATTATTGTGGGGTCCTGCCTGTCTGCTACTATCTTATGTATCACCCACTTGTTTCTTAAGGTGTGGGACCACTTCAAAGATCGCGTATTGGAAGCTGGCGAGGATAAGATCGGCCTGATTACATTCTTGATTGACTTCTTCACCCACTGCTACCAGGAAACAGTTGGGGAAGATGAACGAAAGGTTCACTTATAATATCTCTCTGTGGTATTCCTTTAGCATATCTTGATTGTTCATTTGAGGTTTCTGGAACCAACATTTTGATGCTTCGTTCTCATCTGGAGAACTTTCTGAGTGCCGATGACTTCTCATGCTACACTTTTGATAGCGAACAACTACTCGGTTTCTTGGCGGATAAGAAGGTTTGTCTGTAAAACGAGAGGCAAGGGGAATTAGTACGCTTTTTGTTATGGAGGACGAGTTGTTTTAAACAAAAAAAAACTACAATAAATATATCGCGTTTGGGTGGCAATTTTGATTTAATGTTCATTAGCGAGTGTTTTAGATGGCGATGTCAATGTTCGAGCTTCGTTGCTTTCTCGCCTCGTCTCATGCAAATCCTTCAGAGAAAACAAAGCTGCTCTTGGAAGCTTTTGAGCTTTTCCGTCACGAAGTTGAAGTGTCATCTGAGGAAGACCAGCCGATTCTGATGCAACATCTTTTCTACGCGGTTGGCAAGTAAGCTGTTCATGGTCACTAAATCTTTCCTGTCGTATGGCTCTCTTTCAGAATAAATAGTAAGGATATCATTGCTGATCAACTTCCTTGGCTGTACTCCGCCGATTCCGCGCAAGTTGTCAATGTATGCTAATTTGGATGGGAACGGTATATATATATCCGAAAATTCTACAGATCCTTTGCTCGAGCCAGTACATCTTCGATTCAAAGTTGCTGAGGAAGACAATAAAATCTGCTGCTCTGCTCACGGAGGTTGGCGATTAACTGTGAGCTTCCCTATTCAAACGTCGCTTGTTAAGGTAGTTGATTCTTATCTCACAAGGCCAGAGCTGTCAGCGAACAAAGAAGACCTGATAAGTCTACAAGTTTCTCTGTTATCAGGTTTTCATACGGATTGTTATTCATAATCTCATTTGCTCATATATCACCTATTCTAGAAGATGAGGAAAATCCACGGTGCTTTGACAAACTGGCTCATCTCGTGATGGATGAAGATGTCGCTGCGAAGGTTCTTCTCAGCCTCCCCTCTCCAAGAGAGCCTCTTCGAACACTCGCTATGCACAGGGTTTATTTTCGAAGTTTTTATAATTATGAATACATTGTAATTGATTATAGAAGAACCCATCTCGATGTCTTTCTCTGCTGCACTCCTTGCAAAGTGAGCGTTCCCGTTCTCTCGCCACTCTCCTCCTCCAGCGCCATTCCTCTCAGCACACTCTTGTTGTCGAATATCTCCAAACCCTCCTGCAGCACATGTCAGTGTCCTAGCTTGTTCTGTTTTTCGCAGGATGATACAAGTGCTCTTGTAGATAAACAAGACTGACAATTTCCATTCTTAAACTCTAGGACATCTTCTGGCCATGGTGTTCCTGAGGCTGTTCGGCATCACTTGGCGGATGTCATTTCACTCCTTCCACCCGACTACGACTTCCATAAACTCCTCAGTCAACTGCCAGCCGAAATCCCGCTTGTATGTCATGTGTTTCTCTTGTGCTCAAGAAATTGAACATCTAGCTACAGCAGGTTACGATGGTTACTGTAGTGTAATATTATTTCAGAACGAATTCCTACAACTGCTTTCCCCCTTCCTGTACAAGCTGCGTCTTCAATCGGAGATGTCCGCGGTAGGGAGAGCGTGTGCAGAGGCAGCGGAGCACTGCTCAGCACGGTGCTTGAAGGGAACCATGAACAGTCGACCTCCCTTCATGGTTTCTTCTTTGCTACTCTTTATCTTCTCGGCTTCTTGACCCGTACTGCTTGTAGCTGGATGATGGCCGTTGCTGTGCCGTCTGTGGCTCTGCCCTCGCTCCCCCCGCCCGGCTCGTCTCTCTCCCTTCTGGCTTCGTCGTCCATGATTCGTGCCATCCACACAAGAATCTTTGTCCGGTCACAAATGCTCTTTTCAGTCCATAGAGAGAGACGATATATCATAAACTATGTAGATTATTTATTATTTTCCTAACCTAAACGGCGATTGTTTCCCAAAACGAAACACGAACACTGTGATTATAATTCAACGTGGTGCTTTAACAGTTGCTAATAATATATAAGTAATGATCGATACTATTCTAATTTGTATTTTGTTATTTTGTTATATCGATTAAAGGAACTCAAATGTTTCGAAGTATTACAGATGACCCATTTCATAAAGGCTCTTACATCAGCTAAGGCAGAAAAAAAAGGTAACCATGTAGACTACGGTGCGCGCCTGCGCTGTTTTTTTCCCATCAGCAGAGCTTCAGTCCGCTGATAAATAATCGATTGCTTGCAAGAAAATATGTTGATCGGAAAGGGGAAAAATTATTTAGCAGTTTTTAGTCGCGCTGTCCACTCGTAATTCAGCACGTACTGACAATAGGCTCTATCCAACGCTCTAGTGGTCCCATGAAGCAAGAACCAGCTTTCTTCCGCTCTCCATTCGCTAGTGCATTGACCTGGAGAATATAGAGGTAGAGCATAGAAAAAAGCGTGAAATAAATGAGCAGGGCTGAATGAGAGAGAAAGAGTAATGAGGAAGGGATAGCGTCTAGAATATCACTGCGAAGGTGCGCAAACAGCTTGTGCAATAAAATAGCCTAATTAGACCTCGATTAATCTCTGTTATGGTGACTGGATATAGCTGTTGCAGTTGGTCACCACTATTGGTGTGGCATCCACGAGAGTGATAATGGCAGAAGGATGCCCTCAAGTGCGCTGTCCTCTCTCTTGTGCAGAGAGAAGCTGACAGTTTATGCCATGCTCGAGCCCGCCCCCAGCAGTGTCCCCATCTTTTCCCCTTATCTTTCCTCTATCCGCAATCTCAGCTTTTCACTCGCAACGGCTTCTCAAAGAAGAACCGACGCCGAGTCGTTCAACCAGCCATTTCCTCCTCTTTTTTCTGAAATGAGCCACCCTAGTGTAACCCTTTTTGACGCCGATACGCTAGTGCGACCTTGAATCGGCCACATAAAAAAGTTGCTGCTGGGGCAGAACGAAATCGAAAAAAAACATTTCCCCTTATTCCTTTTTATTCTTTCGAACAAATAAGTGCTTCGCTCTTCTAGTCTTCAATCAACATCTCATGTGACTCGATTAGTCATGTCGCTTAGCAGAGAAGTTTTCCCCATTTGTATCGTTTATATAAATGTCGTTACATGTGTGCAATTTCGTTCTACTGCCTTGAATACGAGTAGTACGGATTTAGATTTTGAAAGGTGGGAGGAGAGTTGTGGAGAGCAACGCGAGTTGAGCGGAACGAAGGGGGAAGGGCCGGTCCTTCCAGACTGGTGCCAAGTGCATTTGCCCTTTAGCCGGCGGAGGGACACAGAGTAGCCTGGGGCTGCACTTGCACTTCCTGCAGTTTCACTCCTTCTCGGCTGCAGTGAACTTTGTCTTTCTGCCAGACCTAGCTCTTCTCTCACATTGCCCAGCAATATCTTCCCACTCTAATACTATCACGTGTTCCAGAGAAAGCAGCATTAACAAGCTTGCTCATGGTCAGCACAACTGCTGTAGTGAGAGTGTTGTTTCTCTCACCCTCCATTTAATTACTGACACGTCTTTAAGTTTAAGTAAAGAGCTGGGAAAGAGGGAGAAGCAGAAAGATCAGAGACTGGAAGAGGCTGTGAGTGAAAGAAAAACACAAAGAGAGGAGACAGAGAGAGAGAGAGTTAGTTGCTGCCGGAACGTGGCTCATTACTTGACAATCCCACGTCATTCCCTGTTTTGATGACTGGGAGCAGCTTGCGTAGTGACCGCGTGGCTTGGCAGTCTCTAGTGCTTCCTTCTCCCATCCTTACGCGTCTTTCCTGTCGTCACTCCAGACTCACCAATATGCACATCTTTCCTTCCTCATGCGTCAGTCTCCTCCTCTCTGCCTCGATCTCATTCAACAACATTTATTCTAGCTGTCTCGTGATATTATCGTGGATTTTTCTCTGGAGCTTTCCTGAGATTTGCCGTTGATAATGATTATCCGATATTTGAAGGGTGATACATGGATGTTGAGTAAGAAATGCATGAAAGGCGTGGCTCGCCATGTTTATCGTGCAAAATTCTATTCGCCGACAACAGTAAACACTTTTCGCTTTGATTCAGTACTCTTATTTCTAGACCCTCTTTCTAACTTGACCGCTTTTTACCCATCTTAGGGCATCAATTAGAATGCCAAAGAAAGGGGTAAACAGGATGGGTACCAGGCTGAACAATCCTATTCTGTTTATATTGTTGATGACGTCTTCCATGGACTCACTACCCTTTCTACCTAACCTATTCAATTCATTTCTTTTGTTTCACCCATGGTTTACCTTTGTCTTATCCTTCTAATGCAACAGCTTTGAATTATACGTGATTCACGTATATTACTCAAATGGCGCAGGTCTCATGTATAATAAGTCAATTTCATTCTTTTGGACATAAAAGAACTAATATATAAAAGAATAAGCATAATGAAAACGTACTATGACAAGGTCTGAAGTACGATTCTTTCTAGTAAATGTAGTGTGAACTTGATTTCCACAAGTACTGTATCTCATGTTTGGTAAACGTCGCTGCACTTTTGAGTTTGTTCTGAAAGTGCGTGTCTTTCAAAAGAATGTATAGAAGCGAGTGTTGGTCTGCAAGTTGCGTTGTTGTGTTTGTGTGTGCTTGATCTATGGTGGACGAACTCTGATCGTCCTCTTCAGTTGCTCTTCTCCCCGCCCACCCCCCCCCCAGCGTAGTTTGTGCTTGTGTACTCTAGCGTATTTGGCGAATGAGTGCGTATCCGCGACCGTACTCTTTTTTTTTGTTCGGTTCTTCATCTCCTTTTTTCTTGCA